>JZKD02S1946359.1:43562-116822 GCA_000966675.3 Picea glauca | reverse complement strand
TATTTTATGTTTTTGTTTTTTTTTAGAATTTATAGACATAAATTTATATGTTTTTTTGTCTTTTTCCTTGGAATCACACGACATATGGCTATACAAAATCACATTTTTCTGTTATTTAAATTGCATTTTTGAATTTATAAATAGATTCATAGTGTTGAAAAACTATTGGGGTACTAAGATTACATAGAATTAATACAACAATTTTTGGCCCGATTTTGGGAAAATATCCTTGGAAAATTTCCAAAAAGTAGAGCGTTTAGGGGAAGGCATGCCTTGACGATTCCTATCACTTATCACTTCAGGGCTATTATTGCTTGGAGTAGTTCCTCTTCAGTGTGTCGTTGTGCAAGGTTCTTTGTGCCCGAGTCCAGAAGCCAGTCCAGGCGTTTCTCCATCATCTCTTGGAGAAATTTTTGCTCGTCATTATCTGGACAAAACTCCATGATGATTTATCTCCAAGCATCAGTTAAAATCGGGTGGGGAGGGGGGTGAAGGAAGAGAGTTGTAGGAAGCTTCTGGGTTGGGGAAATGGGTGGCGGTGTTGGAAGTGGTCACAGGAGAAGTGGCAGACTTGAAATATTCGACCTCAATTGGAGGAGAGGAGGAGTGATTGTCCATTCGGGAATGGAAAGGACAGACACGACATGAACCAGGTGGGCAGTGTGTGTAGGGGGTTCGATCACTAAGGCTAGAGCGAGAGCCAACTCGAATAGATCTAGCGTGCTCTCTGGGCATGAGTAAGAACTAGTGAAGGTGAAGACTAAGGAATACGAAGGAGAATATGACCCGTGCGACCATGAAGAAAGAACTGTAGCGAGGTAAGAGCAACAAGTGGAGGTTGGAAAACCACAAAGCACACAGAGAAGAATGAATGAAAAGCTTTGTTGTCTTCCTAGTGAAGGCATCGACCTTAAGGCATGGAAGGATATGGAGATCCATCAACTTCACACGAGTGAAAATCATGGTGGAGGCCATTTGATGAGACGTTTGATGAAGATGGAAGTTCAGGAATAAATGAACATCGCTAGAACGCCAAATGAGATGAGCGAGGGAAGGTTATTTGGTGTAGATCTCGCATGACATGAAAACCAGTTGTCACCCCATCTAGGATCTTAAAAGAACTTATTTAAAAATATATATCTCCTATTTTTATTTTTTATTATAAATTTATTTTTAAGATTTTTTCATTAACATATTTATAACAAATTGTAATTTCTAAAAAATTATTTACTAATGTTTTTAAAATGTTTAAATCTTTATTTAAGAAAATTTATTCTCTCTATTTTTAAAATGTACGTACTTATTATCATTTCTAAAGTTTTGGTAAGATTTTATCACCAATTCTGAAATAAGATAATTCTAATTAAAACATTTTAATAGTTATTAACATTAAATTTACCCATTTAAAAATATATATCAATATTATTTTAAATAAATTACACTATAAAATTTATATTCATTTGTATTTGTATAAAGTTTTAACTCTATATGAAAAGTTTTAACTCTATAAATAAAAATATATTTGTATTTTTGTTAGTGTAACTTATTTGGTTTACAATATCATTTTAATAAGGGTTTTAATCTTAATAAGGGTTTTAAGGATTAAATGACTAACTTTTTTATATTTCATTTTGGTTCTTTTTGTTAAAGAATAATGTAGAAATTAGTTCTCTAATATAGTTTATTGTTGTAGATTTTGGTGGGATTCTATATCTCTTTAGATCCTAAGTTGTTTTAGATCCATAATTTTAAGAGTTAGTTAAATGGTCTCATAAACTATAAAAATAATGTTTCATTTGATGAATTCATAGTTTGCGAGACAATTTGGTCTCATGTTTATGTTTGAATCAATGTTCTTATTATTTTATTAATTTAGTATTAAAGCTAAGGAGATTATTCGTTGTGTGATAAACCTTTGGTGAGAGGTATGGAGATGTTGACTGCCAGTTAATAGGAGAAGGGAAGCCAATTGTTTGTGCTACGTGTGAGACAAAAATACCACACCTACGCGCTGAGGAAAGAGCCAAACACTTCTATTGTTGAGTTATTGTGTGCAGAGTAATTTATGTCAAGACTACTGCATTTATATTTGTTTGGAAAAAAAAAGTTTTTCAGAATATCAAAGAATATTTTTCTATGTAAAGTCTTCTGAGTTATGACATCAAAATAAGTGAGTGAAGAAGTGGTAAAAAAAATAAAATTGAAACATCAAAAAGAACAAGAGTTAAGTGATAATAACATACATCAATATTACACATTCTATTCTCATCTACATCACTACACAACAAGAATCAATTACACATAATTGTTACTAATAGATCAACCATATCACATAAGATAACCTAAACATCTACCCACCTAACTTGCCCTGCAAGGTTAGGACCTCCAACTAACAGTTTTTAATACTTACACTAAGTTACATCAATGAGGTTTGAGTTCCATACTCTCCTAAACGATTTTCTATGATGCTAAAGTTCCATTTAGATGTGGCGAAACTTAAGAAAATCTAAAATCAAGATTCGATTGAGTTACAACGAACATGCATTTTTATTTTTCCTTTAACACTTAGATATGCCAATTAATGCAGCAACCCTACAGTTACGAAATCATAGCGTTTCAAATTCGATTTTGCAATGACTAATTAATTCAACAGGATCTTCCAATTAAATTGGAAATGAATATAAATCTTAGCTCCCGAAACAAAGCCATCGAATACAAATTTAAACACATTCATGGTTCAAATTGCAATTGTTTTTTAAGCGATAGTTCGGGTTATCATTTGCAAATTTTACAAATACACAATGACCCTTACGAAGTTTAATTTGGGGTTGCATATAAAATATTTTACAAATACCGAATAGGAAATTAAATTCAAGTTGCAATAATCTTGACAGCTATCCCTTTAATGTTTCCAATACGCATTCTAAATATGCGGCAGACTCACGAACTTCACTTACAAGAATATCAAAATCTCCTAGAAGACCACACAATTTAAAATTTTTAGAAATAAGCATAAGATTTACAACGACCAGAAGCCGTTACACAGAGATGCAATCAAGATCACGACTACCATAATGAAATTTTGGCAGCCTAACATTACCAAAAAAGAGTGAGATCCATTATCCTTCTACACCATTTATTTTATAAAAAAATTCTCACTAACACATGTCCTCATGCACAATTAATTATCTTTTTAATTAATTTAATTCTTATTATTCACCCACACACTTGTCATATTCTCTCCTAGTAATTATCATTTTTATTTTATTTAAATTGTCAATTTCCTAGAGTCCCCAATGTGTTCCTATTTTCGCTCTTACTTGTCCCTTTGTTCCCCAAATTCTCATTTAATGAGTGTATCTTAACTAGATCTTAGTTAGACTTGGATTAAGAGTATTTTTCTAATTAGACTAGTGGTAGCTTGACTATAGATACCATTCTATGTGTACACCTATTCTCTCATATTATTATTTCTTCTATTTTAAAAATCCAATTTATTAATTTCATGCACACATGTGTATTTTATCCAAATTTTAGATTTTACTCAATTTTTCCTAGAATTTGATTTATCACAATTCTTTTTAATTTATTTAATATTTTTAATTAGTCCCTTAATTAAAGTTAGACTTAGGATTAGTCTTAGACTTAGGCTTAGACTTTTGTTAGGCTTAAAATTAACAATTTGATGTTCAATTAATTATTTTATTCTAACAAGGTCTAATAACTTCAATGTTTTCTAGGTCACCTAGATTTGTTGATTCAATTTTTTAATTACGCGACGTGCCCTTCAAAACGCACCTCCATGCTCCAAGGGTGCCATTCGCTTTAGACTAGTTTTGGAATTTTATCCGACCCTTTGGAGTGAACACTCTATTCGATCGACCTTGTGAGAGACTAAAGACTTCTAAGGAAAAATGAATATTGCACGTTGATGCAGGAACATTGCCAGCAAAGCACAAGTGGAGGACAACTGGGCACACTAGTGCGTATTTTGAAATATTTTGAATTCCAAAGTTAGCGTAATTAATGTAATATCTGGGGAGGATTTTGATTTATAAACATCTCTAATGATCAAAGGCCGAGTCATCACATAAGATCGATGAGAGAATAAATTTTGATTTAATGTGAAGGATTGCAGTACAGATCTGGAGCTTTCGCTCTTATCTGTCTGACTCAAATATTTATTGTAATAAATCTTTAGTAGTTGAAAGATTTTATTTCGATAGGATAACAAAGAGTAGTTGGAGGGAAGGGGGTCTGCACGACACGCCCATTAGAATCTTTGTGAGCAATTGTCTTAGTCCGCCCTCACAACATCGTGGACTTATCAAACTAGGTAATAATTAACCTACCATTCAACCATGACAGGAGTGCTAGTAGGATGTGATAGGGACGTTGCCACACCTCTCACTCAATCTCTAGTTTCTGTGTATGTCCCCTCTACTCCTTATGTGATTCAGATTAGCAAGAATTGTCAAGCCTGCATCCACTAAAAAAAATGTTGTCAATAATCCATATACATAAATCATATTGTAATCAATCATATGTCACATGAGCGTAAAATGAAATACTCTATGAAAATACAATCTACTCTCTGACTCAATTCAGAGTCTGAGGAAGTCCATTGATGCCATCAACATCCATAACCTATCATGTGTTCTGCACATTCATGAAAAATCATCAATAGCATCTGCCAATACATATACATCAAAATAGTTATAAGCCACAATACATCATCATCATCATATATAACCCATAATCGAAACGAAATCATAATATACCATAACTGGATCACTTGCATGCAAGTGTCCTCAAAGAATATGTCAATAAAAGTGTGCTCAGTAGAGCGGCATGTTACATACACCCCCTCTTGTTTTAAACTTCGTTTTGAAGTTTGTACATTATATAAATGCAAGTAAATAAATGTATCAGACATAGATCTACATGTCTAATTTATCAAACAAGTAAGGAAACTGTTGACACATCTCGCATGCATCCTCCCAGGTAGCTGAGTGTGGACTATAGTTGTCCCACTGGACCTTGACCTCATCGACTATTCGACGCCTTAGTTGTCAAATGCGATGGTATAGAATACGGATTGGCTCCGCCATGAGAGAACCCTCATTTGACACCTGTAAAGAACTCATGTCAATAACATGTGACCGATCACTAATATAATGTCGCAAAACAAATACGTGAAATACAACGTGCATACGCCTCAAAGAATCAGGAAAGGTTAGTCGATAAGCCACGGGTCCTTTGTTTTCCACAACCACGAAAGGCCACACAAACCTAGGAGAGCATTTAACACCCCTTTCAAACTTGATCGAACTATTGTGTGGTTTCACCCACAAGAAAACTCTATTGCCAAATTCATAACTGCGATCAACATGATGCACATCAACATAACTCTTATGTCGATCCTACTCTTATTTAATTATCTTTCTTATCGATTGAATTTGTTCTTCCATTTCTTGGATCACTTCCGATCCTACCACGACCCTATCATTAAGTCAATCCCAACTCAATGGCGTCTGACATGGTCTCCCATAAACAAACGCAAACGACGCCATCTTAATCGTACTTTGGTAACTATTGTTGTATGCAAACTCTACCAATGGCAATAAGTCTTCCCATTATTTTTGTTGATTCATTACATACATACACAACATATCCTCAAAAATCTGATTCGTTATTTCTATCTATTTGTTTTTCTCTAGGGGATATGCTATACTAAAGTTCAGTTGTGTTCCCAAAGCCTCTTGGAAACTGGTCCAAAACCATCCCATAAACATCAATCCTCGATCAGATATGATCCTTCTTGGTACACCGTGTAATATCACAATATATCTGACAAATAATCTAGCTATGTCTCATTCCTGATATGTCATATGCATAGGAATCAAGTATGCACTCTTCGTCAGAGTGTCAACTACCAAAAAAATCGAGTCATGTCTCCTTGCTATCAGTGGAAACCCAACAATAAAGTCCATCAAAACGAATTCCCATTTCGATTCAAGAATAACGTGTGGCTGTAACAATCCTATTGGATGTCTATGTTCATTCTTTACTTGCTGACACTCTCGATATCTCTCCACGTAACTCACTATGTCTGCCTTCATTCATTTCCAGAAGAATAAAGGCTTAACATATGTCTTCATCTTTGTGACTTCCAAATGAGCCATGTACATCGATCGATGAGATTCATTCAATATCAAACTTCTTAATTTGTCGTTAGGTGGTACGTAAATTCTTCCATTAAATCTCAACAATCCATCGTTGTCTAAAGAATAACCTTCAAACTTTGGTACCATCATGGTATTTCGTCTAGTATTATCCTTAAATTCTTTATACCAATCATTTTCTATCTGTAAAGTTAGAATATTTTCTCGAAGATTCGTGTTAAGAGGTATTACCGATAATATGCATGGTCTCTGATTCAATGCATTTGCCACTCTGTTCACCATTCCTTTAATGTAAGTAATCTGGAAATCGTATTCTCTAAGTAACTCTGACCAACACCTTTGTCGTGCGTTCAAGTCACTCTGTGTGAAAATATGTCGCAAACCACAGTGATATGTCTTGAATTCAAATTTTTTTCCAATTTGATAATGTCTTCAAACTCTCCTAGTATATACAATTGCTAATAACTCCATTTCATGAGTTGCGTAGTACTCTTCATGCTTTCTCAATTTCCTTGAAATGTAAGCAATCACTCGACTATATTGCATCAAAACTTCGACTAAACCTTCCTTGGATGCATCCATGCATACCAAGAATTCCTTGTCCATATCAGGGAATTTCAGTATTGGTGCTATTGTCAAAAACCCTTTAAGCTTTTGAAATTCCTCTACGCATTTCTCTCTCCAACCAAACTTCTTGTTTTTCTTTTGCAATTTTGTGATTGGATTTTCTATCTTCGAAAAACCTTCATCGAATTGTCGGTAATATCCTGATAAACCGATAAAGCTACATACTTCTTCTACATTTTTTTTTGTTTTTCATTCCATAATAGCCTTGAATTTCATTGGATCCACAATGATACCTTCACCAAATATGATATGTCCCAAGTAATGAATCTTTGATTGGTAAAAATAACATTTCAATATCTTCCTGTACAATTTGATTTCTTGTAGACATTGTAGGACCAATATTAAGTGTTCATCATGCTCTTCTTTCATTCGAGAATAAATCATTATGTCATCAATAAATACTTGAACAAACTTGTCTAAGTATTCTCATAACACCCCATTCAATGAACACCCTCAGGGAATTTGTTAAACCAAATGATAAAATTGTAAATTCAAAGTGTTTGAATCTCATCTTAAATGTGATCTTAGGGATACCTTCTTCCTTAATTCGTAATTGATGATATCTCGATCTCAAATAAATCTTTGAAAACATTGTCACTGCCTTCATCTGATAAAAACAATAATCTATTCTTGGCAACGGGTATTGGTTCTTCATCGTCGCTTTATTCAATTGACAATAGTCGATACAAAGTCTCCACGATCCATCCTTCTTTCTCACAAAAATAACTGGTGCACCCCACAGAGATACGCTTGGACATATAAGTCTCAAGTCCAACAATTCCTTTATTTTCATTTTCAACTCCTGTAATTTAGGTGTTGACATCCAATATGGTGTTCTTGCTATCAGTTCAGTTCTAGACTACAAGTCTATTGTAAATTCCAACTCTCTTTCAGGCGGTAAACCTGGTAACTCTTTTGGAAACATCTCTACAAACTCTTGCACAAAATGAAGTTTTTCTAATCCTTTCGCCTCACGCTTTTCATTTAGCGCTAATATTGCATAAATATTGCATCCCTTGTGCATACTCTTTTGTAGATGTATGGAAGAAATAAATCTCAAGGACACCCCCTGGTTCCTTCCTACAATCACTCTACTCTGTCCCAAATCATCTTCCAAACTTAACCATTTTGTCTTATAGTTAAGTATCGCATCATGCGATTGCAACAAATCCATGCCTATCACTATGTCATAAGATCCTAATATCATGACATAAATATCTACCCTCATTAAAAAATCTCCCAAGTTAATGCCACAGTCCTTAAATTTTCCTCCAACTTTCTGTTTGGAACCCAATGCCATTTCTTTGGACTTCTTCATTTCGATAGTTTGGAACAGTTAGTATTGTCGGGAGGCATGGATCCCCAAAGATATGAAGCCTAGAGTTAATCCTGACCTTGATCGTTGGACAAGAGTGAGGCATAGATATCTAAGTTATTCGATGATTCAAGACTCTGACAAGTTTGAGTTGTAATTTTTAAGGGATAAGAAATCCTGAAGCTCAAAAGTGTTGAAGTAAAGGACAACCATGGGTCTAGTGATCGAACGAGGATCATTAGATCTCTAAGCCTTCATCCTTCAGTGATTCGGTAATTCAGTACTTCAAATAATTTGCGTCGTTGTTGTAAGGTGAGGAACTCTTGGAGTCCCGAAGTCCAGAGTGGACGTCAACCATTGATCAAAGGAGAGCATGAGCCATTAGATCCCTGAGGCCTTCGAAAGTTCAACGATACGGGTGAATTAGTTCGAAGTTTTTTGGTGCAAAGAAACTCCGAAGTCCAAAGTCAGGGAGTAGATATCCACCGTATATTCTCGTGTGAGGAGAATTCCCACCAGCCATCTGATTAAATTCATAACAATTGAAGAAGGAGAGTGGAAGTATAGGGTAGAACCTACAACTATCTGTCAACCTCTCTTTATGACCGAGTTCAGACAGTAATAATGTGGGTGAAAGGGAGTGCTGGAATTGAGGAATCCTTTGGAGGGTCGGAGTCTCAGAGCTCCGAATAACGCCTTTTTGTCCATCTCTAGGATGTAGTCCATGATCACATGCAAATATGTCAATGTAAAAAGAGATAACTCCTACGCTTAAAATTCAAGTCAATATTCTGGATTAGAAAAATAAAATTGAGAGTGAACCATCAGGTTCTAAAATCTTAGATTCGCAACTTGACAGTGGCCCTATGATTTTTCCCAAAATTTAGAAATTTAAAATTTTACAATGATAGACCAATGTTATGATTTCAATTGTCAATATATATAAAACATTTTACAAGTCCAAACGTAATTAAATTCCCGATCTATGATTTTGGAACAAAATTTGTCAGTGTCTAAAATAATTGGCATGATTCAATTAACAATCGTTGAAATTCAAAATAATTGTATAACCAGTGGAGATAGTAACTATTACCAATTTATATATGGAACAACTAGAATAAAAAATATAACCAACATATAGAATTAGATTATTATCATACAAAGATTCATTTATCGAGACTGGCATTCGTCTAACAATTAAATAACCAGAAATCTACATTACTAATGTAATCATTGAGCATTCTACCATGATTTATTCAAGTTAATCAATAATTTACCATGAGGAACATCAATTGTTTAGTAGTTCAAATTCATTCACAAGGTTACATAATGAATATAATTCGTACATGATTGCAACAATATAATAATTTACAACATGAGAAATTTAGCATAAAAATACCGTAACCAAATAAATGTTGAATTCCTTGATGGATATCTTTGATTGGAATCAGATACTTGCGTGATGTCTTTCCACTTCCTTTCTCAACCCAAGACTTCACTGATACCTCGCAACCAATGCTAGGGGTACTCATCTTCCTCCTTATGCTATCAGGGAAAATCCCCCTATTACTATATTGGGTTAGAGTATAGGCAACACATTGATCTCCCTTAAAAGGCGATCCTATTTCTAAACTATCCTAAACAATCTAACCTTAAAATATAAGAGAAATAAAAGAGAGTGTACCTTATGTCCTTTTGGTTGGTGTAGACCACCTCTTCCTTTGTATTTTCTTGGACTGTTGGTCTCCTCCCAAATATTACCTGCAAACAATTTAGACAACAAAGCTACAAAATATTCTATCTCTACTTATTAGTGTTAGGTTTCAAATATAAATGTAAATGCATTAATCTATTAATCACAAAAACACAATATTTGGGACATAAACAAAATTCTATTATTCATATGTGAAGATTACAAAAGTTACAACCTTCTCGTTGGCAGACACTCCACGAACCTGGTCCGGGCTCCTCTTACTGCTACTCCAAGTGCATCATTCCCGTAATACCTCTCACAATAAGTTGATCTCCTTTGGAAGTAGGGAAGGAATTGTATAGGGAGAGGGATGGAAGGGGAATGTTGAGGCCAAATATCAGGAAGGGCTATAAAGCTTGGAATGAAAGGGGAAGGGATTTTTTCATAGTTTCTCTTTTCCAATGCTTGATGTTGGAATGGGACCCTAAGAACTCCTTTTATATGAAAAAAGGATAGTTATTCGGTTTGGGGAAAATCTACAATGGGTGAATTGGTTGGGAAACCCTCAATAGCCCATAAGCTCTACCAAATTCCTTGCAACTTTTGGATGTAAACGCAGGTTGTTTAGTATGCAAATAGCATATGTACATAGTTTTTCTAGTATGAAAATAGTGTATGTACGTGGGTAGTATTGCATCATGGCACATACATGGTCCAAAAAATGGTTTTTTAAAGAGAGATTCTCAACAGTAATTTGGAAAATTGCGCAAGTAGAAAGGCCAATTCCATGTATGCATATATAGTGAATTTTAGGGCTATAACATATTCCCCCTAATGTATGGGTTCCGAAGAGAAACTTGTGGCTGAAATACATTACAATATATTTACCAATGGGAAGGAACAAAGTCGAGTGTGCCTAGGATTAGAGTTTGGGAGGCTTCTACCTATAAAACAATAATAATATATTTGAGGTGGGCATACCCATGCTTAGGATGAACTAATCATGGCTACCAATCAAGTACACTGCAGATCCATGTCATAGAAATGTCTATATAAAGTGTATCCATGAGAAATACACATTGTATTTACATCTCAAAATCACTCGGTGATATTCAAATACAATACAATATGCATCTTCAAGAAGCGTCAATGCCCATTGCTGGAGATGAGGACTTCATAGCTCGAACAACAACTTCAAGATCTTCAACATCTCAGGTAAGAGTAAAATAAGAGTGTAATACTCACTACTCTGATGTCTTCGACATACCATCGGAGAAATACTAGAGGATCACGATCATCAATTACATAAATTCGTCGATTTTGAATCTGGACTTGACTGGACTCGCGAGATGGTCGACTCATGAAATTCAAGAGAAAAACTACAGAATAGCCGACTCAGGTTGGATAAAACTTCCCTTGGACAAAATCATGAAAGATGATTAGACTCAGGAAATGTAATATTGACATAAGTATGTGATGCAGGGGGCACCACAAACTCTCCATATGTTTGGAAGAGTAACCAAACAAAGGAGGACACGATTCTATGTAGCAAGAAAAATTTCCTAAGGTCATAATAGATGCCAATGCTTGGAGAAAAAATAAAAGGATGTGCTTTGTCCAAGGGTGACTTTTTTGTTGCTGAAAAAATAATTGATATATCCCGTCCCCTCTTTTTGGAATATTTGATTTTTTTGTCTTTTTCAATTTTTTAACGAGGTTGAAAAAGAATAAAAGAATGCTACATTACAAAGGAAGAATGCATGTCGTGAGAAAGAAAATTGGTTCCAAGTGCATGGAAAATACTAATTCTCAAGGCAAGGAGACATGTGAAGGATAGTGACACTCGGGGAAAATTCCTCCATGGGTCAAGGTGTTGGATCACAAGGGAAAAAGTGTTGCAAGGATTTCATACAAGGAATTCTTTAAAGGTTCAATTGAGAGAAACATGGATTCGACATTATGCCAAAGACGCAAATATGAGACCCGCAATGTGATTAAGAAGAACACAACAAGACTCCTTCCATAAATTTTTACGAGCCCAGAGAAGGTAAGCTTGGTGGTTTTTTCATGAAAAAACGTTAAAGAAGACTCCAAGGAGTTCCTTTTTTGCAAGTAGTCTAGTCGGTTTGAAAAAGGGTTAAACTTATACCAAAAAGATGTATCTTCAATAACCTTTTAACGAGTGTGATTGAGACAAGATGACTCAAAGATATTTTCAACTTTAAGGAGTCTGAAAAGAGCTTAACTATGGACTCACAACCTTTTTCTAGGTTTAGTCTCCTTAGCCTGAAAAAGTATAAAATATAGCTGAGGAGAACTCTCCTAGAAGGACAAGTCTCCTAAGGCATACCTTTTTCCAAAATAATCTATTGGATGGAAAAAGGGTTAAACTCATGTTGAATAAATGTTCTTTATGGACCAATTTAATGAGTGTGAAAGGAACAAGGTCACTCGACGATATTTTCATATTTAGGGAGTTTGAAAAGATCTTAAATATGGACTCCTTGGGGGTTCCTTCTTCGTTAGTAATCTCCAAGGCCCAAAAAAGAGATAAACCAAAACCAAGGAGAATGTTCATTTTTCAAAACTTTAGTCCCTCGGGCCCGAAAAAGAGTTAAACTTATGTTTGAGAATACTCTTCTAGCAAACCGAATTTCCTAGAGCATACCTTTATTCATAAAATTATCCATCCAGACCAAAAAATGGGTAAACTACCACCGAACAAATGTTCCTTCAAATTTGAGTTTGGCGAGTGTGAAGGAAAACAAGATCGCTCGACAATATTTTCAATTTTAGAGAGTCTGAAAAGGGCTTATAGAAGACTCTAGGGGGGCTACGTTTCTCAAGTAATCCAGATGAGATCGAAAAGATTAAATACAGTCTCATTGGATGTTTCTTTCGAAATTTAAAGAAAGCTTGAAATACAACAAACCGTGCTCATAAGGGAGTCCCGTGGGTAAGGCCAATAATGATGATTAGCAAGAAGAATGAGGCTTCAATATGTAATCATGGTGGGACTAAAAAGGACTTCCAAGCCTATAGTCAAAAATCATAGAATGGATGCCAAAATGCAGCAAAGGATCTACCTAGGGCATCCATGTAAAGGTAGGCTCTACCACCTAATTACGACACTTCTAAAGAAGCAAATAAGGTTCTATGTAGCACTTTGTCGGGATCGATCCAAAGGCCAAATGAACCAGAAAATGGATAATGAAAAAATGAAAGTAGGAAAAAACCTAACCTATATGCCATTTTCAAGGTCAATACCTGTCAGAACGGATCGATATGATGAAAAACATATCAAAGAAAAAATGTTTCCAAGATCCTACATATAAGGCCAATAACACTCATCCAGAAGTTAATAGATCCAATATAGATAGAAACTTCGGAAAATAAGAGGTGCTACTAAATACACAACTTGAAAACAACAAACCTAGACTGTACAATATGTACAAGTTACCACACAACCTTATGACTCATGCATGATAGTAGTTTAGGTAGAGCCTGCTGCTAGGCTCTGACCAAGAGTCTCTTCGATAGTCAACCTGTAAACTCTCCCAAAAGGGAAGAAAACACAAAGCATGATGTAAGTATTCCCATGGTATAGAAACTATAGTCACGGATTCAAGGATAGCCTCATCCGAAGGCAATTCAATATCCAAGAAATCACGTGAACGAGGAGGGTCAATAGTCCCAAAGGGAAAAGTAAATTGACCATATTCCATATGACAATGGAGGTTATGGTTAGGGTTGGCAGAGTCTATTAACGAAGAATCACAAGAAAAATGTCTTGAGGATATACAAATAGTGAGACTAGACTCAAAAGGAAACTTGAGATCACTTGGACCAAGAGGGGGAAGCAAGGGATCCCATGACCCCATTGGATAAACCAATGGATCAATTGTTGAGACCAAGTATTGAGAAGTAAAACATGAGTGAAAAAATTCCTTCTCAGGAGCAATTGAACATTGAGGATAAGACGCCACATAATTTATCCATGGCAAGGTAGAGTCTACATGAACACTAGGAACATATAAAGGGGTAGCCTGAACTAACATCGAATTAGGATGGTGATTATCAAATGAAAACTAGTCAATAGTGACAATGCTTCCATTGTGAGAGAAATGCATCACCAAGAAGAACGTAGACACCAAAATGTTCAAATCATATACATAATCATTCCTGAGAAGCATATTGAACTCTAACGGGCCTTGCACCACTATAATATCGACAAGGACAATCTTCCCACCTAACGAGATAGATAATTGAGGAAAAACCCCCAAATATTGACTAGGACATCTCTCAAAATCCAACAGCTGATGCGATGCAGACAAAAGCACGACAGAGCCCAAGTATTGCCAAGACAAAGAGGATAAAATACTTGCAGAGGCTCCTTCATCCACATGACATTGGTAAATGTTTTTTAATTAAATTCAACCTTTATTTGAAAAGGTGTAGAAGAAGGAAAGAGAGGATCAACAAGGTCATTCCAGTCAAACAAAACCATCCTAGGACATGGAGGGGGTGTATTCAAAGTGAGTGGAATGCCCCCTTGTTCTGAAAGTAATGAACTTGAAATGCTAAAAACATAGTGGATAGACACATCACTCCCCATCAGAAGAGTGGGATCAGCCAAATATTGCATCGACGTGACCACTTTGGTAGACTCGACACTCTCCTAGAGAACAGTGGGATCAGTCAAATATTGCATCGATGTGACCACTTTGGTAGACTCAACACTCTCCAAGATAAGAGTGGGATCATTCAAAGAGTGGATCGACATGACCACTTTCTCAACCACCGGTTGAATAGGTTGCGAGAAAACATGGTCTGAAGGCATATCACGCCAAAAAAAAAGAGTGGGGTCGGCTGAAGATTGTATCGGAATGACTACTTCCTCAACCACTGTTTGAATAGATCACGAGACAACATGGTATAAAGGCACATCACCCCCCAAAAGAGGATTCAGGTCAGCTGAAAATTGCATCGACGTGACCACTTCATCAACCAAAGGATGAATAGACTATGAGGAAACTTGAGAAGACTCATAATCATAAGAGCTTGCAGACAAGGACCACAATCTTCGTGCCTCTAGAAGACCAAGGAATAAATGAGTAAGGTTATCTCCGTTGAAAATATTACAAGGGAACTTAGGCTTACATCCTATCCATCTAGGTTTCTGAACAAAATCAATGCCCCCAACATGACTGACAATGGCTAGTTTCTTGTCCCCAACATGACTAGAAGAGGTTGTTGACATATCACTCATATGACTCGCATTGATGAGACTTGTGCCCCTAACATGACTTACAGTGGTTGGTTTCAAATATCCAACATGACTTGCAGAGGTTAGTGATTGGTCGATAACATGACTCGTAGAGGCTACAAACCTATCTTAAGTGTGACTAGCAGTGACTGGACTTTTTCCCCCATCATGACTCGCAAAGGTTGGGTGTTGGTCTTCAACATGACTAGTAGAGGTTGAGGAAATATCTCCAACATGACTCATAGAGGCTGAGATTGAACTCTAGTATGAATTGTAGGGACTAGGTTCTCACCCCCAACATGACTTGCATAGGCTGGTTGTTGGTCTTCAACATGACTTGCAGAGGTTGATGACCTATCTCCGACATGATCTGCAGAGGTTGGTGATTTCTTCTTCTTATTATTCCTTTTTTGTTTGGTTTAGTCCTCCGATTACTAGTATCTATACTTTCACCATATAAGGTATAAGGAGGAGGAGAAAACTTTGCTGACAAAGGAACTTCAACATGATGCCCATGACATAATTGAGAAGCATCAAGAGAATTACAGACATTTGGGATGGTACCCAACCAAACCAGTAGTCCCACATTCAACCCAAGAATGTACAAAGTGCCCATCAAAGGGACACAAACATTTCCAAAGAAAGGAAAATTACAAGAATCCCCTTGCGAAGGGGTTCCTTGGTTGGTATCATCAATAATTTTTTCCATGAATATCTTATGCACAGTTTTTCCCTTTCACACACTGACTCTAGTGAACCAGTGGTATAAAAAACAACTTCTATAAAGAGGCATCTCCAAATTTCTAAGAGAAAGACCAAAAATTTCTCACGACCGGTGGAGTGGGTGGTCTACCACCTTAGGTTAGAGACACAAAGAAATGACTGACTAACTCTCTATGGAAAACTAGGGATCACATAGCACAACACTAAGAAGAAAAGCCTAAAAAGATACAAACCAAACAAACCACCCTTATGAATGCTTCTGACCCAGGGAGTTGAAATCCTGATCATCCAAAGCATTCACAAAAGAAAACGACTGGCCAGGATAAGCAATTACCCATACCTTTGACCGACGGTCCCTTTGGGTGTCTCCCAAAGAATACAGAGTCTTCCTTAGGTACCGTGATATGCCCCTCGTAGTAACATGTGTATCAATCTATATAATGGAAACTAGGCCACCAACTTGTACTAAAAAACCAGAGGGTACAGTCGATAGTTGGGCAAGTGTATGGGAAGGGTAAGAAATCCCAAAGATCCTCCTGAGGCCTGAAATGAAACAGGGCCAGAATCAATCTTAGAGTACCTTGGATGGATCCAAGTGTCTCAGAGGTATGACACAAGTCAGGCTAGTAATGCTACAATATTCACCCCCAATACACACTCTCCCAAACACTTTGTTGGGATCAAGAGTGAATATATCTACCACCGTCCTCTACGTGGTCTTGTGTTTGATTTCTGTGTGATAGGAGCTTCCCGGATTGAGTAATTACAAGGTGGATTTTTCACACCCTAGCACAGACACCTTAGTTAATTTTTGGTTGGCCTTGGAGAGTTTACCTCTCCACACCTAATCCAAGGCCCTAGCCTAAGCTATTGGTGAACCCGAGAAAATTTTTTACTAATATATTTTAGATTAGTGCATTTGTTTAAGAGGATTTTGTTATTCAAGGAATGAAAGTGAAACTGATGTTGTTTGAGACTTGCAAAAAATGAAACTGATTAGAACACTGGAAAATAAAACTTTACAGTAATTCTACAAATGAAAAAGAGATTCAAGCAAAAAACATGAACAATCCTTCAAACAAAAAGATGCAATCTTTTCTCCTTTCAATGCAAAATGCACAATGCAACTTTCAAGTGAAACAAAAGATCAAATGAAAGGATTTTCTTTATTATTTTTTCTTTTGAAATGCTTTGAAGATGAGAAGAAAACACAACACTATGCTAATTTCTTTTTCTTTTTCAAATAACAATGTAAAGGAAATGCAAATAAATAAAGAGACCTAAAAAACTAGTTTTTTCTTCTTTTTTTTCCAATAAAAGAAGAACTAACAAAAGATGCTAAAAACGAGACAAGAGGATTTTTTTTTTTTTTTTGAATTTTTCAGGCTAAAAATAAGCCAAAAAAGCTAGGAAACACAAAGAGACAAGAGGATTTATTTTTTTAATTCACAAAAAATATGAGCTTGAAACTGTCTCAACCCCAAACAACAGAGGCTTTTGGAACTCAAGAAGACATGGTCACCACAAGTTTCCTGTAGGAAAGGAAAACATTTTGAAAAAAAATCTCCAAAACAATAGATACACATGTTGTGCATGACCAACCTGCATATGTATGTGGGTTGTATATAATGAAGACCATGTATGTATGCGTGCTGTATAGAGAACATGGTGCGTACACTTCTGTAAATTTTCAAAAAAGGAAAAATTTTGGATAGACAACTTGGGAAAGGGAAGCTGATAGGCACCTGGAAGGTGACCGGAGATCCAACCTAAATCAAAACACTCAGAAAACTCAGAAAGAAACTGAAAAAACTGAATCCAACAAAAATCTCCCACTAAGACCCTAGAGAGATTCCCTAGTAGAGGCGACAATTCTGCTAGCGGGGAAAATCCCCCTATTACCATACTGGGTCAGAGTATAGGCAGAGCATTGATCTCCCTTAAAAGACAATCCTATTTCTAAACTATCCCAAACAATCTGACCTTAAAATATAAGATAAATAAAAGAGGGTGTGCCTTAGGTCCTTTCGGCTGATGTAGACCACCTCTTCCTTTGTAGTTTCTTGGACTATTGGTCTCCTCCCAAATCTGACCTGAAAACAACTTAGACAACAAAGCTACAAAATATTCTATCTCTACTTATCAGTGTTAAGGTTCAAATACAAATGTAAATACATTAATCTATTAAGCACAAAACACAATATTTGGGACAAAAACATAATTATCTTATTCAGATGTGAAGATTACAAAAGTTAAAACCTTCTCGTTGGTATACACTCTGCGAACATGGTCTGAGATCCTCTTACTACTGCTCCAAGTGCATCATTCCCACAATACCTATCACAATCAACTGATCTCCTTGGGAAGTAGAGAAGGGATTGTATAGGGAGAGGGATGGAAGGGGAATGTTGAGGCCAAATATCAGGAAGGGATGCAAATCTTGGGATACAAGGAGAAGGGATTTTGGAAACATTTCTTTGTTCTAATGCTTGATTTTGGAATGGGACCCCAAGACATCCTTTTATATGATAAAAGGATAGTTATTTGGTTTGGGGACGGGATACAATGGGTGAATTGGTTGGGAAACCCTCGATAGCCTGTAAACTTCATCGAATTCCTTGCAACTTTTGGAGGTAAACATAGGTTGTTTAGTATGCAACTGGCATATGTACATGGGATTTCTAGTATGAAACTAGCGTATGTACGTGGGAAGTAGTTCAACAGGATGCATACATGCTCCAAAAAATGGTTTTTTAAAGTGAGATCCTCAACAGTAATTTAGCGAATTGCACAAGTAGAAAGGGCAATGCCATGTATGCATAGGTAGGGAATTTTAGGGCTATAACATCTTATCGCCCCAAGTCGTAAAGGGGCCAAGCAAAAATTCCAGAAGAAAATAGCTTCCAAGATTTCGTAGCAAGGAAGAGATTCCACTCTTTTTACAAGCTTGGAGTCCCAACTCTCACAAGTAAAACATAGTCCAATAAAATTTTGGCATCATAACAATACTTAGAAGGTTAGATCATTTTTCCTTCTACATCATTTGTTTTATAGAAATTTCTTCACTGACACATGTCCTCATGCAAAAATAATTAACTTTTTATTTTAAATTAATTATGATTATTCACCCAGACACTTTCCACACTCTCCCCAAGTTGCACAAATAATTACCAATTTTTATTTTATTAAAAAGGGAAAATTCCCTCACATTCGCCAATGTATTCCTATTTTCTCTCTTAGTTCTCTGTTTTTTCCCAAATTTTCATTTAATGAGTTTCTCCTAACTAGACATTAGTTAGAGTTGTATTAGGAGTCTTCTTCTAGTTAGACTAGTGGTAGGTTGAATCAAGATTCTATTCTATGTACACCCATTCTCTGAAGTTATTATTTATTTCTATTTAAAAATCCCTTTTTATTAATTTCATGCACTCATGTGCATTTTATCCAATCTTTGTATTTTACTCACATTTTCCTAGAAATTTATTTATCTCAATTCTTTTAATTTATTTAATATTTTTAAATAGTTCGCTAATTAAACTTAGGCTTAGTATTCTTTTAGGGGTTTTAATTAATAATTTATTGTTTAGTTAATTAATTTATTTTAACAAGGTCTACTCATTTTAATGTTTTCTAGACCACCTATATTTATTGACTCAAGTTTTAATTATGTGATGTGCCCTTCAAGAGAAACCTCCGTGCTCCAAGGGTGACACTCGCCTTTGACTAGTTTTGGAAGTTTGTCCGACCCTTTGGAGTCAACACTCTGTTTGGTCGACCTTGTGAAAGACTAAGGGCTTCTATGGAATAAGGACTCCGCCTTATTGTGCGTCATTTAGAATCTTCATGAGTGACTGTCTCAGTCTTCCCTCACGATATCGTGGACCTCTCGAACTAGGTAATCAATAACCTACCATTCAGGCCATGACGAGAGTGCTAGTAGGAAGTGACAGAGACTCTACCACACCTCTCCCTTAAATGTATGGTTCCTCTGTATGGCCTTTTTGCTGCTTATGCGAGTCTGATTAGAAAGCAACGTCAAGCCTGCATCCACTGACAAAACTAGTGTCAATAATCCATATACATAAATCATACTCAAGTAAATCATAGATCACATGTACGTAAAATGAAATACTCAAATAAATACAATCCACTCCCTGACTCAATCTAGAGTCCAAGGAAATCCATCGATGCCATTAGCATCCATAACCTGTCATGTGTCATGCACACTTAGGACGACTCATCAATAATATTTACTCATATATATACATAGGATTAACAATAAGTCACAATACATCATCATCATATATAACCCATAATCGAAATAAAATCATAATATACCATAATCATATCACTTGCATGCAAGTGTCCTCAAAGAATATGTCATTAAAAGTGTACTCAATGGAGTGGAATGTTACATACACCCCCTCTTGTTTTAAACTTCGTCCCAAAGTTGTACAATATATAAATGCAATTAAAAAAATGTATCATACATAGATCTACATATCTAATCTATCAAACAAGTAAGGAAACTGTTGACGCATCTCATATACATCCTCCAAGGTATCCAAGTGTGGACTATAGTTGTCCCATTAGACCTTTTCTTGATTGACTATTCAACGTCGTAGTTGTTGAATGCAGTGGTCCAGAATTCAGATTGGCTCCACCATGAGAGCCCCATCATCTGACACCTGCAAATAACTCATGTCAAGCACATGTGATGGATCACTAATATAATGTTGCAAAACATATACATCAAATATATCTTCCATACGCATCAAAGACTCAGTCAAGGCTAGTCTATACGCCACGCGTCATTTCTTTTCCACAACCTCAAAAGGTCCCACAAACCTAGGAGAGATTTTAGCACCCTTTCCAAACTTGATCAAACTCTTGTGCGGTTTTACCCACAAGAAAAATCTATCGCCAACTTGATAACTACGGTCAACTCGATGCACATCGACATAACTCTTCTATCGATCCTGCACTTCTTTAATTACTTGTCTTATCGATTACATCTATTCTTCCATATATTGGATCACTTTAAGTTCCACTAGGACCCTATCCTCAAGTCAATCCCAACACAACAATGTTTGACACCGTCTCCCATAAAATAACTCAAATGGTGCCATCTTAATCATATTCTAGTAACTCTTATTGTATGTAAACTCTACCAATGGAAAGAAGTATTCCCAAAGTTTATGTTGGTCCATTACATACATACACAACATATCCTACAAAACAAGTTTTTTTCCTCTATTTGTCCATTTATCTCAAGGTGATATGTTGTACTGAAATTCAGCCACGTTCACAAGGCATCTTCGAAATTGGTCCAAAACCATTCTGTAAACACCAATCCTTGATCGGATATGATCCTTCTTGGTAAGCCATGTAATATCAAAATCTCGCTGACAAATACTCTAGCTATGTCTGGAGCCTGATACTTCGTATTGACTGAAATAAAGTTTGCACTCTTCATCAGAGTGTCAACTACCACGAAAATCAAATCATGCCTCTTTGTCGTCAGTGGCAATCCCACAATAAATTCCATTGAAATGACTTCCCATTTTGATTTAGGAATATCATGTGTCTATAATAATCATGCTGGATGTCTATGTTTAACCTTCACTTCCTGACATTCTAGACATCTTTCCATGTAAATAACTATGTCCGCTTTCATTCCTTTCCAAAATAATAAAGAATGAAGGTCTTCCTTCATCTTTGTGACTCCCGTATGATCCATGTATTTTGTTCGATGATCTTCACTTAGAATCAAACTTATAAATTCGTCGTTAGGTGGTACGCAAATTCTACTGTTATACTTCATCAATTTTTCACTGTCAATATAATAACCTTCATACTTAGGTACCATCATGGTATCTTGCCCAATTTTATCCTTAACTTATTTGTACCAGTGATCATCTATTTGTAAAGTTAGAATATTTTCTCGAAGATTTTTCTTAAGAGGTATTGCTGAGAATATGCGTGGTCTCTGACTCAGTGCATCTTCCACTCTGTTCACCATTCCTTTAATGTAATTGAACTCAAAGTCATATTTGCTAAGTAATTCTTCCTCTTTCTATTTTGTTTAGACTTCCAATTACTAGTAGCTATACTTTCACCAGATAAGGTATAAGGAGGAGGAGAAGACTTTGTTGATGAAGGAACTTCAACATGATGCCCATGACATAAGGTTCTTAATTAAGAAGCATCAAGAGGATTAGGGACATTTGGAATGGTACCCAACCAAACCAGTAGTCCCACATTCAACCCAGGAATGTACAAATTGGCCATCAAAGGTACACCAACGTTTCTGAAGAAAGGAAAAGAAAAAGAAACCCCTTGCGAAGGGGTTCCTTGGTTAGTATCATCAAGAATTTTTTCAATGAATATCTTATGCATAGGTTTTTCCCTTGCGGGATCATTCAAGTCCATAAAAGTCTCACACACTGACTCTAGTGAACTAGTGGTATAAAAAACAATGCCTATAGAGAGGCGGCTCCATGATTCTAAGAAAAAGACTGAAAAGTCGTCACGACCGGTGGAGTGGGCAGTATACCACCTTAGGTCAGAGACACAAAGAAACTACTGACTAACTCTCTATGGAAAACTAGGGAGAACAGAGAACACCACTGAGAATAAAATCCTAAAAAGATACAAACCAAACAAACCACCCTTATGAATGCTTGCGACCTAGGGAGATGAAGTCATGATCATCCAAAGCATTCAGAAAGGAAAATGACTGGCCAGGAGAAGTAGTTACCCAAACCTCTGATCGACGGTTCCTTTGGGTGTTTCCTAGAGAATACATAGTCTACCTCAGGTACCATGATACACCCCTCACAGTCACCTGTGTGTCAACTTATATAATGGAAACTAGTCCACCAAATTGTACTCAACAACTAGGGGGGTACAGTTGACAACTGGGCGAGTGTATGGGAAGGGTAACAAAGCCCAAAGATCCTCTTGAGGCCTGAAAAAAAACAGGGACATAATCACTCTTAGAGTACCAAAATGTGGATTGGCTCCACCATGAGAGCACCCTCATACAACACCTGGAAATAACTGATGTCAATAACATGTGATGGATCACTAATATAATGTCGAAAAAAAAATACATGAAATAGATCATGCATATTCCTCAAAGAATCAAGAAAGGCTAGTCGATAAGCCATAGGTCCTTTCTTTTCCACAACCTCGAAAGGTCCTACAAACCTAGGAGATAGTTTAGCACCCTTTCCAAACTTTATCGAACTCTTGTGTGGTTTTACCCACAAGAAAACTCTGTGGCCAACTTCATAACCGCTATCAACTCAATGAGAATTAACATAACTCTTTTGTCGATCCTGCGCTTCTTTAATTATTTGTCTCATCGATTGCATCTATTCTTCCATATCTTAGATCACTTTAAGTCCCATCATGACCCTATCCTCAAGTCGATCCCAACTCAACGACGTTTGACACGGTCACCTGTAAAGAAACTCAAACTGTGCCATCTTAATCGTACTTTGGTAACTGTTATTGTATGTAAACTCTACCAATGGTAAGAAGTATTCCCAACATTTCTGTTGTTCCATTACATACATACACAACATATTCTCGAAAATTTGGTTTATTTTCTCTATTTGTCAGTTTGTCTCAGGCTGATATGTTGTACTGAAATCCAGATGCGTTCCCAAGGGTGAAACATCAATCCTCGATTGGATATGATCCTTCTTGGCACACCATGTAATCTGATAATATCGCTGACAAATACTCTATCTATGTCTATTGCCTGATATGTTGTATGGACTAGAATAAAGTGTGCACTCTTCGTTAGAGTGTAAAATACCACAAAAATTGAATCGTGCCTCTTTGTCGTCGGTGGAAATCCCACAAGAAAATCCATTGAAATTACTTCCCATTTCGATTAAGGAATATTGTGTGGCTATAATAATATTGTTGGATGTCTATGTTCAACCTTCACTTGTTGACATTCTATACATCTCGCCACATAACTAACTATGTCCACTTTCATTAATTTCCAAAAGAATAAAGGTTGAAGGTCTACCTTCATCTTTGTGACTCTCGGATGAGCCATGTATATTGCTCGATATAATTCACTTAGAATCAAAATTGTTAATCCGTCTTTAGGTGGTACATAAATTCTACTATTATACCTCATCAATCTATCATTGTCAATAGAATAACCTTCATACTTCGGTACCATCATGGTATCTTGTCTGATTTTATCCTTAACTTCTGTGTACCAGTCATCATCTATCTGTAAAGTTAGAAACTTTTCTCGAAGATTTTTCTAAAGAGGTATTCTGAGAATATGCGTGGTCTTCGAATCAATGCATCTTCCTCTCTGTTCACTGTTCCTTTAATGTAATTGATCTCAAAGTCATATTAACTAAGTAATCATGACCAATGCCTTTGTCATTCATTCAAGTCACTCTGTGTAAATATATGTTGCAATCTAGAGTGACCTATCTTTAATTTGGATTTTCGTCCAATCAGATAATGTCTCCACGCTCTCAAGGCATATACAATTGCGAATAACTCCAAGTTGTGCACTGTATAGTTTTCTTCATTCCTTCTCAATTTTCTTGAAATGTAAGCGATCACTCGACCGTCTTGCATAAAAAATCCACCTAAACCTTCCTTGGATGCATCCATGCATACCAAGAATTATTTCTCCATGTAGGGGACTTTTAGTATCGATGTTGTCATTAGCAACTCCTTGAAATTTTGAAAATCTTCCGCACATTTCTCTGTCCATACGAACTTCTTGTTTTTCTTCTACAATTCCATGATCGAATTAGCTATCTATTTTTGACAACATATATTGGTTCTCATTTCATCTGATCAAATAAATCATCTATTATTGACAACATATATTGGTTCTTGATCGTCGCTTTTTTCAACTGACTATAGTCAATACAAAGTCTCCATGGTCCATCCTTCTTTCTCACAAAAATAACTGGCGCACCCCATGGTGACACACTTGGACGTATAAGTACCAATTATAACAATTCCTTCAATTGTATTTTAAACTCCTAAAATTCATGCATTGAAATATGATATGGCATTCTCGCAATATGTTATGTTCAAGGTTTCAAATCTATGGGAAACTCAAGTTCTCTTTCTGGTGGAAAACCTAGTAGTTCCTCCAGAAATACGTCTGTAAACTCTGATACTACCAGAAGGTTTTTTGACCCTTCTGTGTCCCCTTTTTCATTTACTACTAATATTGTGTATAAATTACACCCCTAGTGCATACTCTTATGCAATTGTAGGGAAGAAATAAGCCTCAAGGACACTCCCTGGTTTCTTCCTACAATTACTCTACTATGTCCTAAGTCATCCATCAAACTTAATTGTTTTGTCTTATATTTAAGTATCACATCATGTGATTCTAACCAATCCATGCCTATCACTATGTCATAAGATCCTAATATTGTGACATATAGGTTGGCCTTCATTACAAAATCACCCAAGTTAATGTTACAGTCCATAACCTTTCCTCCAAATTTTTGTTTGGCACCCGATGCCATTTCTACGTATCTGAACTCGACCTACTCAACTACCTTTACCTTAATTCTCTTAAGCGTTGCACTAGAAATAAATCTCTATGTAGCACCTAGATCTATCAAAATACTAAAGGTTTGAATGACGATCATACCTAATGTCTCGAGCACAGTGGACTGGTTCTCGTCCTGGCTGTTATTCGCCATTGCATGTATCATGTGGACCTTGCCCAAATCTCCAATGGTAGTGGGTCTAGATGATCCGGCCACCTTGGCATTATCAATCAGAAAATATCGCTAGTAATGTGGCTCCCAAATGTCCAACATGAAGTTTTTGGTCCAGTGCTCCTGGTCCCCAAAGTAGAAGTTGTTGGCCTAACAGTCTTTGATCCTGGTCTTTTTTGTTGAACATTCATAAAATGTTGGTGCTGCTACAAATGCCATTGATTCTTCTATTGAGGTCCTCTATAAGGAGTCCTTTGTTGATGATTTTTTCATCATGGTGTTGAGAACATAGGTCCTTTAATCATATCTCGATGCTCGAAATTTTGTATGGCTGGTGTCTGATGGTATTGCATTCCTAATATCATTTTTCCTGGTCTAGAAGGAGTCCTTCCATGACCCCCACTGTTCATCTCTTCCTCAACTATGGGGGCCTTCTGAACTCTATCGTGCAACTTTTGAGGAAGTATGATCCCCACCTTCACACGGATGTTGAAGTTATGGTTGAAAACAAACTTGTTTACCTTTAACTTCTCCTTATTCAAATGTGGAGTATACCTAAGTAGCTCCATGAACCTGGCCTCATACTCAGACACCGTACGACCACCCTGTCATAATGATTTGAACTCATTAATATATCACTCAATGAATTCCTTAGAAAAATACCTCCTTCGGAACCGTTACTTGAACAACTTACATGACACATCTTCGACAACCATGTTTGGTTGAGGTAGGGGTGTCTTCCACCAAAGTAGAGAACTCCCCTTCAGTTCAAAGACCGCCATGCAAAATTTCATGTTGGAGGTGTAATCATGAAATGTGAATCACATCACCATGTTCTCCAACTATGCCTCGGTGGATAAGCTATCCATGGCACCCCAGAACTTGGGAAATTTCACCTTCTCAAGTTCTTTGTGTATGCTACTACTACCCATTGGAGCGTGTTGTGAACCCTCATTGGGCATAGACGCTCTACCCTCATATTGATCCAGGTGGTTTATCAATGCCTCTAACATCCTCTGGAAAGATCTCATCATACCTACCACATCTCCCACAACAACCTACTCCTGCTCAGTAGTCTACTCACCTCCCTGAGGGTTTGATCCCTTTGGCATGGATACAATCAGAAGAATCACACCTCTTCCTCCCACACCATGACGTCTACTTCCCATGCATCCTCTAACCATGATTACCTGTATGTACAATCTCAAATTAATTAGTGATTCATATTTAATCATTTATTTATCACAGTGGAAGACATAACATGTCCCTTGTCGTAGGTCTGAACACGCTCGGATACCATATGTAACAAACTCTCTGTTATGACATAAAAGTAAGTGAGTACAATAAGATATATTTTTTTTGAACCTTAGTTGGATCAAGTATTACACTAAAAAACATACAACATTACGTACACATTCTATTTTCATTCATATCAATGCACAACAAGATTTAGATACAACTTCAATGTTATTTAGAGATCCACCACATCACATGAAGATAACATATGATGTCTACCCTCCCAACCTACCCTTCAAGTTTAGGACTTCCAAGACACATAATCAACACTCAAGTCCAGGATTCATCTGATTGATTTTGACCATTTAATATCTCAGGACTAGTGACTATTCTAAGGAACAAGGAAGTATCTAATTCCCATAACTTCAATCTATTCCAAGGTTCAGACTAGAATTAACAACATTCTTAACCATAAATTCTTCAAGATACAAAGAAAATATGGTAACATGGTCACCACATACACAATGCAATTGTGTGCTAATGCAATAATTCATTACCTTACTATTTAAAAGAATAAGAAATAATTTCATTAATATCATGACATAAACATAAACAGTTGGTAACAAGAAACCCTTAAGTAGGGAATCTAACATTAAAGACATATTTAAACTTTACTCAAGTTTACCTGCAAACAAGTGTGACAACCCTCCATTGTACAACCAAGTAGGTAGATATATGAATTAACATACTATTTTTTTTTAAAGATAAAATAAGAGAAGAGAAAATCTCTCAAACCTTGAGAAGAGACTATAAGATTGCTTTATACTTTCTGAACTAAAAATATACTGCAATGATGTAATTCTACATATGTGTTTTTGTTTGTTTCTGAGAATGAGTTTATGATTCTATTTTAAGATCCAAAGTTTCTCTTTTGGGAGTCACAATGCAAAGTATTCATAGTGCCAATGAAAGAAGTGCTGTGACATCCCCCCAAAATAAAATATTTTTATTTTTGAAATGCGCTGGAAATTTATTTCCGTTTTTGGAAAATTCGAATCTGGATTTTTTTTTCCGTTTATGGCAATTCTGAATTTCAAATTTAATAATTGTAATTTATTATTGTGACTATTGGGTAGAGATCTGATCTGACTCAACTAACTAGTTGACTATGACACTTGTATAAAAATAGAATATTTATATATTAAATGCAGGAAGACAAATGGAACAACCATGTTAAAATCATCTGACCATGACTCCATGAGTGGGGAACATGTTGGAACTGCCTCCGGTCTGATTATTACAAGTGGTAAATCAGAGATTTGGCCACTGGTAGCCCCTGAAAATTAGGGATTAAGAAAAAGCTGCGAAAATCCCCAAAGGAGGGGAAAAGACCTGGGAAAAAGATTGATAAATAACATATGTGAGGAGGCAGGACACTGCCAAGTATGTTGGGAAAGGATTGCAAGTCCTCTTGATATTATGAGCACTGTGGAGCAAGTGTGAGGAAAGGGGATAACTGTTGAATAATTTGGAATATTGCTGAGGAGTCTCCAAGTTCGCCCTCATGGATTCATGGTCAGGCTAGGGGGTGAACTGGGCAAGTGATTTGGCTGCCCTGTTCTACGGTTGGGAGGAATGTGGTTGTTCCCTTTGTCTTCTCATGGATTGGATTCAGATATGTTGATCTACCCCTCTCTATTTTTAATGGCTATGTTTGATTGATGTTAGGTATCTGTTGAGTGATTATATCTAATTGAGTTAATGTAAACCTTTCCCTCTCTGTTCTTGGATGTTTTGTGTGTAACTAATATTATGCATCTAATTGTTCTAAATTTGAAATAATTCTTTCAATGGATGACATATTTCATGGTATTAAATTTACAATCACAGTTTGAATTCTGGAGTGGTCCCTCCTGAAATCTGGAAGTACTAGACAAATTTATTTTTATAAGAGTTGAGTTTAAGAAAGTCGATCCATCTATAGGTTAGGTTTAATATGAAGTCGAAATCATAGGATACTTTGTGTATGTGAAGAAGATCAATCCATGTAGATATAGGTTTATTTCTGTGACGGAAGTATTAAACAGATCTAAAACTGAGCAAATTGGAATTGAGTAAAATTGTGCCGAAAGGAAATGTGTAGATGCATCGCTAGAATTATAAATTCCGAACAATCATGCCCCTCAAAGAGACTTCCTGTCTATTACATTTAAGAATTGAAGAAAAAGATGAAACAACAAGAACCTTATGGATCACTTGGGCACTCATATATTACACGTATTGGACAAACGCCAACTGGAAGTAACCTATCTACATCAGAAAGGTTGATATGATATACGTCTTTTCTTGCTTGTATGATTTTTTTTTTTTTTTTTCGTATGCACCAACAACATGCAATAAAATACTAGATGTGTATAGAATGACAAAATTTGGAAAGTTGAATAAATATGGAAAAACCCCTCTTGTTTATCAGATGCTAAAACAATCATGAGAATTGACAACTATCAGAAGATTTTATGCTTTCCTTATTTTGTTTAAAAATGGTCTACCCTTTCCATAGTTAAAGTCTATGACGAATTTAGAAAATTGTGAAACACCGAAGTGCTAGTCCCACCTTCCCTTTTCCACATTTTGGAAGTTGTTATGTTTATATTTGGACACTGGAACTCGCAAAGTTCCAAACCCTAAAATCCTGAAATGCGGGTCCCACCTTCCCTTTTTTTCGCATTTCGGAAGTTTGTTATGTTGATGTTTGGACACTGGAACTCGCGAAGTTTCGAACCCCGAAACCCCAAAATGCGGGTCACACCTTTCCTTTTTCGCATTTCGGAAGTTGTTATGTTGATGTTTGGACACTGGAACTCGCGAAGTTCCAAACCCCGAAATCTCAAAATGCAGGTCCCATCTTCCCTTTTTCGCATTCCAGAAGTTTGTTTATGTTGATGTTTGGGCATTGGAACTCACGAAGTTTTGAACCTTGAAACCCCGAAGTACGGATCCCACCTTCCCTTTTTCTCTTTTCGGAGGTTTGTATCTGTTGATGTTTGGGAATTTGAACTCGCGAAGTTCCGAACCCTGAATTACGGGAACCACTCTCCCTTTTTCGCTTTTCGGAAATTGTGGTATGTTGATGTTTAAGGCATTTGAAATTGTGAAGTTCCGAACCCTGAAACCCCAAAGCTTCCACTTTTTGCATTTCATAGGTTTGGGCATGTTGATGCTTGGGTGCTTGACTCGCGAAGTTCCGAACCCCGAAACCCTGAAGCTTCCACTTTTCACATTTCAGAGGTTTGGGCATGTTGATGCTTGGGCGCTTGACTCGCGAAGTTTTGAACCCCGAAACCCCGAAGCTTCCACTTTTTTCATTTCTAAGGTTGAACATGTGAGGCTTGGGCGCTTGCACTCATGAAGTCTCGAATCCCGAAACCGCAACGTGCTGGACCAACTTTTGTGATTCGAGAGATGTTGTGTTTTGATGTTTTGGGGCTTTTGAAGTCACAGGATTTCGAACCCCGAAAACTTGAAGTACTAAGGCCACAATATTCCAGTTTTCTTTTCGTGTTTTTGGCAAACAGCGTGTCCCCTTTTCTTTTGTTTGTTCGGCATTGGAAAATCACCGAAACTCATTTGAGCACTGTCTTTCACAAAAAACTGTAGGAGCACAACATGAATTATTGGTTATATGGACAATTCTAACACGGTAAAGAATGGACTGGTAGAATCGATGGAAAATTTTCATCCAAGACAGAGGTAGGATAAAAGGATAACAGATAACATTATGAGTCACTGTGTATAGGGCGTGACAAGTACATAATTGGTTGTATTGGAAGGTTTTAATATAGTTAAACTGATGTTTAGTGTGATGTTTTTTTTTAGTTCTACTTGCCATGAAAACATGCACCTTTAAGTATTCGAATTTTTCCTAATGAGACTATTGTTTAATGTCATTATGGACATAATTAAATCTTACCTTCTCTTATATTCTGAGCTTGAATGCAATGGAGTTTCGTCATAGATTTTTTTTTTTTATGGTGATTATGAGGTTCATTACAAGTGCAGTGACAAACCTTTTGAAAGTCCAAATATTAGGATAAAGAGTGCAAGGTGTGCACAAATCCCACTCAAGGTGTGTAGAGGCCTTTATCTTCTAAAGAATGGAAGCTCAGGAGATACATTGCAAAACTACATAGAGTAAGTGAAATAATTGTGTAGGTGACCTTTTAAGTCTAGAGTTCAGGAGGGAAGTGCAAGTGAGCGGTAGAGTTCACCTCATATAAGTGACGAAGCTCAGGAGAAAAGTGTGTGAAAAGTTTCATTTGGGGACTCAAGGAGTGTAAAATCCCTTGTTTAAGAATTGGTGGACGAGATCTACTCGTGAGGATTCAAATTCCCCACAACCATTCAATCATACTAGAGGAGTGCACTCGTTAATCCCTTAGTCCAACGAACTTTGTGATTTCAGCAGTTTGGAACAATTAGTGTTGTTGGTAGGCGTGGATCCTCGAAGCTCTGAAACCTGAAGTTAATCTCGACAGTAGATCGTTGGACAATAGTGAACCGTAGATCTCTGAGTTATTCGGTGATTCGACACTCCAACAAGTTTGAGTCATAGTTGTTAAGGGATAAGAAATCTTGAAGATATGAAGTCCTAGAGTAAAGGACAACCTTATATCTAGTGATTGAATGAGGGTCATTAGATATCTAATCCTTCGTCCTTTGGTGATTCGATAATTTGACACTCCAATGAATTTGATTCGTTGTCGTAAGATGAGGAACTCCCGGAGTCTCGATGTCTAGAGTGGACATCAACCATTGATCAAAGGAGAGCATGAGCGATTATATCCTTGAGCCCTTCAGTGGTTCATGGATCCATGTGAATTAGTTCAAATTTGTTTGGTGTAGAGAAACTCTGAATCCCGGAGTCCCAGAGTAGATCTCCACTGTAGATTCTCATGTGGGGAGAATTCCCACTATCCATTCGATTAAAGTCATAAATGTTGATGAAGGAGAGTGGAAGGATAGGGTAGGACCTACAACTGCCGATCAACATTACTTTATGATTGAGTTCGGTCGGTAACAATCCGGGTGAAAGGGAGAGTTGGAGTTAAATAATCCTCTAGAGCACCGAAGTCCCGGAACTCCAAATAATGCCTTTTTGGAAAACACTAGGTTCTAGCCTATGGTCACATGAAAATATATAAAGGTAGAAAGGGATAACACCTATGGTTAAAATGCAAGTCAATATTCTGGATTAGAAAAATAAAATTGACAGCGAACCATCAGGTTCTAAATTATTAGATTCGCAACTTGACAGCGACCCTACGATTTTTCCCAAAATTCAGAAATTCAAAAGTTTACAACGACATGTCAAGGTTATGATTTCGATTTGAAATATATTAAAAAAAAATTACAAGTCCAAATGTAAATAAATTCCCTATCTATGATCTTGGAAACAAAAATTGTCAATGTCTAAAAGAATTAGCATGATTAAATTAACAAACATTGAACTTAAAAATAATTGTATAACCAGTGGCGATAGTAACTATTACCAATATATATATATATATATATATATATATATATATATATATATATATGGAACAACTGGAATAACAAATATAACCAAAATCCAGAATTAGATTATGATCATATAAAGATTCAGTCATTGAGACTATCATTCATCCGACAATAAAATAACCATAAATCTACATTACTAATGTAATCGTTGAGCATTCAACTATGATTTATTCAAGTTGGTTAATCAATAATTTACCATGACTAACTTCGATTGTTTAGTAGTTCAAATTCATTCACAAGTTTACATAATGAATATAATTCATACATGATTGCAACAATATAATAATTTACAACATGATAAATTTAGCATAAAAATACCGCCACTTTCTTTCTCAACCCAAGACTTCACCGGTACCTCCCAACCAATGCTAGGGGTACTCTTCTTCCCCCTTATCCCCCCAAGACACAAAGGGGCCAAGCACAAAATACATAACACAATAGCTTCCAAGTTTGACTCACAAGGAAGATCTTCCACTCTTTTCACAAGCTTGGAGTCCCAACTCTCACAAGTAAAACACATTCCAATAAAATTTTGGTAGCATAACAGTTCTCAAAAGGTCAGATCCTTTTCCCTTCTACATCATTTGTTTTATAGAAATTTCTTCAATAACACATGTCCTCATCACAAATAATTAAATTTTTAGTTTAAATTAATTATGATCATTCACCCACACACTTGTCACACTCTCCCCAAGTTGCACAAGTAATTAACAATTTTTATTTTATTTAAAAAACCAAATTCCCTCACATTCCCCAATGTGTTCCTATTTTTTCTCTTAGTTGTCCCTTTGTTCCCCAAATTCTCATTTAATGAGTGTCTCCTAACTAGATCTTAGCTAGAGTTGGATTATGAGTCTTATTCTAGTTAGACTAGTGGTAGGTTGACTCAAGATTCTATTCTATGTACACCCATTCTCTCAATTTATTACTTATTTCTATTTAAAAATCTATGTTTATTAATTTCATGCACTCATGTGCATTTTATCCAATCTTTAGATTTTACTCAGTTTTTCGTAGAAATTGATTTATCTCAATTCTTTTAATTTATTTAATATTTTTAAATAGTACCCTAATTAAAATGAGACTTAGGCTTAGACTCTTGTTAGGATTTTTAATTAATAATTTATTGTTTAATTAATTTATTTATTCTAACAAGGTCTAGTCATTTCAATGTTTTCTAGGAGACCTAGATTTATTGACTCAAGTTTTAATTATGCGACATGACCTTCAAGAAACACCTCTGTGCTCCAAGGGTGCCACTCGACTTTGACTGGTTTTGGAAGTTTGTTCGACCGTTTGGAGTCAACACTACATTTGGTCGACCTTATGAGAGACTAAGGGATTCAAGGAATCAAGACTCTTCCTTATTGCGTCCCCTTTAGAATCTTTGTGAGAGACTATCTCAGTTCGCCTTCGCGACATCGTGGACCTCTCAAACTAAGTTATGATTAACCTACCATTCAGGACACATTGGGGGTGCTAGTAGGATGTGATAGGGACGTTTCCACACCTCTCCCTCAAATGCATGGTTTCTGTGTATGGCCCCTTTACTCTGTATGTGAGACAGATTAGCAAGCACCATCAAGCCTACATACACTGATAAAAACAATGTCAATAACCCATATACATAAATCATACTAAAATCAATTATACATCACATGTACGTAAAATGAAATAGTCAAATAAATAGAATGCACTCCCTGAATCAATACATAGTCGAAGGAAGTCCATCGATGCCATCAACATCTATAACCTATCATGTGTCCTCCACACTCAGGACAACATGTCAATAACATATGTCAATATATATAGATCATATTACCAATAAGTCACAATACATCATCATCATCATATATAACCCATAATCGAAACGAAATCGTAATATACCATAACCGGATCACTTGCACGCAAGTGTCCTAAAAGAATATGTCAATAAAAGTGTACTCAATGGAACGAGATTTTACACAGAGGCCGAGTCTATAACAACAACATCATGTTGCACACAAGTTCTTTGGATGAAGCAAACATTGAAAGATATTAAGGTAGAATATGATCATCCAATCTCAATAATCTATGACAACACAAGTGCAATAAATATTTCAAAGAATCCTATTATGCATTCAAAAGAATAGAACATTCTAATCAATTATCACTTCTTAAGAGAACAAGTAGAAAAATAGAATGTTAATGTAACATCCCGCTCTACTGAGCACACTTTTATTGACATATTTTTTGAGGACATTTTCGTGCAGGTGATTCGGTTAAGGTATATTATGATTTCACTTCGATTATGGGTTATATATGATGATGATGATGATGCATTATGACTTGTTGTTAAATTGATGTATATGTATTGACATATGCTAATGATGATTTTTCAGAGTGTGTAGGACACATTACAGGTTATGGATGATGATGGCATCAATGGATTTCCTTGGACTCCGGATTGAGTCAGGGAGTGGATTGTATTTGTTTGAGTATTTCATTTTACGCATATTTGATATATGAATTGACTACAATATTATTTATATATATGGATTTATGACATTGTTTTTGTCAGTGGATGCAAGCTTGACGATGCTTGCTAATGCGAATCACATAAGGAGTGAAGGGGCCATGGACATGAACTATACATTTGAGGGAGAGGTGTGGCGACATCCCTGTCACATTCTACTAGCACTCCCACCGTGGTCTGAATGATAGGTTAACGATTACCTAGTTCATTAGGTCCACGACGTCGTGAGGGTGGACTGACACAATCACTTATGAATATTTTTGAAGGGCGCTCAATAAGGTAGACTCCTTATTCCTTAGAAGCCCTTAGTCTCTCACAAGGTCGACCGAGTGGAGTGTTGACTCCAAGGGTCGGATAAACTTCCAAAACTAGTCTAAGGTGAGTGGCACCCTTGGAGCATGGAGGAGCGTCTTGAAGGGCATGTTGTGAAATTTAAAACTCAAGTCAATAAATCTAAGTGTCCTAGAAAACATTGAAATGATAAGACCTTGTTAGAATAAAATAGTTAATTAAATAGTAAATTATTAATTAAAAATCCTAACAAGAGTCTAAGCTTGAGTCTAAGACTAAGCCTGAGTCTAAGTTTAATTAAGGGACTAAATAAATTATTACATAAGTTAAAATACTTGAGAATATAATCAAACTATAGGAAAAAGAGGAATAAAATTTAAAAGGGTTAAATAAATTGCACACATGTGCATGAAATTAATAAAATGGATTTTAAAATAGAAATTTAATAAAACATGAGAAAATAGGTGTACACATAGAATAAACATCTTGAGTCAAGCTACTACTAGTCTAACTAGAAAAAGACTCATAATCCGACTCTAACTAAGATTTAGATAGGAGACACTCATAAAATAAGAATTTGGGGAACAAATGAACAACTTAGAGCGAAACTAGGAACACATTGGAGAATGTGTGGGAATTTGCATTTTTAAATAAAATAAAAATGGTATTTACTTGTGAAACTTGGGGAGAGTGTGACAAGTGTGTGGATGAATAATCCTAATTAAATTAATTAAAAAAAATAATTATTGTGCATGAGGCCATATGTCATTGAGGGTTTTTATATAAAACAATTGGAGTAGAAGGGAAAAGAGGGGGCTCAGTGACTCTTCGTAATGTTATGCTGCCAAAATGATTGTGGACTGTGTTTTACTTGTGAGAGTTGGGATACCAAGCTTGTAAAAAGAGTGGAAGCTCTTCCTTGCGAGGAAAGCCTTGGAGCCATTGTTTGTTGGTTTCTTGTGTGTGTCCCTTTTGCATCTCGGAGGGCTAAGGAGAAAAATGAGTACTCCTAGCATTGGCTGGGAGGTACCGGTAACGTCTCTGTGATTAGCAAGCTAGATTGAGAAGAAGTGCAAGTGGTTAGAGGAAATCTACAAATCTCCATCATTGTCGGTGTCAGTATTTTATTTTCTAAAGATATAAATTGTATGAAAGTAAATTGGTACATTATAATTTTGTAAATCGTTGCAGAACTATTTGTAAATTGGTATAAATTGAATGTTTGTTGTAGAGTTTTCATGCAATCTATAGACTAAATTATAGTGTCACTATCATATCAATACGCATTTATGGAACATAATTTGGGTATTCGTTGTATGATTAAGATGTGCATTGAAATTCTATGTATATATATGATCGCTACAATTTAACTATAACCATAATTGATTTCAATGCTACGCTGTCCTTTTTTAGAATCTTGAGTTTCAGAAATTTGCATGGCCAATATTAAACTATTTTCATTCTAGAAACTAAATATTTTCATTATCATTAATCTACAATTCATAAGTCAGAACTCTTTCAATCCATTCTTTGTCATTCTTTTGCAAAATCGGATTTAGAATTTTAATATGATCATTGTCAATCAAATTTTACAGTCCAGAGTTCCGAGGGTCTTTGATCACTGCCAACCAATATTAATCTCTGAATATAAATTCTTTGTGTGGTTGAGGACGATTTATTACTTACCCGATTGGAGAATGATACATGATCGCTGCCAACTAAATTTTAGCTCCTGAGTTTAAAAAAAAATAATTAATTATGGTTGTTTAAAGTGGTTGCAGTTCAGAAAATTGAGTTTGTTGTTTGCTGTGATGGCACACTCCTAAAATTGAACTTCATCGAGACTTGAGATTTATTGTCAATTCATTAATAAAGTCCCTCTTAGGGCAGACTATATTGATTGCATTTTCGGAATTCAATAATCATGATGTATTTTTAAAGCGAAATTAATAAAAGACTTCAAATATAACATATTAAAATACATGTGGTATGGTTTACCAATAACTTGATTGGAAAGAATAACATAATATACAAGTGAAGTGAATTCTTCAAGACTCTAAATTAGAGAGTTAGGATATAGTTTAATAATAAATTATTGTATATTAGATGGAGATTATAAAAAAAAAATGGTAGTGGTTATAATTTTGGGGATTATATGTTAAAGTCTCCAATTGTAAAGATAAGTGATATATATCCTTTAAAAAGTTTAATCCAAATTTTAAGTAGTGATATTAGTATTTATTATTAATATTGATTGAGTGAATTGCCACCTTGTGAGGTATTTGTGTAAGAATGGAATTTGGTTAATATCTTTATTGTTAATCTTACAAGTGGAATTTAATATTAATATGTTTATGGTAATAGTGTTGAATGGTGATGCAATTGAAACTAGATATTGTGTTTCTTTTTATGGTGTGAATTTAATATTGATTAAATTGTTAGTCTTTATATTAGTTAATGAGTTTTGAATGATTTGGTGGTGTTATGACCGTGCATCTTATTGTTAATTATATGTCTCGAATATAGGGTATGAGAGGATATGGGAATAAATACCTCTATGTTCCTTAAAACAGTCACCAGTCCTGAGACCTTCAATGGTAAAAATCAATCGGATGAATCATGGACTTGAGCGTTGATTATGTGTCTTGGAAATCCTAACCTTGTAGGTAGGATTGAGCGGTTAGACATATTTTTTATCTTATGCGATGAAATTAATCCATTAGTTATAGTGATGATTAATTTTGCTTATTGTTGTGTTGTGAAGAATATGAGAATAGAATGTGTATTATTGAATTATATAAATGTCATGTAACACTTGTTCTAACTATGTTTAAAAAAACAATTACCACTACTGCACTTACTTATGTTGATGTCGTAATGAAGGGGTCGTTACAGTTAAGTTGGAATATATTGCCACCAAATAACATATTATGGATATTTTCATAAGACCCCTTCCCAAAGAAACATTTGAATATCTTAAACAAAAATTGGGAGTGGCATCCATCTCATCTAGTCACTAGGTGCTTCAGGAAAAACGCAAGCTCAGGGGAAGAATCCCTTTCCCATTGATGTCAAAGGGTGAGAGTTGTAGACAGGGGGAGTAGTGCAAAAAGGGGGATAATTATTTCTATTCTTGGTGGATTATGTATTTCATCATAGGATTTTCATCAATAAAAAAGGGGGAGATTGTTGAACATGTTGTCATTAATGTTATGCTAAGGAATTTACAAGCATGTGGGAGCATCCCAAGATTGATACATACATACATACATACATACATACATATATATATGTATATGTGTGTGTGTTTGTGCATGTGTGTGTGTCTATATAATAATAATAATAATAATTATAAGGGGGTGCACGTGAAAAAATAGAAAGTGAATTTTACTAGTCTATTTAAAAGTGCGCGTAAAGAAGTAAAAAAAATATTTTACAAGCCCATAGTTTCATGTCTGTACTTTTGGAAGTAAAAGTGCATGTGAAAAATTCAAAGGAAATAATTTTCAAGTATGTGGTTTTGGAAGTAAAAGTGCATGTAAAGAGTTAAAGAAATATTTTACAATTGGCTTTATCATTGCTGGTTTCAAGCCCATGGTTTTGGAGGCACATGATATATCCCATGGTATGTGCACATATGAAATAAAAATAATTGAGTATTTAATTAATGAATCAACACATTTCTTCAAAAAGGGTCATGATGATGTATATAAATAAATGCAATATTTCAAGGAGAGTATGTGAGATGAGCATAAATGTAATATTTGAAGAGAAAAATATAGTATGAGGGAAATTGGAATATCATTCCAAAATGAGAGAGTGATGAGGTATGTGAAGAAGAGGAATGTATATGTGATGATATAGAAAACAAATCTCATGAAGGAAGAAAGAGAAAATAGATCTGGTAAAGGAAGAAATAACAAACATATCTAGTGATAGCAGTGAACAAATCTGGTGAAGGAAAAAGTAGCAAGCATATCTGGTAAAGGTAGAAGTAGAAAGTAGACTTGGTGAAGGAAATGCAAATTTTCATCATATTTTGAAGAAATTGTATTGTAATTGAGGGTTGGTACCACCCGAACAAAGAGATTGGTGTCTCTTTCTAAGTTGGTGCTTAGCAGTGGGGATTGGTGTCTCTAGTAGGTTGGTGCATGCAAAGATCTATAAGGGTAGGTTAGGGCCTACCAGGATTTTTACCAGTGGGGATTGGTGTCTTCAGTAGGTTACTTTCTATAAATATTTATAATAGTAGGTTGGTTCCTACAAAATGTTAAAGAAATTTTTTTTATTGTTTTCTCCCAAAAGGGTTTCCATGTAAATTTTGTGTACCGTGGTTAATATTATGTACGATTGCTTTATTATGGTAGATGAATGTTTAAATAGCTAAAATATTTTATTATACTGATTCACCCCAGCCCTTCAATATAAGTGTGTTCTCAATAGTAAGGTCTATATGAATTGTTGGTAATGCCTTTTGGTTTATGTAATGTATTAACTACATTTGTATGTTTGATGAATGTTGTATTTCTTCCTTTTATAGATTCATTTGTGATGGTGAAATTAGATTATATTGATCTATAGTTTCCATGGATGTTCCACTGGAACATTTAGTCACAAAATATCTTGTATTATGCCTAAATATTTTACTATGCATGTTTATTTCCTTAGATACCATATTTATTATCACTAGCTTACTACTAAAATTTATGAAAATAATTGACATACAAAAATTAAAGAACACACAACTTAACACACCATCCACACAAAGGAACACAATATGTATCCCGAGAAACTCAAAATGGGATGAAACCCATCTAGAAGGTGAGGCATATACTTTGCTCTCTTTTACTTAGTTATGAAAATCTAAATACAAATAAAGGGGCACTCACTAAGCACTCACTATGGAGTTTCCATTGACACTATGGCATGAATGGATTCTTCAGAATATTATTCATCCTTTTTTATTCTTGCAAGTCCCGCTCTTAGATGATTTTCTCAACCATGTAAGATGTATAATCATAAAATAATAGAACCACCCTCTCCTCCAAGTGGCTCAGTGTTTAACATAGCCTAATAGTCATCCAAGGTTAGGATTTATGCATACCTAAACCCTCAATTAATGTTAGGTTTTGGAACTTCTAGAATATTCTTTAAATTACACATGTGGCTAGCCCAACATGTATGAGTAATGGGGTATGACATGGCATCCACTTGGTACCATGGTGGTCAACAAGGTAGGTCAACTTCTGGGAGGCATAACTTCTGCATATGAGGTTTGGTTGAGGTTATTTTCACACTGTTTGAAAGGTCTCTGTGAATAGAATAATGTCAAAGGTTTGATATCCATGCTTGAAAATTTATGACCCCAAAATTTTTCATTTGATTCCTCAAAATGGATCTGGAAGGTTTTAGACTTCAAATTTCCAAATTGGGACTTGCCACTAAAATGGGTCCTGCAAGACAAATTCTCCAATTTTTTGACCCAAAAAGTACCAAGATAGATGAAAATTTATGTAATGATCCATTCAAGATCATACCTCCCCATTTAGGGAGGATTTTGTGTTATAAAACCATGATCATGGAGTAACACAATAAAACAAATGCGGAAATAAAATACAAAAGATACACAATACAATAGAGACACATATATACTTGGTTCACCAAGTGTGGGCTACATCCACGAGAGAAATTGACAGGTCCCTTTAGTATTATCCATCAAATGAATGGATACAACCTACAACACACACGCTGTAACTTCCTATTCTTTCTCTCATAGTCTCCCCACTCAGAAGACAATATTCACAAATGATGCATAGTCACAATACATTTCCCTCATAAAAGAGGGTTTCCTTGTAGGGAAAAGAAACCCTAACATAAATTCTACCATCAGATCTGCGACCTTATAATGAATAGTACAGATTTACTATGAAATTACAATATACATTTACAAGGCAATTTTTCCTTCGAGGGCGTCGCCCCCGAACTCGCACCGGGGGCCCTCTTTCCCTAGGACCCCCTAGACCCTTCAGATGGTGTAACCCCCCTTGCACTCCACTACATGAAGGATTGTACATTCTTATGAGGTGTAAAGTCTTCATGGGGCATAAACATGGCTAAAAAAAAGACCGCTGAATAAGGAAGATAATCAATCTCCACAACCAACAATATCCTAGTTGGAGACTGATCTCAACAACTCGACTGTTGTTGTATATGTTGGACTATGATCCTTCTTGGACCTCACAAATTTCTCATCTTCATATTCATGCTTGAAGACCAACTAAAACTGAGAAGGAACTTAGTTTCTCCCTGGTTAGTCCCTTTGTTAACATGTCTACAAGATTCTAGCTAGTGTGTATCTTTTCCAACTTCAAATTTCCATCTTCCAAGACGAATCGTATGAAATGGTATCTAAGATGTATATTCTTATTATTTGAATGGAAGGATGATTTCTTTGCAATATGAATGGAACTCTCCATGTCACAGTACAACCTACTATTCTCCTGCTTCTTTCCCATTTCCTTAATAAACCTCTATAACCAAATCATCTCTTTACTAGCCTCTATAGCAGCAACATACACTGCCTCTGTTGTTGAAAGTGCAACAACATTTTGCAGTTTCGGAATACAACTTACTGTTTTTCCACCTATATTGAAAACATACCTTGTGCTGCCCCTCTTATTATATTTATCACCTGCCATATTTGAATCAACATATCCATGTAGAACCGTGTTTTAACCTCCAAAAAAAAATGCATGAGTAGAAGTACCTCTCAAATACCCAAGAATCCACTTTACTTCCTCCCAATGTTCTTTACCTAGATTTTTCATATACCTTCTCAAAACTCCCACTGCATGTGCAATATCTGGTCTTCTTGATGCATCCCCCCCTTCCCTCCTGGGGATTTTGCGACCTCCCGGTCTTGGATCTTCAAATATCTGAGCCGAATCAGCTCTTTGGGACCCTGCTAGCCCCTAAAATCATTTTACACAGGCCCCTTTTTTCTTCTAGGCACGGGTCCTGTGAGACCATGGGCTCTTGCTAAGACCTTTTTCTTCTTCACATAACCTTGAGCTATGACCTTGGGCCGGTCTTATTTGCAACTCCATGGTTCAAAGATTCTGCAAATAGCTTTCTCCCTTTTTCCCAATATCTGAATCGACGAATGTACCCGAGACCCGATCTACGGTCCACTTCTCTCCCACAACCAATGACTATGATTTGCTTCGGACTCCATCCTTCAGGAGTTCCTCCCACTCTACTCTCCTCTTTCTTCCAGAGTACCTTTCCTTCGAAATACAAAGATCTCCAACACGTGTCCTTTTGGATCCAATGGTCCTGCTTTACTTCCCTCTTTGCGACTTCATGAATATTTCTCTTTTCTCTACGCAAATATTCCATAACTCTATCTCCTAGACTCTCTGATCTTTCGCCACTTGTCTCCTGACAATCAATGTTTGAGATCCACTCTGGGCTTCAGATATTCGACGATATTACACCCCGCTCAACTGAAAACTCTCGGAGAATGATTTCTCCAAAGTTCCAGATATCTTGCCACCTGTTCCTTCGGATGATGGATGGCACTGCTTGGCTTTGGGATTTTGGGACTTCGATGAGTCATTAGTCCTATGAACACTTATCACTTCTCCCATAGTATGAGACTTAGACTGTTCTCATTCTTCTTCACTCTTTGAAGAGACTCTGTGCGTGATGACACTAATTCTCCTGAGCTTTTGCTGGCTCAAATCTTTAAGGGTATCAACCCTTCTGCATCCTGCAAAGGAATTTCTGGTGCCCTCCTGGAAACCGAACGCTCTTCCTCTCGATCTTGTAAAGTGAAACTACTTTACCTCTAGCGCACTCCTTGTGCTTGAATGACCTTGAAACAATTGTCTTTCAACACTTCATCTGAGTGTTGGCCTGGTATGGTTCTTGCATAGGTATTCCTCCAGAGTGTTCAACAACTTTGTTTAACCTTGAGCTTCAACTGGTTGGACCTCAAAGGTCTATGTCCCCTTTTTTTCCTTGAAGGGATATATGTGTCCTCTTGGAAAATTATGCTCAAATCACTCCTTGTTGATATTACAGAGTGTTCAATAACTCCATGAGTTTCCTCCTCTGACACTTCTCTCCTTTCCAAGCTCGTAATAGAGTTCACATGTGCACACTTTCACCTTCTCAATGCCCTCCTGGAATATCTCTACAAAATCTTCAGCAATTCTATTTTTTGTGTCGCCTCTGCACAGTCTCTCCTTGAAGGTGTTCAACAAACTTGAGGATCTTCTTGAGTCTCTAAATGTTATGGTGTGCCCTCCTGGCACGTTCTTCTCTGACTCGAAAGAGTTCAAATATGCACTCCTTGCGTTGGCTACAAAGTTTCAAGACTCTTTCGTGCACTCCTTGCACCGCCTAAAGAACCCAGAACCAATCCAACAAACTCTCAAAGATAGGGAAATCTATATTAATCCCACAGATTAAATCTAACACATACACCTACAACATATATTCACAGAAACACATAGATAACCTTCAAATGCATTCATAAACAAACATTCACCACATAGGAATTGATAAATAGGGAAATATTTTCTTTTGTATTAAAACCAGAATACTAATTACAATGTGTGAGCTCAGACTACAACAGAGTCTCAGATATTCTCTCCTCTCTTGAGCTCTCTACTCGTTCATCCCCTCTACATGCTAGAACTAATGAATTTTGATACAATGCGATTTTTACGAAAGAGGGGATCCTCTAACTCTCCCTCCAACAAACATAACTCTCATTAATTACATTGAATTACATCCAATGTTCATCTAGTCTGAATCAGATCTAGATCCCATCATACTATCAACCATTAAAGGTGACCTTATCTATAGGTTGTACAAAGGCATCAACTCGGCTCTTCCAACCTTTCAACATTTAATTGCATTTAGTTTTACATTTCAAATTAAAAAACAAAATGAGGGAAAAATTAGAGGGTTGGTGTCTCTCCCCTCCTTGAATGCACTTTGATGATATGGAATTATGGTGTAGGTGGAACGATGCTTTTGCATCAATTCTTCAAACCATCGCATACATAACACTACCAACTTCTGATAAATAAGGGACCTCGGACATGTATTTTATCTCCTCCTGTGTCTTGGGACACATTTCCTTAGTTGATTTGAAATGGTTGGCCAAAGGTGTAGTAACTGGTTTTTCTTTCTGCATTATAAATCTCTCCAACAACTTCTCTATGTACTCACCCTGAGACAATGTCAATTTGTGATTTTTCCTATCCCTTGTTATTCTCATACCAAGGATTTTCTTTATAGCACCCAAATCCTTGATCGCAAATGAATTAGCTAATTTCTTCTTGAGAACATTTATATCCTGCATATTAGACCCTGTAATAAGCATGTCATCTACATACAATAGCAAGGTAATATAGCTTCCATTTTCTAGCTTTTTAAAATAAAAACAATGATTAGAATGACATCTAATATAACCTTGTTCTTTCATAAACCTATCAAACTTCAAATACCACTCCCTTGGAGCTTGCTTTAGGCCATACAATATCTTCTTCAACCTGCATACCAAATTCTCCTTCCCTTTGACCTCATACCCCTATGACTACTGCATATAAATCTATTCCTCCAAATCCCCATGGAGAAAAGTTGTTTTTACATCTAACTGTTCAAGATGAAAATATTATACTACCAAAAGACTTAAAATAGTCCTAATTGAAGTCATTTTAACATCAGGAGAAAATATTTCATCAAAATTGATACCTTTCTTTTGTGCAAACCCCTTTACAACAAGTCTAGCCTTGTACCGCGTTTTTCCTCCATCTTCTTCCTTCAACTTGTAAACCCATTTATTTTGCAATGCTCTTTTTCCTGCAGGCAACTGAACCAAGTCCCAAGTCTGTTTATTTACCAAGGAATCCATTTCCTCTTTCATGCCTTTCTCCCACTTCTTTTTGGTGTCTACCTCCATTGCCTCTTCATAACATTTTGGTTCACCAGAATCAATCAACAATAAATAATACAATGCAGGAGAGTATCATTCAGGGGGTCTAATTAACCTGGTAGATCTTATAACAACACTTTCATTAGTTAGAGGTACCTATCGATCCTATTGTTGTACATTTTGATTTCCTGGTACCTTTGGAATTTATTTTTCAATGATCTCATCAAGCATGGTGTATTCTGGTTTTTCTTTTTCTTATTTCTTTCCCTACAATTGATCTTTGTACATGACCTTCTTATTAAATATGACATCTCTACTCCTAATGATTTTTTTATTTTCATAATCCTATAAGCGATAACCAAAATCATTAACACTGTATCCAATAAAGGTACACTTCTTGGATTTTTCCTCAAGCTTTGTTCTATTTTCTTTGTCAATATGGACAAATGATTCACAACCGAAAGTATTCAAAAAAAATAGTTTACCTTTTTACCTATCCATGCCTCCTTTAGAATTCCACCATCCAAAGATCTTGAAGGTCCTATTTTTATTAACTAAACAATGATATCTACAACAACTTCCCAAAATTGTAAGGGAAAACCAACATGAAATCTCATACTCCTTTCACACTCCATGATTGTCCTGTTCATCCTTTCCGACACACCATTTTCTTATTGTGTTCCTAGAACTTTCTTCTCTCTACGAATCCCATGGTCTGAACAGTAATTATCAAACTCCTTGCTGTAATATTCACCTCCATTGTTTGATATAAGGCACTTCAAGATTTTTACTATCTCATTCTCATCCAAATCTTTCCATTTCTTAAAAGTATCAAAAACATCATATTTTTTTCTAATGCAATAAACCCAAGTTTTTCTAGTCGCATCATCAATAAAAGTAACATAATAATGAGAACCACCAAGAGATGATAACTGAGTTGGTTCCCATACATATGTATGCACAAGATATAACCTTTCACTCTTCTTTTCTTTTCGACTCTGTGAAATCTGACTCTCTTATCTTTTTCATAAACACAATGCTCACAGAAATCCAAATCAATTTGTTTAATATCTGAAAACAAATTTCTTTTGTGAAGTATCTACATCCCCTTCTCACTCATGTTTCCAAGCCTATCATGCTACAGTATTGTATCCACTCTTTTATAAGCTAAAGAGATAGAAGAGTCAATATTACCAGTACATAAATACAATGCACCTACCTTCTCTCATTTTTCTATCACCAATGATCCTTCGGTGACCTTCCACACCTTATCTGTAAATATGGATATACAACCTTCACTTTCCAACTTCCCTATTGAAATCAGGTTTTTCCTTAGATATGGAACATGTCTTACCTCTTTCAACAACCATTGGTTTCCATTGCTTTTCTTTATTTTTACCTTTGCCATTCCAACAATTTTTCATGGTGCATCATCACCCAAATGAACTTGTCCAAAATCACCTTGAACATAATCTAGAAAATGTTTCCTATAGGGTGTGGCATGAAATGAAGCCCTTCAATATACTACCCAAGACTTAGAAATATTATCTACATAAAGAATCAAAGCATCTTGTAACACATCACCTGTTACATTTGCTTCCTAATTTTTCTCTTGTTGTCCATCTCTTTGTTTCTTTGGAGCTCTGTAGTCTTTCTTTAGATGTCCATTCTTCTCACAATTAGAGCACTCTATCTTTCCAAATCTAGATTTGGATCTGCCCTTCCTAGAATTCCCATAGTTCCTTGAGCCCTTTCCTCTATCCTTTTGTCTTCCCTGTTCTCCATGTTCAACACATTACTTGATGTCTCACCTATGATTTTCCGTCGCATTTCCTTGATAAGGATAACACCAATAACATCATCAAATTTTAAAGTATTTGAATGAAAGACAGAGTTACTTACAACCATGACCAAGCCATTCCATCTTTCTAGCAATGATAACAATATTAGAAGAGCCCTGACCTCATCATGAAAGTCCACTTTTACAAAACTTAGTTCAATAGTAACCATTTTAAATTCATTTAAATGATCTACAACATACCCACTTTCTGATATCTTCATATTAAATAATCTCTTCATTAGAAATACCTTATTAGATGCCAAGGGTTTTTCATAAAGTTTAGTCAATGCATCCATCAAATCCTTCATTGTATTTTCTTTTGAATATTGAAAGCCACCGACGTTGCCAAGCTCAACCGTATCGTTCCTAGTGCCTTTTTGTCAAGAAACTCCCATTCTTTGTCCTTCATGGACGTCAAATTATTTTCTATTTCACCCAATGGTAGGAATAGATCCTTTTGATATAAATAATCTTCCATTTTCATCTTCCATAATTGGTAGTTTTGGCCATTAAATTTCTCGACCCTAAACTTTCCATCTTCCGCCATTTCTCCCACTCGAACCAATAACCCTCTTTTCCTGCGAGTTACCTTTCGCTCTGATACTCATTGTTAGAAAAACAAGATCATGGAACAATAAAATAAAACAAACCCTAGTGTGGGATACATCCACCAGAGAAATTGACAGGTCCTTCCTTTATTATTATCCAACAAATGAAGGGATACAACCTACAACACACCCACTGTAACTTCCTCTTCTTTCTCTCACAGCCTCTTCACTTAGAATATAGTATTCGCAAATAATGAATAACTGCAATACATTTACCTCATAAAAGAGGGTTTCCTTATATGGAAAAAACCCTAACATAACTTCTACCATCAGATCTGCGACCTTATAATGAATGCTCTATATTTACTATGAATTTACAATATACATTTACAAGGAAATTTTTCCTTCGGGGGCATACTTGCTCTTGGACCCCCTAGTCGGGGGGATGGACCCCTCAGACCCCACAGGAGCGTAACCCCCCTGCAATTCCCCGCATGGAGGAGTGTACATTCTTCTGGGGTGCAAAGTATTCATGGGGTATAAACATGGATGAAAACAAAGACCTCTAAATCAAGAATATAATCAGGCTCCACAACCAACATTTTGATTCCCAAAATATTTTATTAAATGAGTTGAGGAAATATAAAGGTCATGCCACCCTTTCTAGTAATGTTGGAACTATTCCACAAAATTTTATCTTCTACCAAATCTTCTTGAGCTTCTGGTGATAACTTATCTATGGTAGGTAGGAATTTCTCCTTAGTTTCCTAATCCAACACAAAAGTCTCATAGAGTTTTATATTTTCCACATTCACTACTAAGTAAATGAACATATATGGGGTAGAATGAGTCTGTAGGCATCACCCACCTTTCTCCAATGCCTCAAAAAGGCAACATTGTATATCCTTTATCTTCTTACCAGGACCCCATAGCCTTTCTTCATGAAGCTGCAAATAAACTCTATCTCCCATATTGAATTCTTTCTCTTCTCTATGTTGGTCATATCAGGACTTGCACCTTTCATGTGAATTTTTTAACATATCATATGACGTATTCCCTCACACATCCTTTATTTTTGTATGCAAAATTCAAGGTAAAAGGTGAAAAATACCAAAGGAAAGTTTGAAAATGGAACTGACAAGTAGAAGTGTGAACTGCACTATTATAAGAGTGTTAAATATAGATCACATTTTCCTCTCAAGTTGCTAAGCCCTAAACACTAGCACGTTACTCCTTAATTGGGGCATATTACATTAGTATTTTTATTTTATTTATGTTGGCTAGGGTCCATTAGTTGTATTTGTACCTCCTAGTCTCCTCTATATACCAAGGCGACCTTTTCATTTGGAATCATCTTTTATTTGTGAATTTATGTGGTGTATAAGAAGGTTTCCCCATCAAAGAGGATTATTATCTGAAATTATCTCTTTTTCAAGGTGTGGAACACTTACTCTAATTTTTTTATGCTATTTGGATATTTGTTTCCTAACATTTGGTGTCATAGCTCAAGGTCTTGGGGTTTGGTTGTTGCATCCGAGACACCTTGGAATTTTATATATAACGTCTTTTTATGGTACATATTAGAAGGATCACCTTGGGAGATATTTATTAGACATATCAAGGTACTTGTGGTTAAAATATTAACTTCTGGGGCTATACACTTTCGAAGATATAGCCTATGGAATATTGGGTTCCTGAATCATCTTGAATTTCGTCATCTCAAAATTTTCTATATAATATTTTTTTCTGTCATGATTCAAACCGTGAAACTCAGAGGATATTCATAATAAGTATAAAGGTATCGGTGGTAAAAATTTAAGCTTATGAATCATCCTGAGCTTGGAGATACACCCTATGTAAGATAGGGTAGCTGACTCATCCTATTAACTAGTCTCAAACATGTGTTTCAGGTAAAACAATGATATCTTGTTCAGTGAGTATCCAATTTAAATGAAACCAATTGCATTGGATAGTGGATAGACTATATTATTTATGGTTCAATTTTTAGAATAAGATATCACATATTCTTCACTTGGAACACGTTACAAGTACGCTCTCCTGGAAACGTTAAAAATCAGCAAGGTGTGGGGAAGTTACCATAACTTCAACTTGGCACATGCAATTTTTATCAGACCAATTGCATTGCAAAGAGGAAATATCAGGGAACTACAAAATGAAATTTCAGACCCAGAAAGGTCAAAAGTTTAAAAATACAATAGAAGAAAGGTCAGTTAGCAAAACAACCTCCAAATCATGGTTTAAAAGGTGTGCTTTTTTTTTTAATTTTGGGAAATTTGCATATCTTTTGACTACAATATACAATTGGGGTGATTCAAAAAGTAGAATAAAGTGGGATAAAAGGAGTATCACATAAAGTTAAGAGAAACTTAGGAATTTTCTTAGGTGAAAACATGTTTCAGTGTCTTTAAATGTAGGATTTGTCGTTATTGGTCAACTCTACAACCCATGGACAATTTGGTTCTGCCACATACCTAGAGTATATCAGAAGGCCCATTTCGAATGGTTGTGAATTAGACAACACTACTACGGATTTGATCTCCCACGTACCTGGCATATATCGAGATACCTCCTATAATCCTGAGACTTACTGAGTAAACCTTTTGGTCGTCTTGTTTCTATAGTACACTGAGAACATCAATTAGGGAGATCAATCTCTAGTACCTGGGTAGTTGGATAATATGGCTAAGGGAATGGTAAATATTGATTATTTAGTGCCTTGCGATATTGGGCCAAGTTCTATTGTTGGACCTTGCACGTATATCAGAGAAATATAACACCTTCTACTCCCTTATATGTGAGGACCTCTATCTAAGACAATTATGAATTCCTACCTTGTAGTGATACTTGGCCAACATGCCACCAAAAAAGGGAACTTATACACAAAATAATCCTTCAAACAATCCTACTTGGACTCTTTATGAAGGTGAATAAAATCTTAGGGACATAAAGGATTTACAAAATAAGGAAGTAACAAAAGATGAACTACAAGGGAGGATGGATTCAACTGAATCTAAGTTGGAAGCAATAGTGTATACTAAGATGGATGGTTTAAAAGGGGATATCATGGAAGGATAAAAAAAGTTTCTAATAGAGAGGCCACCTAAAATTGACAATGTATCCCATGAAATTCATGATGAGGACACAAGGAAGATGAATCAAGACTGGAGAAACTACAAATTTAGGTTGAAGACCAACCACTTTCCTAATATCGATATGAGGAAGTTTGATGGCAAGGATACAATCACATGGATACTCTAGATGGAGCATTTCTTTGATCTACATGATGTGCCACACACACAAAAGGTATGAATTACGTCTTCATATTTAGAACACAATAAATTTGTGTGGTATCGATGGATTTTTTCTCGTAAATTACTTTTCACTTGGACAATTTTCATGGAATAAATGATAGCACACTATGAGGATACAAGGAGAAATACCTTCTTCAACCAATTGATAAATCTCAAGAAAAAGGGTTCAATTGTGGAGCACATTGAGAGCTTCCAAATATTGAATATAAAGGTAACATATAAGCTAGATGAGCACATGATTCATGTATTCATAGGAACTTTACAAGACAACATTCAACATGAGGTTCTCCTTTGGGAACCCAAATCATTGGAGAATGCGTTCAGGGTGGCGAGAAGTGTTGTAAGTAGAAATCTAGCTATGGCCACTAGAAGGACCACTCCTAACATCTATTAAGAGAATACTTTTCCTTCTTCTAAATCACCTCAACCTACAAGGTTGAAACATTAACAATTGGAGGAAAGAAAAGAAAAAGGTTATTCTCTAATTGTGACAACAAGTATAGTAAGGGACATAAGTGTGGTGAGAAGAAATTATTCTACATAGATTGTGAAGAGGAAGAAGAAGAAGAAGAAGAAGAAGAACCAACTCAATATGAAAATGTAGAAGAGATTTCTTATGAAGAGTTGACTCCCACCATATCATGTAATGCATTGGTTGGAATTAACACTCCTCAAACCCTCAATAAGGATTCATCAAAAATAAAAAGGTACTATTCCTAATTGATTCTGGTAGTACTCATAATTTCATTTACTATAAATTAGCCAAATCTCTCAATTGCTTTATATATCTAATGCCAGAGTTTCAAGTAATGATTGAAAATGGAGGAACTATCAATTTCTCAGGAAATTCCATAAGATCAATCTTACTATGGGGGAATATGTAATAAATATTCCAATGATTTATATACCCATGGGTGGTGTTGATGTCGTACTAGGAGTCCAATGGTTATAATCATTGGGAACAATGGATTTTGATTTTCAATAACTTTTCAAGAAATTTTCATTGGACGGAAAGGAAATTGAGTTAAGGGGTATCACAGGGAAACCCAGTAAGGTGATAATCTCTAATGGCATGAAATAATTATTGAAAAAGGGGCATCAGGGTGTAATTATAAAACTAAGCTCACTAGATGTTCAAACATTTAAGCCATCTATTCCCCTATATCTCCAAGGGATTATTGATAATAATTCCAAAGTATTTGAATATATTCCCAAAGTTCTTCCACCCATTCACGATCATGATCATGCTATTCACCAAATTCCTGCGAGTGTTCCTCCTAAAATTAGGCCTTACAGTTACCCTTATTCCTAGAATAGTGAAATTGAGTGTATGGTTGAAGAAATGTTAGAGGATAGAATTATTAGACCTAGCCAAAGTTCTTACTCTGCACCGGTGGTAATGGTACTCAAGAAAGAGGGCTCATGACGTATGTGTCCATATTATATAAAGCTCAAAAAGATCACCATTAAATATAAGTTTCCCATTCTCATCATTGATGAATTGTTATATGAACTACATGGAGAAATCTACTTCATAAACTTGGATCTTTGTTTAGGGTATCATCAGATTAGAATGAAGGAAGAAGAGATCCCAAAAACAACATTCAGAACTCATGAAGGCCATTATGAATTTTTGTTCATGCCTTTTGGCCTTACAAATGCACCTTCCACATTCCAAGGGTTGATGAATTCTATTTTCAAGCCCTTCCTTCGAAAAAAAAAATTAGTATTTTTTGATGATATACTAATCTATAGAAAGTCTTGGGAGGATCATGTTCGACATGTGGACAACGTGCCACAACTACTAAAGGAGAAACAACTATATTCCAAACCATCCAAATGTTTCTTTGGGGTGTAGGATGTAGAGTATTTGGGTCATATTGTATCTCATGAAGGTGTCATGGTAGACCCTAACAAGATTAAGGCCATGATGGACTGGATGATTCCAAAAACATTGAAGAATCATAGAGGATTTTTGGGTTTGATAGGTTACTACTGCGAGTTTGTTCAGAACTATGGAAGAATAACAACACCTTTAATGACATTAACTAAGAAGGATGCATTTTCATGGACTCCAGAGACAAATCAAGGTTTTGAAAAAATTAAAGAGGCATTTGTGCAAAGATCTTGTCTTGACCACACCAGACTTCAAATTTTTTTTTTTTTGTGGTATGTGATGCCTCAAGAAATGACATTGATGTTGTTCTAATGTTAGAAGAAAGGCCCCTTGCTTTTGAAAGTCAACCACTCAAGGGAAAGGACTTACACAAACCCATTTATGAGAAGGAAATGATGGAAATACTACATGCATTGAAGCAATGACCTCCTTACCTAATAGGTAGGAACTTCAAGGTCAAACAGATCATGAAAGTCTTAAATACTTCTTGGAATAAAGACTATCTTTAGAAGAACAACAAAAATGGGTGACCAAGATGTTGGGTTATCATTTTGAAATCATCTACAAAAAAGGGAAGCAAAATGTTGTGGTAGATGCACTCTCAAGAAAGGATGAAGATGTTGAGGCCTTTCTCTATGATATCTCTATCATTCAACCTGATTGGACAAGAGAAGCAAGGGATGAATGAAAGACCAACAGAAAAACGTGGAATATCATTCAAAGGTTGCAACAGGATTCTAGTGCATGAAATACATTTACATGGAAAAATGATTCACTATGGTACACAGATATCTTATATTTATGTAAGAACCCCCAACTCAAACAAAAGGTACTTTTGGAATTGTACACCTCTCTAGTAGGAGGGCACTCAGGATTTTTGAAAACCTATCACGGGGTCAGGAAGGAATTTTTTTTGGATGGCTTTAAAAATGATTTTCAAAGGTTTGTGGCAGAATGTTTGGTTTTCCAACAAAATAAGGTGGAAAAAATTAATACCCCAGGTCTTTTACAACCATTATCCATCCCAAATAAATGTTGGGAGGAGGTTTGCATGGATTGCATCATAGGGTTACTAAAGTCTGAAGGAAAGAGTGTCATCATTGTGATTTTTGATAGTCTTACCAGGTACACATACTTTTTTGCACTCTCTCATCATTTCAAAGCCAGTACAATTTCCATTGCATTCATGGAGACAGTTCAAAAGCTACATGGAAGCCTAAAGATTATTTTAAGTCACATGTATCCCATCTTCACTTAACATTTCTGGAAACACATATTTTCTTGTTTGGGTACTCAATTGGCTCATAGCTCATATTATCATCCTAAATCTGATGGAAAAACTGAGATAGTGAATAAATTTCTAGAAGGATACCTTTGTTTCTTTTTCTTTGATAAACAAACATAATGGTTCAATTGGTTACCCTTGGTATAATGGTGGTATAACACTTTCTTTCGTACTGCAACAAAAATAACATCATTTATGATGCTCTATGGATATCACCCACCGTCTATCACTTCTTCTCTAAAATAAAAATATAAGGTTCAAGCAGTGGAAAATAACATCAAGAATCAACAACAACTTCTCCAACCATTAAAGGACAGCCTGACCATGGCACAAAATTGCATGAAACAACAAGCAAATCAACATCATAGTGAAAGAAATTTTGAAGTAGGGGATTGGGTATTTTTAAGACCACAAACATACAAACATATGTCCCTCAAGCAAGCTAAGAATGGTAATAAATTATAACTGAAGTACTATGGCCCTTATAAGGTGTTGCAAAATATTGGTACTATGGAATACAAATTGGAGTTGCCTGCATCTTCGCGAGTACACCTAGTTTTCCATGTTTCATTCTTAAATAAGGTTATAGGTGACAAGATCCTAGTTCAAACTATATTTCCAAAAATTCATGAGGAAGGAAAAATCATATTGGATCCTAAAGCTATCACTAACAAAAGAATTTACTAGCTGAGGAATAGATCCATTTCAGAGTATCTCATTAAGTGGAAGAAACTAATTGCTGAAGATTCAACTTGGGAAGATGAGTCTTTTATACATAAGCATCCAAAATTTCTCAAGTGTTGCAGAAAAAAGTTGTTTGAAAGGGACGGGCATGTTACATCCTAAATAGTGGAACATTACCCCTTAATTGGGGCATATTACACTAGTATTTTTATTTTAATGATGTTGGCTTGGGTCCATTAGTTGTAATTGTACCTCCTAGTCTCCTATATATACCAAGGAGACCTTTTCATTTGGAATCATCTTGTATTTGTGAATTTATGTGGTGTATAAGGAGGTTTACCCTTGAAGATGATTATTATTTGAAATTATCTCTTTCTCAAGGCATGGATAACTTATTCTAATGTTTTTATGCTATTTGGATATTTTTTACTAACACATATTTTCAAATGTTTCTAAGTGTAACCCCTCAAAATATGCACCAAATTCCTATTGAATACTTATATATGCTCATCTATTTTTGGATGTAATGTTATAAATATGATCCATGATGATCTTAACATTCAAGTGGTTTCCATTTTTGTTGATACCATCTGCACAATGAAGATCTCACAAGTAGATTTCTAATTCAATTTGAACATGGTCAAATGGAATTCATATGCACAAGATATTGTTCATTGAAGTTTTGGAAAAATGGAAAAAATATAAAATGAAATGATTAGTACTTATTTGAGATTGGGTTCTCATGTATTATTGTATTTTTCATTATAAAAGGAAAATATTGAGTGAAAAATCTATGTAGGATTCAAGTTTCCTAGTCTCAAAGGAAGGTTGAGATTCTCAAGGATATAGTTTCCTAGTTTCAATGGAAAGTTGAGATTCTCATGGATTGTAGTTTCCTAGTTTCATGGAGAGTTGATATTTCCATGGGAATGGTTGAGATATTTTCTTAAACCAAATCCTTCATTTGCGCCTAGATCCTCTTTTATGGGATCTTGAGAGGCATCCCCTCCTTAATATCTCGAGGTGGTTCTAAAATGAAGAACTATGTAAACCCTTTTTGGAGAGGGAAGAAGAGGCTTTTTGATTCATTAGTCCTCTGTAAAGGATGTAGATTTCAACCTTTTACAATTAATTACTACAAACATATTCTTAATAAAACATAAAATATACAATGGCACACACACACACATTACACAAATATTTTTACCATGGAAACCTAAACCGAGAAAACTTCCAACAACATGTTTAGAGCCGCACCTCTAATATTATATTCATCATAACTTCATTATTTATAATACAATACATATATAGTATCCCTTGGAATCCAAACCCCTAATTCATTGACCCAGATTAGTCAACAACCCTAATTCCTTCACTGAAACTAGGAAACCATCGATGAAAACCATGTGTTGAAGAAACATGAAAAAATGGACACAAAAAAAATCAAATTTTTTTCAAGTCACTATCCCAAAACCTGTAGGATAGGGGGGATAGCACCGCCCCCCAAAGCCCCACCCCCCCCCTCTAAACCCCCTTCATGCTTGGCACAATATAGACACTAGATCTACCAGTGCAAATAATTTCAAAGTATATAACACATACCCAACAAAGGAAAGATAACAAGTTGTAGGATTTCTTAGTGAATTCATTTTCCCTTTTGTAAAGGAGAGATATCAAGTTGTATTATTTCTTGAGAATTCATTAGTACTTTGTAAAAACTAATCCCTCTTTAAAGGAGAATCAATAAAGTAGGTTCGTGGATTCAATTAGAACCAAAGACGTAGCCCAGATAGGGTTAAATTTGTCATCAATTGGCTAATTATTGTGTATGTTTTCAATGCCTATTTACAATGTTTAAATATTGATTTTTTTTATTCATTAAGGTCAATTTTTTTTTTTTATGTAAATACAGGAAAATTGAGATTATATTTAAATGAATTTGAATTGGTATTTTTGAAGCACTAATTTTGAATCAAGTTGGTATCATAGCAGCATGATTAGAGGTTGTTTATGTGGTTTGTAAGGACAACCATGGGAAAAGTTCTAAATAAGGAAATACTTCAGGAGCTTGAAGAGATACAACAAACAATTCAGGAGGAAAAATCTGAATTGAAAAGAATATTGCAATACTATGAAGATGAGAGGCATGATATGCAAGACATATTGTTATATCATGGTGAATTCCTCATGGGAATCATTCAATAATTGCATATTGAGTTGCAATACAAGGATAATATTATGGCAAAGTTACAGAATGGTGAAGAAGTGGAGGATAAAGAATACTCTACCATATAAAGGAGACCATCCTCTACCATAGATTCTTAAACCATGATTGAGGTATGAAATATAAGTAATTCACCATTTTCTTCCTATAAATATGTAGATGATTCTTTTGATGAATTTGAGAAGCATACTCGTCATAATGGCTCTAAGCTACTAAACGAGATGGTATTTGATGGAAAAGGCCTTAGCATTGATGTCCAAGGAATGACTAATCCCATAGAGGTTGAGGAAATACCTCATTATCCAGGTTTGGAATGTGGAAATGAAGCAGTTGGAGATTTCTCCAAAATAATTGAAGAAAGATAAGCTTCAAGAGAATATCCTAATCATTGGTAAGAGATTGATATAATTTTTGCATAGCCAAGTTTAGGATGTGAATATAGCACCTCCAAATCATTTTTCTTATTTCCATTGTTGAAAAAGCATGAATGAAACTAATCTCATTTTTATAAGCAAGTGTGGAGGTTGATCACCCACTGAAAGTGAAATGTGGAGAAGCCATATTAAATGAGAAGCACATCATGAGCATCCCAATACAAGAGGTTTTATAATTTTATATTTTACATTCTCATGTTTGTATTGGAAATCATGTTATCTTGTTTTCCTACCACTTCTTGTAGCATTTGGAAAAATGGGTAAAGAGTTACTCCATTGAAAAAGGTTCTCCAAATATATTTCTTCAAGGTTCAAATGATGATGTTGAATCCTTGAAAACATCTTGGTGGCTCTTCATAGATTGCAACCTTAACTCTTTCAGATATTGGATTTTTTTGTGATTGGACAAAGTGTCTTTGTTACAAATAATATCTATGCACTCATATTTCTTTGAAGATTGCATTTTATTTTGATCATGTTTATGGATATCCACATGACCAATGCTATCATTCAATAGCATATTCAATGAGAGGTTGAGAATCCACAATTTTCATTTCCATACCTAAAAGTGCTCTCAAGCCATAAATATTAATTCCATTGCTATTAAGCCATCATCATGGCTAAAATCATCTTTTCCACTCTACTTGTATCTTGGCCAGATTCTTTCCAAATCTTCAAATCATTCCACCACTCATCTTGTTATAGAATTTAGTGTCTCTATGATTATCATGTTGAACCATCACCAGTAAGGATTGTTAGGAACCAAATATCAAGATAGCATAGAAAAACCTCAGAATAAGTACTCAACGCCTTGAAAAAGAGAGAATTTCAGATAATAAGCCTCTTTGAGGGGGAAACCTCCGTATACACCACATAGATTTCCAAATACAAGATGATTCCAATTGAAAAGGTCTCCTTGGTATATATATGAGACTAGGAGTTGCAATTACAACTAATGGACCCAATCCGTCATAAATAAAATAACATTACTAATGTAATATTCCCTAATTAAGGGTTAATGTGCCACTATTTAGGGCTTAACATGCCCCCCCCCTTCCACTTTAGACAAGTGTTGTCCACAACTCTTGAGTAATTATGGATGCTTCTGTATAAAGGACTCATTTTCCCAAGTTGAATATTTAGCAAGTAGTTTCCTCCACTTAATGAGATACTCTGAAATGGATCTATTCCTTAGCTGGTAAATTCTTCTGTCAGTGATAGCTTCAGGATCCAATATGATTTTTCCTTCCTCGTCAAGTTATGGAAATATATTTTGAACTAGGATCTTGTCACCTATAACCTTCTTTAATCATGAAACATGGAAAAATGGGTGTACTCGTGAAGATGCAGGCAACCCCAATTTGTATGCCATAGTACCAATATTTTGCAACACCTTATAAGGGCCATAGTACTTTGGTGATATTTTATTATCCTTCTTGGCTTGCTTGAGGGACATTTGTTTGTATGGTTGTAGTCTTAAAAACACCCAATATCCTACTTCAAAACTTCTTTCACTACGATGTTGATCTTCTTGTTGTTTCATGCGATTTTGTGCCATGGTTAGGTTGTCCTTTAATATTTGGAGAAATTGTTGTTGATGCTCGATGTGATCTTCCACTACTTGAACCTTAGATTTTTGTTTTAGATAATAAGTTATGGAAGGAGGGTGGTATCCACAGAGTGCCATAAATGGTGTTATTTTTGTTGTAGTATGAAAGGAATTCTTATACCACCATTCTGCCAAGGGTAACCATTTGAAACATTGTGTTTTTTTATCAGAGACAAAGCAATGAAGGTATCCTTCCAGAAATTTTTTCACTATCTCAGTTTGTCCATCATATTGAGGATGATAGGATGAACTATGAGCCAATCGAGTACCCAAAAAAGAAAATAATTATGTCCAAAAATGTCTAGTGAAGATGGCATCTCTGTCAATTACAATAATATTTGGGCTTCCATTGGGTTTTGAACTATCTCCATGAATGCGTTGGCAACTGTATTGGATTTGAAGGGATCAGAGAGTGGAAAAAGTGCCTGTACTTGGTCAGTATATCAACAATCACCATGATGACACTCTTTCCTTTAGACTTCGGTAACCCTGTGATGAAATACATGGAAACCTCCTCACAGCCCTGACTTGGGATGGCTAATGGTTGTAAAAGACTTGGGGTCTTAATTGTTTCCACCTTGTTTTGTTGGAAAACCAAACATTCTGCCACAAACCTTTGAACACCATTTTTAAGGCCATCCCAAAAAAATTCCTTCTTGACCTTATGGTAGGTTTTCAAAAATCCCGAGTGCCCTCCTACCAGAGAGGTGTGAAATTCCAATAGTACCTTTTCTTTGAGTTGGGAGTTCTTACATAAATGTAAGCGATCTTTGTACCATAGTGAATCATTTTTCCATGTAAATGTATCTAATTCACTTGAATCATGCTGCAAACTTTGAATGAAAGTCCACACATTGTTTTCATTCTTTCATTCATCCCTCACTTTTATTATCCAATTGGGTTGGATGATCGAGATAGTACAGAGAAAGGCCTCAACATCTTCATCCTTTATTGAGAGTGCATATTCCACAACATTTTACTTCCCTTTTTTATAGATAATTTCAAAATCATAACCCAATATCTTGGTCACCCATTTTTGTTTTTCTTCTGAAGATAGTCTTTGTTACAAGAAGTATTTAAGACTATCATGATCTGTTTTGACCTTGAAGTGCCTACCTATTAGGTAACGACACCATTTCTTCAATGAATGTAGTATTTCCATCATTTTCTTCTCATAAATGGGTCTGTGTAAATCCTTTCCCTTGAGTGGTTGACTTTCAAAAGAAAGGGGTCTTCCTTCTTTCATTAGAACAACACCAATTCCATTTCATGAGGCATCACATTCCACAATAAATGTTTTTGTGAATTATGGTGTGGTCAAGACATGACATTTTCACATCACGTATTTAAGTTGTTCGAAATCTTGCGTTTTCTCTATAGTCCATGAAAGTGCATACTTCTTAGTTAATGTTGTTAAAGGTGTTTCTATTCTTCCATAGTTCCGAACAAACTTGCGGTAGTAACCTGTCAAACCCAAAAATGCTCTAATATTATTCAATGTTTTTGGAATCAACCAATCCATCATGGCCTTAATCTTGTTAGGGTCTACCTTGATACCTTCATGAGATACAATATGACCCAAATAATCTAGCTCCTTCACCCCAAAGAAACATTTGGATGGTTTCACATATAGTTGTTTCTCATTTAGTAGTTGTAGCACCTTGTCAACATGTTGCACATGATCCTCCCAAGACTTTCTATAGATTAGTAAAAAATACTAACAAAATTTTTCTAAAGAAGGGCTTGAAAATAGAATTCATCAACCCTTAGAATGTGAAAGGTGCATTTGTAAGGCCAAAAGGCATGACTAAAAATTCATATTGGCCTTCATGATTTGGAAATGTTGTTTTTGGTATATCTGCTTCCTTCATTCTAATATGATGATACCCTGAACGAAGATCCAACTTTGTGAAATATATTTCTCCATGTAGTTCATCTAACAATTCATCAATGATGGGAATGTGAAACTTATCTTCAATAGTGATATTGTTGAGCTCTCTATAAATGGACACATATTCCATGAGGCATCTTTCTTGAGTACCATTACCACCAGTGCAGAGTAAGAACTTTGGCTAGGTCTGATAATGTCAGTATCTAACATTTCTTTAACCATGCACTCAATTTCAGTCTTCTGTGCATACGGTTATCTATAAGGCCTAATGTTAGGAGGAACACTCCCATGAATTAGGTGAATAGCATGATCATGATTTTGAGTGGGTGGAAGACCTTTGGTAATATCTTAAAATACTTTGGAATGCTTATCAATGATCCCTTGGATATCTAAGGGAATAGATGGCTTAGATGTGTGAACATCTAGTGAGCATAGTCATGTAATTACACCTTGATGCCCCTTTTTCAATAATTTTTTCATGCCTTTAGAGATGATCGCCTTAATGGGTTTCCCTGTGATACTTCTTAACTCAATTTCTTTTCCTTCCAATGAAAATTTCATGGAAAGTTATTGAAAATTAAAAGCCATTGTTCCTAATGATTGTAACCATTGGATTCCTTGTACGACGTCAGCATCACCCATGGGTATAGCAATAATTGGACTATTCATTACATATTTCCCTATAGTAAGATTGATCTTATTGTATTTTCCTGAGCAATTGATAGTTCCTCCATATTTAATCATTACTTGAAACTCTAGCGTTGGATATACAAAGAAATTGAGAGATTTGGCTAATTTATAGTGAATGAAATAATGAGTACTACCAGAATCAATTAGGACTATTACCTTTTTATTTTTGGTATATACTTCGATCTTCAAGGTTTGAGGAGTGATAATTCCCGCCAATGTATTACATGATATCATGGGAGTCAACTCTTCAGAAGAAATTGCTTCTACATTTTCATCTTGAGATGGTTCTTGTTCTCGTTCTTGTTATTCTTCTTCTTCACAATCTATGTAGAATAATTTCTTCTCACCACACTTATGTCCCTTACTGTACTTGATGTTGCAATTAAAGCATAAACCTTTTTCTTTTCTTTCCTCCAATTGTTGAGGTGTCAGCCTTGTAGGTTGAGGTGTTTTTAGAAGAAGGAACATTATTCTCTTTATAGATGTTAGGAGTGGTCCTTCTAGTAGCCATAGCCATATTTTTACTTTGGACATTTCTTTTCACCCTGAATACATTCTCCAAAGATTTGGGTTCCCAAAGGAGAACCTCATGTTGAATGTTATCATTTAAAGTTCCTATGAATACATCAATCAGGTGCTCATATGGAATATTTGTTACCTTTATATTCAATCTTTGGAAGTTCTCAATGTGCTCTGCAACTGAAACCTTTTTATTGAGATTTATCAATTGGCTAAAGAAGGTATTTCTCCTTGTATCCTCACAGTGTTCTATCATTTCTTCCGTGAAAATTGTCCAAGTGACAAGAGATTTGTAAGAACAAATCCATCGATACCACACAAATTGATTGGGTTTTAAATAAAAAAAAGCAATTCGTACCTTTTCTGTATGTGGCACATCATGTAGATCAAATAATTGCTCCATCTGAAGTATCCATGTGATTATATCCTTTCCATCAAAATTCCTCATATCGATCTTAGGAAAGTGGTTGGTCTTCAACCCAAAGTTGCAGTTTATCCATTCTTGAATCATGTTCCTTGTGTCCTCATCATGAATTTCATGCGATACATTCTCACTTTCAGGTGTCCTCTCTATTAGAAAATTTTTCAATCCTTCCATGATCTCCCTTTTTAAATCCTCCATATTAGTATCCATTATTGCCTCCAACTTAGCTTCATTTGAATCCATCATCCCTTGTACTTCATATTTTGTTATTGTCTTCTTTTGTAAATCATTTATGTCTCTACGCATTTCTTCACCTTCATCAAGATTCCAAGTAGGACTATATGGAGGCTTAATTGGTTTAGAATTTCCCTTTTTTGGTGGCATGTTGGTCAAGTGTCACTTTTAAACCTTGATTTTAAGGTGGTTCTTCTATATGATATTTCTTCTGTTGTATCTCCAAAATTTTGACCCTTCTGGGTCTGAAAAATTATTTTTGTAGTTCTGTGATACATCTTCTCTCCAATGCCACAAGTTTGATCAAAATTGGATGTGCCAAGTGGAAGTTATGGTAACTTCCCCACACCTTGTTGTTTTTTTCCCTTCCAGGAGAGCGTACTTGTAAAGTGTGCCAAGATCACAATATATGATAATTTATTATGAATATCTTACTAGAAATAATATAGAATTTCCGCTATCCAATGAAACTAGTCTCACTGAATTTTGATACTCATTGAAGAAGATATCATTGTTTTACCTAGAAGACTTGTTTGAGACTAGTTAATATGACTAGTCTGATACCCTATCTTGCACAAGGTGTATCCACAAAAGTAGATTGACCTAGGATCTCAAATTTTTATAAAGATAACTTAGTAATTTCTAGGAATATCCTCTGGATTTCAGGGTCATAAATGTTACAGAAGAAATGTTATAGTGAAAATTCATAGATGAATAAACTTAGGATGATTTCATAACCCTATCTTACAAAGGATATATCTCTAAAAATATAAGGACTCAGGAGATGAAATTTTTACCCCTCATACCTTGATCTGTCTACTAAATATCCTCCAAGGTGTTCCTTCTAAAACACTGTAGAAGAAAAGTTATAATGGAAATTTTAAGGTGTCGCATGTGTAGCAATGAAACCCCAAGACCTTGAGCTCTGATACCAAATGTTAGGAACCAAATATCAATATAGCATAGAAAAAACTTAGAATAATTACTCACTGCCTTGAAAATGATATAATTTTAGATACTAAGCCTCTTCAAGGGGGAAGCATCCTTATAAACCACATAGATTTCCAAATACAAGATGATTCCAAATGAAAAGGTCTCCTTGGTATATATAGCCGACTAGGAGGTACAATTACAAGTAATGGACCCAAGCCAACATAAATAAAATAACATTACTAATGTAATATTCCCTAATTAAGGGGTAATTTTCCACTATTTAGGGCTTAACAAGGATCCTCTTGTGGATTGTGATTCCTGGATACCATCATGGTCTCTTATACAATCCATGGGATTTAATTCATACCTCAACTTATGAATTGAGATTGTGGAAAGTCTAACTCATGATCGTATGAATTGAAGAACCCAAATCTATATTTCGACTAGAGACATATCTGGTGGTGATCATAGCATGTCTGAGTCTACATCTCAGTTTCTCAGTGTTTTTACGCGCTCCTGCTAGATGATTTCCAATTGTTGGGCATCTCTGGTTATGGGGAGCGACAAATAAATTCATCTTTCAAGGACCGATAGACTTATGCCAAGTAGATCCATTCTATAATAATAAATTTCTAGTAAGAAATATATTTGTAGAGGATCCATCATCAAATATATATGATGTTGAACACCGTCGAAAACTATGGGAAATGTGGAAAATGTATGAGATGATGTAATCCATGGCCTTTGTTGTTTGAGTTCATGATCTAATGGGTAACAAAAATATGTTTTCTCCATTACGGGCCATACACCATTTCCACGGTGTAGAAAAAATTGTTGGTGTATGGGGATTGGAGAAAATCCCCTCTGTATGTATACAAGAGAATGTTTTCTAGGAAGCTAAGGTTCCATGAGCATGACGATGAGATTATGGGAGCTCTCTCAATCCTCCCACAATATATATGTTATTGAAAATGGAGACCTTCATTAAGGTCTAGTTGATGGGTCCAAATGTCCTACCAATCAGGTAAGGGAGAACACCCGATGGAAGTTCCCAATTATATGTACTCTCATTTGGTGTAGCATTTTTTACGAGTATGTGGGCCACCTTTCCACTAAGAGTTAAAAGAAAAAAAGGGAAAGACAACAAACTGACCCCCAAAGAGTTCTAGTTAATTATAAATCTAATCTAAATTGAAACAAAACTAATCTAACCTAACTACTTCTAACCTATCTCGTGGGAGAAAAACTAATGTATCAACACAACTTAAGATGGTATCATCGAAAACATAAATAGTTCATGGAAAGAAAGAATATGTTAACACAATTATATTACCAATATCATCTCAAATAATTGAAGAGGAGGCCTATAAAATCATCCTTGTACTCATTATAAATCACAACAACATAAGAATTCGAAATACTAAGAACAAAAAATTTCCATATTATTAGCGTCCAAAAAACTTAAAGAACAAATACAAGTGTAGAATAGTCCCACAAGTATTTTCAAATAGTTATGACTTTGAAAAATTCCTTCCTCTCTTTATATATCCTGAAATAATAGTATTCAGAGTCTACACAATGGGAAAAATTCCCTTATTACATCCAACGAGTCTTCTTTTATAAGGAGAGAGACTCTTAAGCTCTAGTGATTGTTCACTTCATTTTCCCTTTGTTTTGACATTTGACATTTTACATTTCTTTTACATTTTTCAAAAATGAATATGTGGGAGTTACACATAGAAGCTGAAGAGTCTCCTGGGTGGTTATTTTCTCCCTAAGGAAGTTTGAAAACAATATTCATTGGAAAAAATAAAAAAATATATTATTAATTCTTCCCATTGGTGTAATATTATGTTCCTTGAGCTATTTTGGTAATTTCTTGTGTTATCGTACTGATTAAGTTCATCTGATATTCCACTCCTTCATTGAAAATTTTCATCAAGCTATTATGGGCTTGTTTTTTAATCATGTATCTTGAGATATGAGTGTTGGAACATATCATATCCCATTATTCAATAAAATTCAAGCCTCTTCTATGATAAATTCTTGTTGTGCTATCATATTCTACTCTTTTCTATCTTTCTGGTGAGATATCATGGGTCTAATTTTGTTGTATGTAGCCCCAAAATGACTATCTAAAGTATGCATAGTTAGTTTTCACCCCCTATTTCATTTCCTTCTTTTTTCTATGATTTCTAGGATTTTTTGTCACTTTTTTGACCTAAAGGCCTCCACCATTACATTATTTTTCTCGATACCTTTCCAACAAGGTATCATGGGTCTGATTCCAACACTTGTATCCCAAGATATGAATATTTAAAAAAATATACCTGAATGTGGTCGGGAAGAGTTGGTTGGGTCAGGAATGAGTTGGTCGGGTTAGAAAACATTGATCAGATTAGGAAGATTTGGTCGGATCGGGAAAACATTGGTTAGGAAGATATGATCGGGTTATAAATAGTTGGTCGGTTTAGGAATGTATGGTTAGAAAGGAGAAGATTGGAAGGAAACATGATGGTTGGATCATAAATATATGATTGGGATAGAAAGATATGATCAGGTCAGAAAGAGTTGGTAGGGTCAGAAAGGTGTTGGTCAGGTTGGGAATGACCTGATCAGAAAGGGTTGTTCATCATTAGAAGAGTTTGATTGAAACAGAGGTGATAAAAAAGGGTTGATCGTCATCGAGAAGAATTGATTAGAATGACCTTTAACATTTTGGACTGGATGGAAAGTGCCACACCAAAATCCATGTGTGTGCCACGTATGATGGGAAAAATTATAGGGGGCCATGTGGATGCCACATGAAATGAGATGGAAATGGTGAATGAAATCCTTGGAACTTCAGGAGGCCATAACGTTTGATACAAATATTGAATTTGAGAATGGTTACATCCGTTGGAAATATCTTGACGATTGGAATCCAACTATGATATTTTTTTACAGAAAAGAATCAAAGAAAATAAGGGGAAATTTTGAAACCCCACCAGGCTAAGAGAGGTTAGGGGGTCAGGTATTTAACAGTGAAAAATGGGATGGAGATGAAACATCGTGCAAAAAATCAACGTTACAAATAGTGATGAATGGTAAGAAGATGTTGGACATGCATTTTGGATGCACTTTTGAGAAATATCCTAAGGGTTAAGGAGATGTGAAATAAAGATGCATTCAGGATTAGAGTGCGCAATAAAGGTGCATTCAATATCAGAGTGCCCAGTAAAATCACATTTGGAGGCACATAAGAATATAAATAAAGAAAATAAAATAACAAAATAATGCATGGAAATAAACCAAGGAAATAAAGCAAGGAGATAAAGCAAGAAAAGAAACATGCAGGTGAAAAAGAAAGAAAAGTAACATGTAGGTGAAAAGGAAGGAAAAGCAACATGCAGGCGTGAAGGTAGGAAAATCATGCACATACTATGTGTTTTCATGAGTTGTAATGAGTCATAATGAGTTGTAATAGGGTTTTGGGATAAACTAGTAAGATCTTGAGTGCTAAACTAGTAGGATCTTGAGGATACGATAATAGGTTGAGAATGAGAGAGAGTATATGTATGAAGGTTTAGGGGAGATTTTGTAGAGAGAGGCTTTCAATGCAAAGAAGCTAGGAAGGATGGGAAATGATATCACGATGTACCTATTGTAGCGCAGTGTGTAAGCTGGAGATGATTGCACGAAAACTAATAAAGAATCCATTTACTGTAGACGTATCCCAAGGATTGGATGAACCACATTAAATTATGTGTTTGAATGTGCATTTTGATGTGATTGTTTATGGATGTTTTATGCATGATTAGATCTAGATCTAAGTGAGTATAATTGAGTTTACTAATTAATCAAGGGATAAGAAACAAAAAATATTGCATAGAGGGTATATAAGTATCAATGAACATGATGATAACCTCACATCCTCTCATCCCTAGGGAAACTTTGTTCCTACGGTCCTAGTAGATGCTTCGAGTGAGACTTCACTTGCATTTAGGTGATTCTGAAAGGGTTGTTATCTAAAGGGATTTTTTGGTTGAATAACTTGAACCTAGGGTCTTACAACTGTGTGCCAAAAACATGTTCTATTGCCAGGGCCCACAATCTATAATTAAGGGAATTTTTCGGAGGTCGATGAAGAAAGAGATCGCCGAATGGATCGAAAGGAAGGAGTGATAATTTTCCTGAGGAGAGAATGGAAACCCTTGGATGAGTGACAAAAACTAGTTGCTATAGTATGTTTTTACAAAGTTAGATGAGATTCTCTTTGGTGAATTTTTTATTTTTTTAACAGAATGGTTAGAAATATTAGTGGATAATACTGGGTGATACCGTACTATAGTGTCAAGTAACTAGACTCCTAAGTTGGTAACACAATTGAATTTTTTAATTAATAAGACTTCCCTCCCAATCAATTTATGTTTAAATAACATATTGGGGGGTTATATTATGGAATTTGTAGTGGATTGTACCCAACCATATAGTGTTGCAGAAAGGGATATCTTTGAGGGTCCACACAAAAGGTTTATGAATGCATTGGGTACCTGGATACATATGTTGTTGTGCAAAAAATGTGTGATGATGATGGAATCTGAATGCTAATGGGTTTCACACACATAGAGGAACTGGGACATGACTAGGGGATGGTATGAAGGTAGGAAAGAATGAAGAAATAAATGAAGAAGGAAGGGGGGAAGGAGGATGCATAGAAACAAATAAGGTGTATCAGAAGAGGAAGTTGAGTTTGGAGTACTACACAATGGAAGAAGGTACAAGAGGTTGAAGACTGGGGATGAGAAAGGAGGGTTGTGAAATGAGTATGATTGGAGAGGACCTTACACAATATTACATATCGTAGAGATACCAGACATATAAGGAGAGGAATATGATTATCATTTTAGTCCTATAATAGAATATCGATCAAGTCCTACTTAGGATGAATCCTATGTCAAATCCACAACCCCATGTGCGTCACCGACATTTGAGGATTTTTAAAAATAACTTATAGTTATTAGAGGAATATAGAGTAGCAGTATCCATAGAAATGGAAGTAATGCATCGATTTAGAGTAAGGCCATATCTCCAAGGGGAGGTACTACATAAAAAAACATGCCAGGGTTAGAAAACACTTTCAAACTGCCTGAGTTCGAGGGATTTGGGTTAGAGGACCCATAACAACATCTATTTGTATGTGAGACAATTTGGGTTGTGAAGAATGATACAAATGGATTTCGGTGGCCTCCCACCTATTCCAACTGGCTCATTTTGGCAATTTTCTAGTTTGGCATTTTTTTCCTAGTTTTCGGATCCCTGACTTCTAGAGCCATTTTGAGGCCCTACACATTGTTTTTAGGGCTCGACACAATTATATTGTAGACAAATCCATATTTTGATGACAACATGTGTATTCCTCAAATAGACCTTTCCAATGGGCGACCCTGTGAAGTTGATGTACTAGTTTACCCCAACAGGGCCCACATGACTTTTGGAGATTCATCTCCTAGGGTTATTTTTTTGGATGTATAGGGTTTTGGAATTCTTGGTTATTGTAAAAATACTTGGAGAGCCTCATTGTATCCATATTCTTTTGAATGAGTGAAACCATAACATATCTTCTCAGAGATAATCCACCACCATTCTAGCAAGTTTTTTATCCACTGCATTTTACAGTTTCAACATATTTTCTTATTGAATAGAAACCATTTTTCTTTATATATGTTATGTCATCTCTATGTATTTGTGTTAATAATAATAATAATCTATATTCATTTTATTTTTTCTCATAGAATACGTATCAGTGGTATTAGAGCATTCTTCTCCTTGTCGTTATTAATGCATCTCCCCAATGAGGTCAGGGTACACAGAATTGGGTGTCGAGCTTGCTTCTCTTGAGGAAAAAATCTCTCACACACCCAAGTGACCTCTCATGGTGGGAGAAAATAAAGACAACGGGACATGAGATCCTTTCAAAATGTTTCTGGAGGAATCCCTAACACAACAGAGGAACGAAATGATAGATAGTTTTTCACAAATCCTTCGACGGCGACCAACATGAGACACACCTTCTTCAAACAAAGGTGTTTCCCCATTCAAGGTAGAAATAAACTTTGATATTCCCATATTTGAAGGTCAAATAGATGCAAATGTTGTAGAAAAATGGTTAAATCTTCTAGAAGGGTATTTTTTTGTCCATAAATTTTTGAATAGAGAAAATATTACATTTGCACTCTTGAAAGTCATCCCCCATGTCAAATATTGGTGGGATACTTTCTATGGGAAAAAAGAAACAAATAAACCATCATTATTTATAGTCGTGGTCACCTGGGAGTCCATCAGGGACACCATCAAGGAATAATACTACCCTGTCAGAATTTATGATGACTTGTATACAAAATGGACCACACTATGGCAATAAAGAGACCAAGGAGTGCCAGAGTTCACGAATATATTCCATACCTTTCACACCAAGTGGGGTATCAAATATTATGAGTGACATCTGGTGCTCAAGTATCTCAGTGTTCTGCATAGATACATCTAGGAAAAAATGAAAAGGTGTCCTTGGTATATATAGTAGACTAGGAGGTACAATTACAACTAATGAATGCAAGCTGGCATAAATAAAATAACATTACTAATGTAATATTCCCTAATTAATGGGTAATGTACCACTATTTATGGCTTAACATGTCTCTCCCCTTCAGACAAGTGTTGTATGCAACACTTGAGTAATTATGGATGATTCTGTATAAAAGACTCATCTTCCCAAGTGGAATCTTCAGCAGGGAGTTTCATCCACTTAATGAGATACCCTGAAATGGATCTATTCCTTAGCTGGAAAATTATTTTGTCAGTGATAGTTTCAGGCTCCAATATGATTTTTCCTTCCTCGTCAAGTTCTAGAAATATAGTTTGAACTGGGATCTTTTCACCTATAACCTTCTTTAAGCATGAACATGGAAAACTTGGTGTACTCATGAAGATGTAGGAAACTTCAATTTGTATGCCATAGTACCAATATTTTGCAACACCTTATAAGGACCATAGTACTTTGGTGGTAGTTTATTATCCTTCTTGGCTTGCTTGAGGGACATATGTTAGAATGGTTGTAGTCTTAAAAACACCCAATCCATATATTACACGGTCTATATCACCAAAAGTATAACCCTCAGGTGATAAAATGTTTAGCCCACGTACCTTGATCTGTCTACTAAATATCCTCCAAGGGGTTCCTTCTTAAACATCGTAGAAAAAAAATTATAACGAAAATTCCAAGGTGTCGCAAGTGTAGCAGTGAAACCCCAAGACCTTGAGCTCTCATACCAAATGTTAGGAACCAAATATCAAGATATCATAGAAAATCCTTAGACTAAGTACTCAATGCCTTGAAAAAGAGATAATTACAGATAATAAGCCTCTTCCACTAGTAAATTTGGGTCGTGTTGCGACGACTATTTCGACGCTCTGGTGATGTTATGTCGTGGAATTTGCGACGAATCTAGACTCTCTGAAATGTCATTTTCTGTCACATAGCAATTGCGATGAAATTGAATAAACGTCGCAAGAGTGACACCCCTAGGGAACTTATCACAATTGCGAAAAAAAAGAAATATTGTCGCCAATACGACAATTTAGGCAAAAATGTGAAACCAACATTTTCATCTCAATTGCGACAACCCTTGCGATGAAATTTTTTGTTATTTACATAGAAAAACTATCTCAGCTATTTAATTTGTCATCTCAAGTGCAATGAGAACTTTTCTTTGTTTACATATCAAAACTATCACATCTATTTAAGTTGTCATCGCAAGTGCGATGACAACTTTTCGTTGTTTACATAGAAAAATTGTCGCAACTTTTCGTTGTTTACATAGCAAAAATTTTTCAGCTATTTAAGTTGTCATCGCACTTGCAATGACAACTTTGGTTGTTTATATTGCAAAATTGTCGCAACTATTTAATTTGTCGTCGCACTTGCGAGGACAAATTTTGTTGTTTATATTGCAAAACGGTCACAACTATTTAAGTTGTTGTTTGACGCAACCGCTCTTAGCAGTGGTCACTCTCACCAGGACCTTCTGTACCTTGGCCTGAAGAGTTATAATACCCTTCAATTCCCGTATCGGGACTTCTTCTCACCCACAGGACACTCCTTTGATCTCCCGGCAGTCACTTCGGGAAATCGGGCTTCGCGATATCGCGAACCCTGTGTACACGTTCTCGTGCAATTCCAAACCCCGATCCCCGATGGGTCAACGGTCAATGACTCCACTCCCGTCGGGGATTTCCCTATCGGGAAATCGCTATCCGCGATGTCAACTACCTGACTTTCCAAACCCCGAGCTCCGAGGTGTCGATCTTCCGATACAATGCCACCTGGATTCTACTATATCTCGAGGTCCCACACTGCCACGTCGCTGTCGGGATTTCGCGGATCGCGAATCCACGATACAAGTTTCTCTGCTGTTGGAAACCCCGAACGTCGAATCCCGATCCTCCCGGGATCCGATGCCACGCATCGCTGCTCTGATCGACGGCTCTGAATAACCCGGGAAATTGCGACTCGCGATTTCAACGAGTCTGCACCTCGTTTCGTCAAATGCCGAATGCCGAACCCTGATGGGCTTCGATCCTTTCTGCGCCTACGGGTTAACTTCCCCGCAGCTTCCCCACGATCCAACGATCAGCGGGACTTCGCGAATTCCCTTATGATTCCTGGCCGTTACTTTTTCCTCTCGAGGAATCCTTTCACTGCAACACTTTTCCCGTTCGAAGCTTCTCCTGGGTCTGTTCCCACAGCAACAGTAAGGAACTATCCCTTCTGAGCTTTGTAACTCTGACTCCTTCAGATACTTTTACACTCGCTTCCTATTCTCGACTTTTCAACAACTCTCTAAGTGTTGAATTCTTCATATCCCATGCACTCACCTGCAACAGAGATCTTCCACTCCTTTAGCTCAGAATCGCCACTGAGACTTCCCAATTCGGTCGACACTTCCCTGCACGACTTCCTCAACCCAAATAAACTTCTGGGCAAACGAGAATAAGAGTTTAACTATTTGGCCTCATCAACGCACTCTATGTGGATGAATTCGACTGCACTCTATGCAGGAATCTCTCGGCTCAAACAGAGAAACAATTGAAACCTATTCTCGTCTCTCACAGACTTCAAAAAATCTCTGAGAACACATGCAAAGCATATTCAAAGAAAATGCATACAAAGGAAATAAGCATTCACAAGTACAGAAGCAACATACACAGAGAAAACAGCACCAGTCATGAAATTGAATCAAAAGCTCTTTCTATTAATCCAATATGTACATGGGGGCTCTCCACAAGTTCTCTGCTCTTCTTTTCTTGCTCTTGTATGCTAATGAATGATAATAATACAATGTACACAGGAGGGTTCCTATATTCTATTTGCCATATCGAATTCTACAACTATCAAATCTACAATGAATTCCTATCTACCAACATTAACTCTAATAAATGCCTTCCTATCTATAATACAATACAAGTGCGCTTCTTTAAATGTGTCTTCATTAAAGAACGACGCAGCTACATCAAGGTGAAATTCAAAAAGAAGTTTGTTGGCTTGTCCAGCTGTCTTTTCCCTGCTC
>JZKD02S1946358.1:1353025-1364287 GCA_000966675.3 Picea glauca | reverse complement strand
ATGAGAGTAAGACTCAGTACCTACAAAGAAATTTGGAAATCTATGAAGTTTATCTAAACTATGTAAAAGACAAATAAATGTAAAGTTGAGTAAAAAAAAATGAATGTGAGAGAAAGATGATAATTAAATAAAAAGAAAAAAATAAATATATGAGAATAAGTTGAGGAATGGGAAATGAAGGGTTAGCCTATTGGTCTTCCTGTTACCCCAACCCTCCCTATTTCCTCATGTAATTTTACACATAATGGGTCTTTTTTGCCAAGGAGAGGAGGAGGCACAAAGAGCATTAGTTACATTGTAAACAAAGTTGCAAGAATGAAGATATTAAGCCCCATTTGAAGCTAGTTTTCCCATTTGGGTTTCTAAGGTAAAAATTTTGAGTTCATTTTGAGTGATTGAAGTGTATATTTCTTAGAAAAGTTCTCATGTGTTTAATACTCTAATGCATTATATTAACTTGTTTCCCAACTATATTATGGGTGTGATAATTCAATCTTGTTGTAGCTCTGTGTATTTTTTTTTTAATCTCATCCTATAGGTGCAAATGGAGAATATCAACAACCAAAATTTTTATACCATTCATTATTGTGTCTAGGAGATCAAAAAATCTCATCTATTGATTGTTGAAATGTTAAAATAACTTCTATTTTGGTTCCTCATTACCAACTAGTGTATGTTGAAGCTATTGGGTGAATTGCTCTTTCCTACAAGCTCAATATTCTACCACAATCTACCATCTCCTTTCCTAGGTCAAATTCTTATATTCCTGGGTGTTTTTAAACATTTTTGGGTAGATTTCATATTTCATGGTTGAATTCTTATGTGCCTGATCATTCTTAGACATTGCTAGACTGTAATTTCATGCCTCGAGAAGATTGACTTCTCCCTAAATCATTTTTATCTCACCCACATGGATATATTGTGATAATAAAAGCTGTACACAGTTTGTGTGAGCTATCTCTTTCCCTCTAGACATTTGAACTGGTTGTTATGCATAAATTTCTTGTTTGGAATTTGACTTTTTCCCATGGGCCATTCCCAACATTTTGTTGCTAACTGGTGTTTGTTCCTTTCCCAATGCCACACTCAACATTTTGTGTTGCTGGGAATCTATTCCCTTGCCCACAAGCCATACACAATGTTTTAATGGTACCTAGGCATTTTCCCTTTGCCCATAGGCCATACTATGGGGCCCTTTATTTCAAGGATCTACAGTTAATCATTAATACAATTTTTGTTAATCTAATAGAAAAACTTTTCTATAATAAGAGCATGGTTATTGCATATAAGAGAGTTTATGTTATTTTCAAGACAATAATTTATTTTTGTTATCGAAGAGAGCCAAAGTAAATTCAAGGTCAAGCTAAGTGAGCCAAAGTCAAGTCATATTCAAATGTTAAATGATGTAAATCATGGTGTTGGTGCATCAATTAACTTTTCCAAATCCATTATCATAGGTTGTCTTGTTGGACATTGTGCAACCTAACAAGGAAACATATTTTGTGCAGGTAATTTTAAGTGCATGAAGAAGATTACAAGTGTACATGAAAGATGATGAAAAAGGTGATGGAAGAAAGTGAAAGATGACATGAAGAAGATGAAAAGCAATGAAGAATAAGAAATTAAGAGCAATATGAAAGAAAAATACAGAAGAAACAAATAATAGACTTGTGATGAAGTGCAACAAGAGGACGAATTTGACAAAGATGAATGGTTAAAGACAAAGAAGGAAGACTCTCATTGGAGAGGTAAAAGAATTGGTAATGATCCGACTTTTCTATTGGTTTATATTTTGGGCCTATGTAATGGGATTGTAATTTGTGGAGAATTTAGTAAAGCATTTGAAATGCTTGTTGTACCTAAGATTAAATGTAATGATGATATTTTTTATAGGGGGTGCATGATCGGTTGTACTCGACACCCCAAAGGTTTTTTCACTATAAGGACAACACCTTCTAACAGAGTTTTTTGCGGAGGTTAATAGTTTTACAAAATTTGGAAAAAAATTCAAAAAAACCTCTACTACAACGTCCTCTATTGATTGTAAAGGTTTCAGTGGATGTTCCATATAATTAAAAAAAAATCAGGCGAGTAGAGGTTGTAGAGGAGGTTTTTTTTTCATTGTTGTTCTTGTCAAAATGCACCGGTGCGATATTGAAAAACATGCACTAGTGCATTACTATAATAACAACTCATTGGTGCATTAATATAATAAAAATTCCCTAGAGCTTGATATAATAAAAAAACACCTCGGCGTGTTTATAATTATTGCGCACCGGTTTTGTTTTTTCATCATATGCATAGCACCGATGTGGTTTAGAATTTTTACACCTAGTGTATTTAATTTATAATTATCACTGGTGCAATCAAGTTACCCTGAGACTCGGTGCGTTTAATATAGCATGCACCCTGGTGCTTGTGTAATTAGTATGTACCATTGTCTATTTTACCATGTGCATCGAAGGGTAGTGAAATTTCGAATATTCGAGGTAAGATGTTAGCACCATTGTTTTTACTAAGCACTCGTGTGTATATTATCATAAAGGCAATGGTGTCTAAATAATAATTAGAACCTCGATGCGTATAATAAACTTAACACACTAGTACATAAATTATTTTTATTTTCCTGTTGTATATTTTAAACATGAGCATCGTACAATTTTGAAAAGATAAGTATTATTGCACATTATATCATTTACTAAATGGTGTGTTTTCTCAATAGTTCCTACCGGTGCATTATTATAATTAATGTGCATCGGTGCGTATGAATCCTCAATATGCACCGATTTCTATATTATGGCATGCACAGTCTAGTGAGTTCAAAAGAATATAGTGCATTGATATGTATATATTTTAATTCATTGTTGTTTACAAATTTTTGTTTAATCATTTCAAAATAAAATATTTTTAATATTTTTGTTATTGCATTTTGATATAATGATTGCATTAATGCATTATGCAACAAATTACACCTATGTTATTTATAACAATGTAAATCATCCACATATTAATTATTCAGGAACACAACATTTTACAACATTCGACAATGCAATGAAATAAGAAACCCATTTTATTATATATGAATAAGAGACTCATTTTCATACAAAATGAGACAATGTAAAGGTCCAATACAATAATCAAATTTCAACTAGTTTGTAATTGTTAGACTTATTGGTAACATATACTCATGTAATTGGGACAATATGTCGTGTACAGTAAACAAAATCTTTGATTTTCAATGACAAATATTCCAAAACATACAACTTGTAGTAACATTCAATTATATTGATTGTCATTCATGAGTTGAATTATTGGCATGCTCGAGATGTGTGGATGCCTCATTTCTTAATCATTTGTAGGTGATATTGTACTTTGGTTTTTTAACATAATGTTTTCTTGATTGCATTTTTTTTATATGTTTCACTCCTTCATCTTCCATCTACAAACATATAAATAAATTGTAATAAGTATATCTATGTATATATAGTAGAATATATATGATTGTGTAAATAAAAATACATACCTTAGCACCAAGCATTTCATAAACAATACACATTATTTCGAAGACATGCTTCATGAATTCTCTCAAAATATGTTCTATTGTCTCCATTCCATACTTTGTTTCATACATGTTTAATACAACATGACAAAGCATAGCCGATATAATCAATATCAAGTTTTCTTGTTTTTTTCATTAATTATAAAACAAGGGAAGTTAAACAACATAACTACTTACAATTTTTTCAATTGAACTTTCATTCTTCAACATATACTCACAACCCATACTTAACCCAATGCTTATCAATTCATGGGTTGGCTTCTCTTTGTATGTTAGCACCTACTAGAAGACGTCCATGGAAACGAGTAAAATAATTATTTAAATATAAAGATCACAACAAACATGAAATCTTAAGAAAGGATGAAAACATAAATACTCACAAAATTTACGACCAACCCTTTTATTCCTCATCATCCTATCTTATGTGTTGAATGGATTATATTTGTTTTTCTTTTCTGCAACAAAACAATTGAAAATCATTATTTCACACGATACTTAAATTTGATGTACATAAAATAATAAATAAATGATTACATACCTTTGATGCACATTGTTCTTGGGATGAATCCTCTTGCGATGCAATTATGTTCATTTATTTTACCATATCCTTCACACTTTTTTGGACATCCCTACTGACATGTCTTGGTTTTCCCCTTGTTTGTACCTTGGAATTTTCAAAATCTCCTTGAAAAATAAAAAACTAGGAATCATCAAATATAAAAATCACTTAATTTAAAAAAAGGATCCTGGTGGATATAGTAACCTAATCTGCATCATGGCATCAAACATATTTATATGCATCGATGCATCAACCATAGATATATGCACCGGTATATTCTAACAGTGTCGTTGTGAAATCGAAAATGTTTTACAAATTTTTATATTCAATCGGTGCTTTACGAATTAAGAAAAGAATGGCTTCCTAAGTATTGTTTATTATGAGTCCTCAAGGTGTAGAATAGACGGTGAAGAAGTGTTATGTTACGGCACTCTGTGTTGAGAAATCATCGATTCAAAAACTTTGGGGACACCAAAAAATCTAGCCATGTTAAGGGTTGGTGTGGCTCAGGCTGGGTGCGATCCCAGGGTGATTTTGACGGCTTATATGTCCTTGAGTCGCGGTTTCTCAAGCCACGGGCTAGTCTCACAAGTCATGGAAAAAATAGAAAACAAAAAATAGGTATTGTTTATTACGCACCGTCGAGCTATGAAAAAATTTAAGACATGGAGATTTCCATATAAAAACAATATTTTTTCCATTTTAAACTCTGCGGTGTGCTTTGTAAACAATGTACCCTAATGTGTATTGGGTATAGTGTCATTTTCCACTACACTATGTTACATCCCTTTCCCTGCTTCCAGAACTTAAATACATTTTTTCCTCCTCAAAAAATTATTTTAAAACCCCATTTATCAAAGTGTATGTGACTTTCCTTAAAGCAACTCGTGTACATATGTTGGTTCCTTGTTAGTAACCCACACACATGTTAATTTTGGCTCAAAAAAATATAATCCCGAAATTGCAGGTGGAGTTTATGGGTTCTTCCATTCCCTAACTTCCTAAAGCTCGTACATAACAAATCCAACCATCAAAATGGAGTATAAAAGAGATCCTTGGGGTGGAGGAAAAACATAGTTAAGAAATGCAACATTATGCTAGAATTTTGAAGATTATTTTGCAAGTGCCCTTTTCCCCTAGTGTCTGAGATTGTCCCCTATGCCTAAAAACCCTCATTTACATCATTTTCATTCTCCTTATCTTGTTAGGAAGAACAAATTTGTCTTACTTGGACCTATTAAAGTGAAAAGTGTTGGAGGCACTCCTATACATATTCAACCTTGGGTGGAGGAACTTGGAGCCTAGTTTTAGTATTGTGCTGCAGTGGTTACAATTTGTAACCAACCCCTTTTGTTGTTATCAATAAAGGATCTCTCATTCTTGTCCATATTTTTTGTTGATTCATGTTTTGTATAACATTATATGTATCTTGTTTTGAATATAACATCCAAATTGAATTAGTTATATTTAGTTAGTTAGCAGGTAACTACCTATTTGCAGTTGCATACTTCTTTGTTTGCATGATTTTTAGAGGGTTGTATTGAAGGAGCTCTAGAGCGAAGACCTTAAATGAGATCTACTTCAAACGTAGGATTCCACATATACTTTCCTTCATATCTTCCAAATGTTAGTTATTTCAAGTAGTGATCTTTAATTAACTTTCTAATTAGAGTCTGGGAGAAGTTTCCTTGGGTTTTCATCTATTGTGGTTCCGACCTAGAAACCATAAGACATAAATTTTCGTAATAGAATTGGAAACTTCGTTGGGGATTCTCCCTTTTTGGGTCTTTAAGGGTGCTTGTTGGTTGCATTTATTTTGAATCTTTTTTTGTGTTTTGAACCTTGGTTTAGCAATCTCTTGATTTTTCTTATCTTTTATGAGTCTTCCAACCCTCCTCCCTCAAGTTTTAGGGCTTTTTATTGGGTGTATGTGGGTTTATTTGAGTATAGTCACATGCATATGAGAATTTTATTAAAAACAGTTACTTACATGATCTTATATACGTGACCTATTGTGGAGAGAGTCGCGTACAACCCCTAAAAGGTGATATTTTCACTATTTTTCATCCTTTGTTGGCCTTGTTTTGGTTGTTTGAGGGGTCATTTGGACTTCGTTTTGAATAAAAAAAAAATTGGGAGTTCGTAGGTGGATAAAGTATCATATTTGAAGATAAAAATAAGCATTTGGATGTTTTTTTTCCTTCTTTTGATCTCTTCGATTGTTCTTCTATAAGACTAGTCTTGTTCTAAGGATCTCGATTTTCTGGACTCTGTTGTGGTCATTTTTGAAACTTGAGTTTGATACTTCTCTTTTGTAATTTCCTTGGATTTTTCAAACATTAAAAAACAAAATTTTCTTTATTTTAGAATATTTTGTTAGTTTTTGCTTTGGTAAAAAGAAGAAAAAATGAAAAAACCCTATTTTGTTGCTAGTTAGGTTTCTTTATTTATGTTTCTTTGTTTTGCTTTATATTTGAAAAAGAAAAAGTTATTAGCATAGGATTTTGTTTTCTTCTCATATTGAAGTCATTAACAAGAAAAAGAAAAAATAACATCCTCTCTATTTCTTCTTTTGATTTTCTCAAAGTTTGCATTGTGCATTTCAGATTAGAAAGAGAAAAGATTGATTTTCAAGTTTTGAAAGATTGTCCATGCATTTTTCTTTTTTGAAACTCTTTTTCGTTGAATAATTAGTGTAAAGTTTTATTTTCCAATGTTCTTGTAAGTTTAATTTTTGCAAGAGTCTCAAACAACATTAGTTGCACTTATGTACCCTTTGAGTAAGAACAACCACTAAAACGAATGCTAATTAAAAATTAACTAAACTTTGTTTCTAGAGTTCACAAACAAGTTTAGGGTTAGTTCCTTCGGTTAGGATTGGAGAGATAACTCTCCAAGGCCGGTAAAAAAACATAAGATGCTAAGCTAGGGAGATTTCAAACCAAACTTACATATAAGTATATCTAGGAAGCTCCTCTAACACAAGAGTCAAACATGAGGTCATGAAAAGGAGAGTCAAGGAGATAACCCCTTTGAAGATTAATTGGGTGTAGTTGAGAGATAATATATTAAGGGTTTTGTCAGTGTGCTTACCTTCGTAAGAGGTGGTGATTTCAAGGCTTCGGGCTTAGTTACCCTGCCCATATGTTTGATTCCTACTATCGACTATACCGCTGGATGCTAACTTTGAGTTGGAGAACTTAGTTAATTTTTGTAGGGATCTCAGAGGTGACTACGGGGGGGTTTCCCATGGTACCTGGGGAAGATTTTGTATCACACTTTTTAGTACCGTTGGAGGGTGCCCTGCAAAGCATGGGTTCTTGCAACAAATAAGGATGGTCAGTGGAGGTCGGGATAACTGCTTCTCGCTCCTTTATTCATCGGTCTTGGGACTTAATCAACCTATTTCGATATCCGGAAGGTCCATTTCCACTTTTTGATTTCCTTGGATGCAAGACCTTATCCACTGGGCTGAAGTGTTCAAGAATTTGTTTGTTTGCAATGTTTCTCTTAGTAATTTTTAGTGGATTGTTTCTTTTTATAGTTGGCCTTAGGTTGTGTCGGTATCACAACTTTTGGATCATTGATTCAGGGTGGTTAACCAATCTGTCCGTTGGTCGGAAAGGACCCCTGGTATTTCTCTTGAAAGCATGGAGCCACCTCCTAGAAGGCATATGATTTTATACCACTGCTTCACCAATGTTAGTGTGTGAGAATTTTTCGGACATGAACAATCCCACAAGAAATGACCCTATGCATAAGAACGTCATGGCCAAATTTCTTGAGGATACCAACCAAGGGACCCATACCCAAGGGGATTCTTGTGCTTTTCCATTCTTTGGAAATGTTGGTGCCCTTTGATGGCCACTTTGAACATTCCTGGGATGAATGTTGGACTATCAGTTTGGTTGTGGACCACTATGAATGTCGTGAATGCTCTCAATGCTTCTCAGATAAGCACCTTATGTCATGGGAATCATATGGATGTTGGTCCTTTACCTTCTGCATCTATGGAGTCTACTCCTTCTCCTTATCCCTCTTCTATTGAAAGTATTGCTAATAGTAAAAAGAAGTCTAAAAGGAATAGGAAGGAGAAGGGTAAGAATAAGAAGTCACCAACCTCTGCTAGTCACGTTGGAGGCCTATAGGCTATCACCATCCTATGCTAGTCATAATCGGGGTAAGAAACCAACCTCTATGAGTCATGCTAGGAACAAAAGTCCAGTCACTGCTAGTGATATTGGCATAGAGTCACCAACCTTTGTGAGTCATGTTAGAGTTTTGTCACCAACCTCTATTAGTCATGTTGGAAACATGCAACTAGTATTTGCTAGTCATGTTGGGGGCACACAACCATCCTCTATGAGTCATGCTAGGAGTGAGAGCCTAGTCTCTGCAAGTCATTTTCAAGATATGTCAACAACCTCTATGAGTCATGTTGAAGATAAGAAACCATCCATTGTAAGTCATGTTGGGAGCACGAGTCTAGTCACTACTAGTCATTATGGACAAACGTCACCAACCCCTACAAGTCATGTTGGAGATTAGTACCCAACCACTGCAAGTCATGTTGGGGGCATTTATATTGTTGAGAAACCTAGACAAATAGGATGTAAGCCCAAGACCCTTATAATATTTGTGAGGAAGACCACCTTACTCATTTTTTCCCTACTATTCCAGTGGTATGAAGAGCGTGGTCCTTGTCTAAAGGCCCTTCTATTTATGAGTCATTTTTGGTTTCCAAGCAACCTATTCAACCAATGGTTAAAGAAGTGGTCATGCCAACACAATATTTGGTCGATCCCACTCTTCTTTTGGAGAGTGAAAAGTCTAAGGAAGTGATCTCTTCGATGCAATTTTTGGTCGATCCCACTCTTCTTTTAGGGAGTGATATGTCTTTTGACCATGTCCTTAGCATTTCTAGTTTAGTACCTTCTAAACAAGGGGGCATGCCACTCATTTCAAGTCCACTCCCTCCAAGTCGTGGGATGGTTTATTTTGATTGGAATGTTCTTTTTGAGTCTCACCTTCCTTCTTATGCACCTTTCCAGATAGTGGTTGGAGTTAATTCAACATAAATTTACCAATGTATTGTGGATGAAGGATCATTTGCAAGTATTTTACCCTCCTCGTCTTGGAAAGCTTTGGGTTCTCCCAAGCTTGTGTCAGCTACCAGTGAGTTGTTGGCTTTCGAAAGAAGACCTAGTGAATGTTTGAGTTTTCTTCCTCAATTACTTATAACGTTAGGTGGGAATATTATTCTTGTCAATATTTTAGTGGTGTCAGGCCCTTTGGATTTTAATATCCTTCTTGGGCATGATTATGTATATGAAATGAATGTTGTGGTGTCTATGCTCTTTCATGTGATGCATTCCCCTCACAATGAAAGCATTGTCACTATTGAACAACTTTCATCTAATAATCCCCATCATATTTCAGCTTTAGCTCAAGTTTCCCCTTTGTATGTTCCTAATTTTCGAATAGACTCTTCCCTGCCACGGGTGAATTATGTGGTGTCTTATCCTCGGTGTTCAATTATGTTGATTAAGGTTGGTTTTCATTGATGTCAACCCTTGAATAAAGTCCGGTAGCACAAAGGTTTGGGTAATGGAACCAAGGTTGTTTCATGTATAATGGTATGAGTTTTAATATATTTGAAGGTAATACTATTCTATATGGATAGTACATGTCATGCCATTTCTTGTGGTATGTGGAACGTCACACAAATCCTCACGGTTTGAGAGTTATGGCCTTATGAAGTTGGAGTACCCTCATATGTTGTCTTGAAGCCCCAAAAGGTCAAAGAAGTCAAAGAGATTGCAAAGAAGAAATTATTATTTAAATGATAAAGTAAAGTGACAAAGTCGAGAAAGATTATTTAAATGATAAAGTGAAGTGACAAAATCAAAGAATATTATTTAAATGATAAAGTGAGGTGACAAAGTCACGGAGGAATACTTAAATGATAAATTAATGGAGAAATTTCTAATTATGGAAAGTGGTTAACCCTAAAAATGAGGAAAATAGGTTAAGTGACCTAGAAATGGGTTAAGTGACCTAGAAGATGGAGAGTATAAATAAGAGGCAAGACTCTCTCATTTTATATCACACTTGAGCATATTGAATATCTATAGGTGACTGAGGTAACCAAAGGATATCTAAGCCCAATTTCAGAGGGAAGGTGAAGAAAATAAGGTCGGAATTCAAGGGAGGATAGATTCTTTTGTTGATGCTTTCTAAGGTATGTTATTTACAGGTCATCTCACCATTTTCTCAATAAATTTTTTTCTAGAATGATTCTGACCATGAAATTGATATTCCATTGAGGAAACATATCCAAGTATTTGTGGTAAAAAATTCATCTTGTGGGTCCTTTTATTTGTGGAGTTACACTCCGTGGAAAATAGGGTTTATGGCTAGTCCTAAAACTAGTCTAAAAAATGTGTTTTGGGTAAAAATGTCATAACTTCTTCATAACAGATCCACATTCAATAAGACCAAATATTTTGGTTATATTAAAGACTGTAGTATGTTGTGTAACATTTTCAGATCCATTCAACAAAAATTATGTGCGGGGCACTCTCTACAAGGTCGCTCTCTAGAATAAGACAGAATTCAGCAAGGTATGCCATTTTGCTATAACTCCTTTTCTGAGAGGTTCCAAGTAATGACAGTTGGAGGAATTGCATTAAAAAAAATGAATAAAATTGTGTACTACTTTCAGATCTTTATTCATTATAGGTACATATTTATGATTATTTCAATTTATGGTTGTTGACTAATCCCAAACTAGTCATGTGAGACTAAAGAAAAGGTTGATGAAATTGCTAGTCTCTTGTTGTGAAAGTTAAGGAAGGTTTGCAGGTATGTGATCATATACACCAAGTCTATTACAGAGTTACAAATTATATTTGGATGATGAAATTGATGAGGTCTTTTGGTTAAGGTACATGTTGGGTACATGGTTGAGACAAGTAGTTGATGAGTTGGCACATACATGAGATGTATAGTTGATGATGTTGGTACATATTGATGAGTAGTTGACACATGATTGGTACATACTTGGTACATGGTTGTATGCACTTGTTTATGGTACAGGTTGATTACAGGTTGTTTGGTACAGGTTGGTGCATGGTTGATGCAC
>JZKD02S1946358.1:1333555-1352975 GCA_000966675.3 Picea glauca | reverse complement strand
TTCTCATTCTTATTTTGGATAATACCCTATGGGGCTCCCTCATTTGTGTGTTAAGTTGTGTCTGCATAGCATATTGACCACTTTCACTTTTCGGGCCTAATGTTAGCTTCAGTTTGATGTTGTATAATCCAATTGTATGCATTCTCAAATACTCACCAGCCCTGCAATTTTTTTCTTTTGTGACTTGACACCTTATCCCTGGAGGAAAATTCCCTCAAGCATCCATATCCTGCACACTTTTCCTTGCATTGGGTATAGATATGTTCATTTCACTTGGAATTAGTTTTCTCGCCTGCGATGATCATTTCCTCCATTGTACTATAACATTCTTTTATTCTTTTTCAGGCTTTATAATATGAAAAAGACAAAAAAAAATAAAAAGAAGGATGGGAATGAGTTACATTCTTTATATGGCATCTACTTGTGTCTCCCTTGAATAGAGAACAATATCATGAGTCATTATCTCATCAGTATGGGTTTAGTATGGCTTTTGGAACCCTTACTCATCATTGAGTTGAATCTCCTCTGACTGGTTATTCTTCCAGTCATATGGAGTGTTTGTTGACACCTCTTATGTCATAGATGTATCCTAGTTTATAGTCCATGCTGCCTAAATAACATTTTGTGTCATGTCTATGTTCAAAGGAAGTCAACCTATGTCAGACATTTTGTAGAAACCTTGTCTTTCCAAGTCGACCTTCCGGTGTCAGTCAAATATTTCTCAATTTCACAAGTATATTTGTATCTCACTTGTGATAGTATAGAAGGTCCCCATTGACTTCTTGATGGAAGGTCTGCTCTTATCTACTATGACCCATTTCTCTGAGAGCATGACCTAGAGTTGCACCCTAGACATATTTCCATTATTGATAGGTGACCTTGCACTTAACATATGACAAGCCATCATTGGTCGTTGACTAAGCAGTTTCCCTTGTGTTCGACGTCAAAAACCATCATCACACATACAGATTTGTGCGGTACCTTGGTTTCCATTTGAATCCATTGGTGGATTCCTCATCTTTGTTAGTAGTCTACATCATTGGCTATTATTCATAGATTCTTTGTTGTGCATTATTCCATCTATTCCATGTTGGAGTCATACCTTGGTGTGGTTCTTACAATATTTTCATCTAATTCCTTCCAAAATATTTCTCCTTCTACTACTCCTCGAACTAGAGGATGGAGGATGCCTTAATGCCTTCCATCCAATGGATCTCTTCCTATCAACTTCAACACATATTTCTCTAGGGCAGGGATTTAGAGTTTTTATTAGTACCTTGGGGCTTGTAGTCATCAGTGGTAGGTTCCCTCGCTATTGAAAGTGGGAATACATTAATGTCCCATGTTCGATAGATTCTATCTAGTGTTCAACATCAGCTCCTTTATTCACACTTGTTAGATTGTACTAGGTACCTTGACACCCATTGTCATCATTGGTGGGTTGTCTCACTTTTATGAATGGTATATGTCAATGACCAGTAATCAAATGGCGTCTCACTTTGTTCAACTTCAACTCACTTATTCACATAGTGCAGACACATACCATGGTGGTCGGATTGAAGACTTCAGGTGAAGTAATAACAACACCTCTTTTGTGTTCCTACTGGACTTATATTGATTGTACCACCCTCAATGACACTAGTAATTGTAAAGGATCGATTTTTTCACTTCATTGGATCCAGATATCCTATGATTTGATCCCGAGACATAGCTCTATTGTGTATCTATTCATGGCTATGATCTACATTTGAATGGATCCACTGTGTATTTCCTTGTGGCCATGATTGTTTCTTTTATATATCACATGTATCCACCATGTATAGTTTTCATGGCCATGGAAATCATTTATATTTCTATCATTCATGGATTCCTAGTGTACTTGATTGACGACCATGCTTGCATCACACTCAAGCATGGGAATGTCTAACTTGAGAAGATAGTATCTTACTTGTTTATGTTGTAGGTACTATTCTGGGACTGGTCTTCAACTACTCCTACCCAATGGCCCCTCCATTATCTCATAACATTTGTAATGTATTTCAACCATCAGTTTCCCTTCTGACCTCACACATTAGGGGGGATCTATTATAGCATCATTTTCCACTACACTATGTTACATCCCTTTCCCTTCTTACATGACTTAAATCCCCTTTTTCCTTCTCAAAAAATTATTTTAAAACCCCATTTATCAAAGTGTATGTGACTTTCCTTAAAACAACTTGCGTACATACATGGGTTCCCTGTTAGCAACTCGCGTACATGTTAATTTTGGATCAAAAAATATAATCCCAACATTTTGGGAGGATTTTACAGGTTTTTTTGTTCCTTAACTTCCTAAATCCCATATATAATAACTCCAACCATCAAAATGGATTTAAGAAATGCACCATCTTGCTGGAATTTTGAATATTATCCCGCAAGTGCCCTATTTCCCTGGTGTCTGAGATTATCCCCTCTGCTTGGAAACCCTCATTTCTAGAATTTGCATTCTCCTTATCTTGTCAAGAAGAACAGCTTTGTCTTCCTCAGACAAAGGTGTAGAGTGTTGGAGGCACTCCTATAGATCTTCAACCTTGGGCGGAGGAACTTGGAGCCTAGTTTCAGGACCGTGCCACAGTGGTTACAGGTTGTAACCAACACCTTTTTGTTGTTATCAATAAAGGATCTCTCATTCTCGTCCATATTTTTTGTTGATTCATGTTTTGTATAATATTATATCTATATCGTTTTGAATATAACATCCAAATTGAATTAGTTATATTTAGTTAGTTAAAATGTAACTACCTATTTGCAGTTGCATACTTCTTTGTTTTTGCAGGATTTTCAGAGGATTGTCTTGAAGGAGTTATGGAGCGAAATACCTTAAACATGATCTACTTCAAATGTAGGATTCTATCTATGTTTTCCTTCATAACTTTTGAAAGTTAGTTATTGAAATTAGTTATCTTTAATTAACTTTCTAATTAGAGTCTGAGAGAAGTGTTTTGATTTGTTGTGGTTCTGACCCAAAAACCATAGGACATAGATTTTCATAACAATATCTATGTTAAATACGCATCACCCACAGCAAAAAGGATTTTAAAATTATTTATAATTTAAATTAAGTGGTGATGTTTACAAACAACTATGCATTGGTGCTCTTTCTAGGTATAGAGTGCACAAGTCACTGCGAAGACATTTTGAAAAAAAAAATTTGTTGAAAAGTCAACAAGAAACATGTGTCTAATTTACTTTTCCCTTAAATAAATTGGACAATAAATATTAATCTATTATTTCATTCATAACCGACCGAGTTGGAGTTGTGACAAAATTATAAGTGTAGTTAAGTGAGTTAAGATCAATTATACTAGTTGTAACTAAACTTGCACTAGTGAGAGTTCAGTAAATCAGTGAACTCACATGCAACTGAAGATTCACCACGATTAACTACATGCATGTCAGATCCAGTGGAGACCCAGTTGAGATAATAGGTGAAAGGGATAGTTTGGCTATCAATTGTGATTTAATCACACATGCAGTGGATATGCTTATGAGCATGTGCAAACTAGGCAATTTTTTATTGTGAGAATTCCAATTGCAGGGATTGTGCAGAGGAGGCAGGCTGTCTGGACACGGAGAATTGGCACATGTATTTGTTGATTTGTGTATGACAGTGTGAGATGATTGTATTGTACCGAGAGCTCTTGGATTAGAATTTTGTATGAGATTGTTTCATGATTCATGATATACATAATATATGATAGTGGGGTTTTTAGCTTTACACTTTCTCGGTAAAACTTATGTGTTATGTGTTATTGATATTTCACTTTCTGATCGTGGTTTATTTTTTCCACAAGAATAATAGTAGAAGATATTATGTATTTAATAGTGTCTTATAATTGTTAGATCAGGAGAATCGCATGAAATACTTAATTTGTATTGAAAATTTCTACATGGTATCAGAGCCACGGAGGCCATGGAGCTAAGGAAGTGAGGTGTGAACATAATTTTATTTTCACAGGTCCTGTCTCTAGAAGGGTGCGAAAGTGAGTACCGTAGACTACGTTCAGTTCTCAAGAAGAAATTCTCACACCTTAATCAAAGGAGAGGTGTGAACTTCCCTGAGCATTCTCGCAGGCTGATCAAGGGAGAAGTGAGAACCTCCCTCACCCTACAGTGCATTACAGTGCGAACCTCCCAGTCAAGTTCGTAGGATATACACAAGTAGGGTGCGAACTTCCCTCAAGCTACTCACAAGTGGGGTGTGAACCTCCCAGGGAAAGAGGGATTACAGCAGTTGAGTTTGTGGTTGGATAACATTCGAATTTGCAGGATTTTCTTGGTGTGACAGTTGATTCAAGATCGAAATGTGTTTCAATGGCTTGGGATTGGAGTATGCACTTGAGGGCAGCTCAAACTACATTGCTTGGAAGGACAGGATGGAAGCAGTACTCGAAGACAATGGCTTGAAGGATTACATTGACAAAGATGTTCCTAAGCCGGATGTGACATATACTACAAATATTGATGCATGGAAAAAGAAAGTGGTGAAGGCGAGGAGGATTCTGTTGGAGGGAGTACGAGACCACATTGTCTCAAGTCTCCATGGGAAAGCCACACCACATGCAATTTAGAAGGTTTTGACAGATCTATTCCAAAACAGCAACGACCATAGGAAATTGGCGCTCAAAGATAAACTCAGGAAGATCAAGATGGAGAAGGGCGACACCATTCCAAAATATCTCACGAAGTTTGTCCAATGTCGGAATGAGCTTCGAAGTGTGGGAATAAAAATCATTGCTGATGATTTGGTGAGCTTGGCTCTCCTAGGACTTCCCAAGAGTTGGCACAGCTATCAAGACTCTGTCAATGGAAGGGAAAAATTTCCAGATTGGGAACGACTATGGTTGGATCTAGTGTAAGAGGAGTTTAGGCGGAACACCAGAGATGGATCTTCATCAAAGCATGATGATGAAGAGGATTGTTCTTTGACTGCCAAGGAAAGAAAATGGAAAGGGAAGAAATTCCATTCAAAATCCAAGTCTAAAGTCAATAACATGGATTTGTCCAAAGTGAAGTGTTTTCATTGTCACGAACATGGGCATCTTGCTACTAACTGTCCTCAGAAGAGGAAGAACAAGATGGTTGTTGGACCTACAACTGGTGAGGCTCTTGTATCACAATTTGAACTTGACTTCACTTTGATCACATGCATGGCTTCAAGTGCATCAAGATCGATGTGGTATTTGGATAGTGGTGCTTCCTTCCACATGACGGGAGATAAAGAGTCTTTCATTAACTTGGAGGAGAAAGGTTTTAGAATGCATATAGAGATGGACGATGATGGATGATATAGTGTGACTGGTATTGGTACCATTACCTTTCAGAGGGAGTCAGGTAAACCATTTCAATTGAAAAATGTTATGCATGTTACAGGTTTGAAGAAAAACTTGGTCTCAGTCGCAATGTTGGAGGACAGAGGCTATGATGTTGTTTTTAGCAGTGGAAAAGCCTACCTGTGACATAAAGCAATGGATCAAGTCAAGAAGATATGGATTTGAGTTAAGAATCTCTACATGTTGGAGATAGATGGTGGCGGTGCCATGATAGGCAAGGAAAAAAAAGTGGTGAGCCAGGATGAGGGTGAATTATGGCACAGGCGATTGGGATATCTTCATCATGGAGTCTTGAAGATCATGAAACAAATATCTATTGGACTTCCAATGGGAACACTTACTCATTTAGATCAGTGCAAGGGGTGCACCATGGAGAAGTATGTAAAGTCCACCTTTCATGAAAAGGAGAACTGTGCTTCGGTGATCCTGGAAAGAATTCACACAAATGTGTGTGGACCATTCTCGGTTGCTTCAACAACAAAACATAGGCATTATGTTATTTTTGTTGATGACTTTTCTCGTAAATGATGGATATTCTTCATGCAGAAGAAGGATCAAACATTCTCAAAGTTCTATGAGTTTAAAGCATTGGTGGAGAAAGAGTTGGGGAAGCAAGTGAAGGATATAAGGAGCGATAATGGTCGAGAATACATCTCTAACAAATTAAAAGAATTTTGTAGCAGAGAAGGAATTTGAAGAGAACTCATAGTGCCTCATAACCCACAACAAAATGGGGTTGTAGAGAGAAAGAATAGAACGATTGTGGGTGCAACATGAGGGATGTTGCATGATCAGGGCCTACCAATGCATTTGTGGGTAGAATTATGAAATACTGTGGTTTATGTGTAGAACCATTTTCCTCATAGAGTACTTGGCATGAGTACACCTAAAGAAGATTTTACTGGTAAGAAACCTCATGTTTCTCATTTTAAAAATTTTGGCTCATCTATTTATGTGCATGTGACCAAGGATTCCAGGAAGAAGCTGGAACCGGCTGCTAAAGTTGGGATATTTGTGGGGTTGATGCAAACGCGCCACCAGGCATGTCTGCTCCCACAGGACCTTCTCTTCCTTCAGCCCGAAGAGCTGAAACGCTCTTCAAATCCCTTCTTGGGACTTTCCAACACCCACAGGACTCTCCTTGTGATCCCCCTTTGTCCTATCAGGAAATCGGACCTCGTGCTGATCGCAGGTCTCGTGGTCACAAATTCTTGTCTCTTGAATCCTCGAAACCTGATGGCTAATGACCAATGCTTTCCTGTTCCTATCGGGAATCCTCCCGTCGGGAAATCGACACTCGCGCTGTCGTAGACAACTTGCCTCGCAAATCCCCGACTCTCGATGACCTGTCAGTCAGCACTGACCTTATCCCAATTTATTGGAACTTTGGCTCTATCACGACTTTGCCACTCGCGACTTCCAACATTCGGTTCTCCAACTCCTGATACTCGAGGTGCCGAAACGCTGATACTCTCCTATCGCATTTTCGTAACCTCGCATTCTCGTGACTTGAAACTCCCAAGATTTGGGCTTTTACCCTGCAAACTCCCGAATTTGTGATATCTCTAATCTTTGCCACCTGTCTTCCACTCGCTCTTGCGGTCCCACACGCTAACCGACAGTTGTCGTGATATCGCTTCTCGTGACCTCGCAACCCTTAATGCAATTCCTTGCAACTCCAACTCATGAACCTACGAGTTCGCAATATGTCGATGCCACTTGGTGTTGACTCCCTGTGAGGGTTGAACTTCCGACACCTGTCCTCCACTACAATCCTTAACCCCGTCGGGAAATCGCGTATCGGGATATCGCGATTCTCGTTGTCATGTGCACGGGACTTTCAATTCCCCGATCCCCGACTCCTCGGGATCTCCTGACACATGTCCCTGCTGATGGATGGTTCTGATCCTATCGGGAAATCGCAGATCGCGATTCCAACATGTGAGAGTTATATGTCTTTGAAAACCCCGATTCTCCGATGGATTGAACCCCGACTCCTTTCCTGATGTCTAACGCGTGTCCTGCCGAAATCAATGGTTGAGATTCCCTGTCGGAGTTTTGAGACTCAAAAGGTCTCAGTTCTCTCGATATTTAAAACCTCGATGCCTCCAAAATCCCAATGCCTCCTCAGAATATTGACGTGTGTCCTACCAAGATCAACGGCTAGGATCCTTTCTTGGGATTTTGAGACTCACAAGGTCTCAATTCTCTTGCTTAGCAAAATCCCGATGACTCTGATATCCTGATGACTCCTCCGGGACTCCTCCTCTGCTTGCTAGGGCTTAAACCCTGCGCAACTCCTCGAGATCTAATGGCTAACGGAATTTCGTCGGGATTTCATCGATCTCCTCTACGAATCTTGACCTTCGATTCCTTTCATCCCTTCTTAAGGACTTTTTGGCATGAAAAACCTCCTGTGCAGTCTTCGATAATTTCGAAGGCCTTGCTCCTCCTGAGATTTCTTCGGCTTCCACAATCTCTTAGGAAAAAGAGATCTCTATGCACGCACTTGCAACTCTTGTCTGAAACATTTCACGTCGCAAACTCCTGTGCTCCCCTTTCACAATATCATGAAGGTTCTATACCTCCTGAGCTTTCCCACTCTGACTCTTTCAGAGGGAATTGCACGCGCTCCTCGTGGCAATCATTCAACAACTCCCAAGTGTTGAATCCCTTTGACTCTGTGCACTCCTGCAGCAGCAGTCTTTGATTTCCTTTGCTCAGATTCACAAATGAGACTTCTTCTTCAGCCTGCGCACTCCTTGCACGGCTTCAACAACCCACTTCCACTTCTGGGTGAATGAGAACAAAAGTTAAACTAATGAGCCTTCATCAACGCACTCCTTGCGGATGAATTTCGACTACACACCTTGCAGGAATCTCCTGGATCAGATAGAGAAACAATTGAACCTCATTCTCTCTCCCTTCCAGACTTCAGTTTGAAACATGAAATCACATGCACAGCATATACAAAGCAAATTCATAACAAGAAAGCAAACATTCATGAGAATAACATCAATACACAAAGAAAACAACACAAACCATGAGCTTGAATCAAAGATTCCTTCTATTAATTCAAATGCCTGTACATGGGTGTTCTTCATACACTATTCTCTGCTTGCTCTTCTCTTCTCTTGAATGCTTCCACTATTATTCACTATTATCATTTTGTTACAATGGTACAATGAGGGTGTCTATATCCGTTTTCCCTCTCAGACTCTAAACTATCAAATCTAGACTTAAAAATCCTATCTACCAGCATTAACTAGATTAAATGCCTCCTATCTACCAAAGGACGAGAGATTAAAGGCTCAAGGTCCAATACAATATAAAAATGTGCCTTCATAAATGGTTCATTAAAGACTTGCGCTACAATCCCAAAGCACTTCAAAAATTTGGGTTTGTTTATCCAGCTGGTCTCCGCTTGATGTGTTGGCTCGCTTGATGAATTGGCGATGCTCCTGCATCATACTCCTCGGCTTGAAAACTTTCATGGGCTCCTGTCCATGAGATCCTGCATGGTCTGTCCATGCTTTTGTATCTCTACGTTCCTTTCCCAGCTGGCATCTTCCACTGGGTGGTTCTTCCATTTGACCAGATACTCGAAGTATTGCTTTCGCCTGGTCTTTTTTCTCACTCTCTTGTCGAGTATTTTCTCCATCTATGGCTTCTCTGCAATCGACATCTGCTTCTTCCACTGGACCTATGGCTTCTCATCACTTCTAGCTCCTGCTTCCTCAGCCTTATATGGATATAAGTCTGAGACATTGAATGTCGGAGATATTCCGATTACACCTGGCAACTCAATTTCATAAGCATTTTCTCCCAATTTCTTTAGGAGGCATAAGAGTTCGACTCACACACTCACGAAGGTGCAAGTTGTGAGAGGCATTGACATTTAAGCCTAGCCTACAGTTACGTGTGGAGAGAGCACTAACCAAGGAAGGAGTTATACCCGTATCGCCAATTCGGGTGTTGCAAGATTAGAAGGGAAGAGTTGGAGGCTTTGATTCATGAATTCGTGAGATCGTGAGTTTTAGCTAATCTCCCGGTGGTAAAGGGGAGACCTCGGGGGAAGATTGTTGCGGGTGCAGATTTCCTGATAGGGGAATAGAAGAACCTTGGAGTTCTTTGGGCCGAATAGAAGAAGATCCTGTGAGCGGACGTGCCCATGGTTGGCCCATATCTTGGGAGTTTCAAGTCATGAGAACGCGAGGTTGCGAAAGTGCGACAGGAGAGTATCATCATTTCGGCACCTCGAGTATCAGGAGTTGGAGAACCGAATGCTGGAAGTCACGAGTGGCGAAGTCACGATAGAGCCAAAGTCCTGATAAATTGGGATAAGGTCAGCATTGACTGACAGGTCATCGGGAGTCGGGGATTTGCGAGGCAATTTGTCTACGACAGCGCGAGTGCCGATTTCCTAACGGGAGGATTCCCGATAGGAACAGGAAAGCATTGGTCATTACCCATCGGGTTTCGAGGATTCAAGAGAGAAGAATTCATGACCAAGAGACCCGCGATCAATGCGAGGTCCGATTTCCCGATAGGACAAAGGGGGATCACAAGGAGAGTCATGTGGGTGTTGGAAAGTCCCAAGAAGGGATTTGAAGAGCATTTCAGCTCTTCGGGTTGAAGGAAGAGAAGGTTTTGTGGGAGCGGACATGCTTGGTGGCACGTTTGCGTCAGGGGTACATAGAAACACTCCATAATTATTGTGTGTATTTGTTGAACAGTGAGATGGTTGTTATGAAACGGGATATAAGATTTGATGAGGGGAAAGCCATGCGGTTGTCACTTGAGAGGGAGCTAGACATGCATGTAGAAGAGGAACTGTTGGTTCCCAAGGATGAGTATCAAGATGTGGATCAGCCACATGAGGAGGTTCATGAAGTGGAGGAAACCACTCAAGCAGAGCCATCCATAAAAAATGGCAGAAAGCGCACCACGGAAGCTGATAGATTGATACTAGATGTTGCATAGAATGTAGGAGCCCCTACTTCATAGTGCAGACATAGAAAGTCTCCTGATCGATTTGATCGATACATGGCTCTCATGAGCAAATGTATTGTGACTGAACCATCTTCCTTTCAGGAAGCAGTGCAGAATCTCACTTGGATTGATGCTATGGTAGAGAAGTATGACTCCATTGTCAAAAACAGTGCATGGGAAATTGTCCCAAGACCGATTGATAAATCAGTGGTAGGATCAAGATGGATCTACAAGGTAAAGAAAACTACTGATGGGAATGTGGAGAAATACAAGGCCAGTTTTGTGGCTCGGTGCTTCTCACAGATCGAGGGGATAGATTATGATGAGACCTTTGCACCTGTCGCAAGGCACTCTTCCATAACATCCATCCTTGCACTCTCAACATAGATGGGCTGGTGCATTCATCAGATGGATGTAAAAACTATATTCCTCAATGGGATCATTGAGGAAGAAGTGTACATTGAACAACCAGAAGGTTTTGAGACCTTTGATAGAGATTCGCATGTGTGAAAACTCAAGAGAGCACTGTATGGGATGAAGCAAGCACCCCGTGCTTGTTACACTCAGATAGACAGCTATTTCACTGGATTGGGCTTCACCAAAAGTGAAGCGAATGCAAACCTATACCAAATTGTGGTGGAGGGTAAGATTTTAATCATTTTTCTTTCTGTTGATGATTTAATACTAACTGGTGATGAGAAGTTGATACACTCATGCAAGGATGACCTTGCAAAGAAGTTTGAGATGAAGGATTTGGGCGTTCTTCATTATTTCCTTGGATTGGAAATACGACAGCGAGATGGTGAACTTTTTGTGTCTCAAGGAAAGTATGCAAGGGAGATACTAGGTAAGTTTCACATGGAGGGCTACAAACCCATGGATACTCCTCTTCCAGGAAACTAGATAAAAGAGGATGCTACTTCTAGAGAGGTAGTATATGCTACTATCTATCTATAGTTAGTAGGTTCACTAATGTATTTAGTGAACACGAGACCGAACATTTGCTATGCGGTTAACCAGCTAAGTCAAGCGATGGTTAAGCCTACCAAACTCTTTTGGAAGGTGGTTAAGCATGTCCTAAGATATATGAAGGGCACATCTGAGTATGGATTATGGTACAGACAGATGGATGAGGTGAAGTTGCATGGATTCACGGATGCAGATTGGGAAGGCAACCCAACAGATAGAAAGAGCACATTAGGGGGGATCTTTAGTATCGGATCTACAGTTGTTTCTTGGTATAGTAGGAAACAAAGATCCATGGCACTTAGTTCAGCGGAAGCGGAATACATGGCAGTGAGTCAAGCTAAATGTGAGGCTATCTGGATGAGAAATATCTTGGTTGGTTTGTTTGGTTCTCATTTAGATTCGACAGTGATTTATTGTGATAATCAAAGTTGCATTAAACTCTCGATTAATCCTGTGTTTCATGATAGATCTAATCATATAGATATCTGGTATCATCATCTCAGAGATTGTGTGCAGCGGAAGATCATCTTGATTCAATACATTCCTATGGAAGATTAGGATGTAGACATTCTGACGAAGGCACTCACCAGGAGAAAATTCGAATATCATAGAGACAGGATTGGGGTGAAGGATAATCCCTTTATTGTTGAGAGGGAGTGTTGAAAAGTTAACAAGAAACATGTGTCTAATTTACTTTTCCCTTAAATAAATTGGACAATAAATATTAATCTATTATTTCATTCATAACTGAGTGAGTTGGATTCGTGACAAAATTATAAGTGTAGTTAAGTGAGTTAAGATCAGTTGTACTAGTTGTAACTAAACTTGCACTAGTGAGAGTTCAATAAATCAGTGAACTCACATGCAACTGAAGATTCACCATGGATAACTACATGCATGTTCAATCTAGTGGAGACCCAGTTGAGATAACAGGTGAAAGGGACAGTTTTTATATCAGTTGTAATTTGATCACACATGCAGTGGATATGCTTATGAGCATGTGCAAACTAGGCAATTTTTTATTGCGAGAATTCCAATTGTAGGGATTGTGCAGAGGAGGCAGGCAATCTAGACACAGAGAATTAGCACATGTATTTGCTAATTTGTGTATGACAGTGTGAGATGATTGTATTGTACTGAGAGCTCTTGGATTAGAGTTTTGTATGAGATTGTTTCATGATTCAGGATATACATAATATATGATAGTGGGGTTTTTAGCTTTACGCTTTCCCGGTAAAACTTTTGTGTTGTGTTATTGATATTTCACTTTCTGATCTTGGTTTATTTTTTCCGAAAGAATAATAGTAGAATCGATTATGTATTTAACAGTGGCGAATAATTGTTAGATCAGGAGAATTGCAGGAAATACTTAATTTGTATTGAAAATTTCTACAAAAATGACAACGACATGATGGTTTTGGATCCAATGCAATGAGCAGTTTCATTGCAACGGATATAAAAACGTCCATATATAAATAAACAAACCCTATAACAAAAATTTTCTTAAACAAAATTCTTCTTGTGAAATATAAAAAGAGAGCAAAAAACAATGAGGAAATTAGTGCTTCCAATACTGAAGGTAAATATGAAACCCTTTTTTTTGTTTGGGAATGCACTGAAAATTGTTTGAATCAAATAGAAGAATGATTAAGATGATTAGTAGAATGGAATCATATACTTGAAATTTCTCCTCTATATATTTCTATGTAATCTATAGTTATCCCCTCAAATTTGTCTATTCAAAAAAATCCACCCACTCAGAAGTCATTGCCAATAAATCTATGTTGCACAAATCTCCTTTCTAAATTTTGGAAAACAAATAAAAGAATGAATAGGGTTTTCCTTTATAAACACAAAAAATCAAATTCTCACTCATTTTTTCATTGTATATTTTTTCACATTGATGATAAACGTGTGCACTATTTTTTTTAGAAAGTTACATTTTCGGTGCGCAATACCATGAGTAGCGCACCGATGCGGTGTGTATGTATAACACATCAATTTGTTTTCGTAATAAATTTCAAAGTATTGATAGTAAGCGCACATTATTTTTCTAACTTGTTTTAGTCGGTGCACTATGAAGTTCAAAACACACAGGTGCAATGTGTAATTAATAACGTACCAGGGTAGTGTGTAATTAATAACATACCATAAGATAGTCAAATTCGCATAATGAAAATGCAAATATACGCATTAAAATTTTTTGAAGGTTTTTCTTTGCAGAGGCAATAACGGAGGTCAGTATTTGGTGCTTCTCTCAATTAAATTCACCAGGGTGTTTGGTTTATCCATATGCACCAATGTGTCTTTATATGATGAAGTGCATTGTCAAGTTATAAAAGTTATTAGAAGTTATTCTTGAAATTAGGTTGTTGTATGCTACTCAAGATGACAATTTTAGCTCAAATGCAGAAAAAAAAGGAATTATAATATCAAATGGCCAATTCATCAGATTCTAGCTCATTTTGTATCATTGGAAGTCCTTCAAGATATCTCACGATGATTGTAGTACATATAAATTTTATTGATAATTCATGTATCTCATTGAATTTATGTTATGTATGCAGGTGCAGTTTAATAATTGTTATTTCCATAGCCTGAAAATTCTGCAAGCTCTTATGAGGAGAAATATACTGCAAGCATATGTTTGATGAAAATGGACAACTTATTTACCCTGCCAATCCTAACATGCCATCTTATAGCAACCAGCTTGGGTCAATGGTATTACATCATGAATTGTATCTCTTTTATGTAGACAACCCCGTAGGGCGCAAGAAAAAGATGATTGAGTAATTCTATTTTTGAATTTTCAATTGAACTAATGTAAAGTATTTCTTGATTTGACATATATTTTATAAATGGGTTGGTTTCATGTTTATTATTGGTAAAAAAAATTCCATGCTTCTAATAAGTGTTTGGTATAATTTTTGAACATATTAAAAGCATTGTGTTACTAATATTATTGATGTAATGTTCAATATTTTTACAATCAATATTTTGATGATGAGCTACCTATCCACCATATACCATTGCACTCCACTATGATGTCAAGTCGTAATCTTTCTGCTAAAAGAAAACAACTCAAAGAGGAAGCATACATAGAATGTTTGAAACAACCACCTATTCAATTCCCACTATGTCCTGAGTCACCAATTGAAAACCTCGACAGTAACACTAGTTCTTCACATGTTGGGGATGAAGGCAATGATATATAGGTTGTTATGGATGAATTATTATGGGATACCCAAGCCATGGAGGGAATGTTGTTAGATACATTCTAGCAAAATGAACTGGGGAATGACATTGATGTCGTAGATACCTTCTACGAAAGCCTGAAATTTGCTTCCACCACCCCACTATTTGGTCAAGTACATGGGTCTACAAGGTCTACCTAGATAGGGACAAAAATGTTACTGTACAACTTGAAATTAATGTATGGTATGTCAGACGTGTGTTTCTTGGCACTTTTTAGGTAACTAACCATTAATTCCCCTAAAGTTTTAAGGAATCTTGTCACACAATTAAGGAAGAAAAGAGTTGATTTTTTTCATGCTTAATGACAATGTACATTTATATTTCCCACTAATTACAGGTTACTCAAAGCTAAGGTTCTTCCAAATGATAATCTCTTGCTCGATTGTTGTGCAAAGGAAAAGCAAATGCTAAAAATGTTGGGCTTTGAGTACATATCATACCACACATGTTTGAATGATTGCATTCTAATACAAAAATGAATATGCGAACAAAAAGATAAGTCCAGAATGTGGGCACGACAGGTACCATAAATAAATAAAAAACAAGGGTAAGGCACATGGTCCTCCTCATAAGATATTGAGGCACATGCCTATAATTCCAAGGATGAAAGTCTCTTTTGTTGCAAACAATTAGGCATGTTGCAGGGGTGGAATTCATCACATAGAAGTGAGCCAAGAGTTATGTGAATTCTAGTAGGTTCAATATCCATGAAGAATATAGAGGATACATGGCCTGATAAATTCAAGGATGAAATATGGATCCTCTGATTGATCATAGATATGGATGGAGTTAAGCCGTATTCCCTCCAAAACACCAACTATTTTTTTTTCCAACAATAGTGATTAATAACAATATCCCCCATGGTTTTCCATGTAGAATGAACATCTTACAATGTCTCTTATAGTCCCAGGTAGAAGATAAGTGAAGTGAATGCATGTCCACCTCCAACCATTGATCGATGAATTTAAGCAATTATGGGAGGGGATACATGTATATGATGTATCAAGACCCATCCCAATGGAGAGGTCTTTTATATTGTATGGCATACATGTGTGTACACCATGCATGATTATCTAGGACTAGGAGTTTTCTCTAGTAAGCATGTTCATTGATTTGTTTATATTTGTAATTTTATTTTGCATACTTCATTTGGTGCAACTATATTTTTGACACTAAAATGTTATGTATACGATAACATCACAAGTCTTGTAATAAAAGGGTAACATGGATGTAAATGTTGTGGACCTTCTGTAAAGGCTAGTTTTCCAAAAACCTACGAAAGTCAGTGTACGATTGTTCGAGGGTATTCCTCCTAAAATACCAGCCTTATAGAAGAGATGCATCTTCTTTAAATGGTAAACTAAAAAGAACCCAGAGACCTGAAATAATGACACCAATAGATTGGAATAGGGAATATGCCACAGAGAAGGAGAAGGAAATGATAGAATTGGTTGATTCAAATGGGGAACCAATGTTCGATGAGCCTACATTTTTTGACACCTATGTTGAGAAAATTCCCATTGGGATGAAAATGAAATATGTATTTTATGATCTTCCATATTGGGAGCATCTTAAGATTGGACACTTACTAGATCCCATGCATATATTCAAAATCGTTTCATCTTCTTTATGGAGGTACATATCATGGAATAAAAGTGACACATTGGTTGTAAGGAGAGATCGTATTGCTTCAAATACTAAAATGAGCCATTGGCCAAGAAATGAGACTAGAGGAGAGGTTGGTCCCTCTTGGTGTAACACACTCGACCCCTAAGTATCCTTTCTAGGGATGGGGCATCAAAATTTTTCTTACTCTAATCATCTCGAATCATCTCTCTGAGGTCTTCATCCTCTTCTACTCACTCATAACTTTCCAACAAATGTTATCGGGCTCTAATCTTACCTTTGGTTTGCAAGATATGGTCCCCTGAAATACTTCTGGCATTATTAGTTGAGGCCCATGCGGTGCCCACGTCACTCCACCTCATTAGTAACATCCCCAAGTTCCTATATCCATGGGAAATGTTCATCCATCATCCAATCCAATAGCAGGACATGGCCTTCTTTTAACGCATGAGCTAGAGGGAAGTTCAGTGCTTCGGCGTTGATCACCCCTTTTCCTTTTTGCATGCATGTCCTCTGGAGTCCCGAATTCCCAAACTCCCGAAGGGTCCAGAATCTCTCCACGTGGATCCAGATTTCAAGATTTTCAACTTACCCATGACCCTGCATCCCAAACCCCCAGAGTCCCGAAGTCCCAGACTCCTGAAGGGTCCACCCTTGCACGTGGTGACGTACTAGATGCGGAGGTAAGTATGTTCTGGACCAACAAGATTACATGGGTACCATTTTGATTAGTTTTTGTCATATGGTCTCTCATGCACTTTAGATCCTAGTTGTTTGTAAATTGAGCACAAACTCTTTCAATTCTTTCATTATTTAAACAATGTAAAAAAAACAAAAAACAAATCATAGAAAACAAAAATAGGGAGAAAGAGAGGAACTATTTTACATTTGGGTCTTTTCTCAGTTTGTCAAGTCTCCATGAGTTTTATTTGCGTATTCATTAGTGTCACCCTTGAATGAAGCATATATATAAAGTCACCCATTGAATTTTTTTAAACCCAATTTTCCTATCAAAATTAATTCTTAGCTCACCCAATTCACCTACCAATATTTGATCATCATTAGAAAGGAATGCCCAATTCACACCTTTGGTTGAGTCATTTTTCGATGTGGTTTCCTTTGAAGTGGATGTCATGCAAGTTAGTATTTTCCTTATTAATTTGTGTCAAGGGATGCCTTTCATCACCCTTCCCATGTTTGGCAAACTCTCTTGAGTTGATTCTATGTACTAATCATTCATCAACTATCTTCTTACCTCATGTTGGTTGAAAGGATTCATCATTCTGTTTCTTCCAATAGATATACTCCTATTGATCTCATCACGCTTTCTTTGGGATTTTGATTTAGAGTCCTTGTATCATGATTTCTACTTCATCATTAGTGATTTCCTTTCATTTGGAAGTAGATTATCATCATTTCTTCCTAATTGAATGGTTCCTTATAATGTTTGACTGTATTTCATCTATTCACGTGGTTAGGATCATGCTAGTACTTTGGGGCCCATTTTAATTCTTGTTGGGTTACCTCACGTCTAGAAGGGATTTTCATTATTGATTAATGACTATATGGTTTCTCTCGTGTTCAAATTTATCTCATTATCACATCATGTGGAGAAATTTACTCAATGGTGTTAGTGTTCCAGCTTCTTGTTGTGACCTAGTTTTGACCAAAAGTTGGTGCAAACCAAAGTTGAGCAAAAGGAAAATACATAGAATCCAAGGGACCACAAAATATTGAGGACATGGTATTGTATAAGATTAAGTGCATGGAGGCTTAGGAGTCATCTTATATATCATATGTACCTAGTTCCCCCAATCCTCTATGCATGTCTCTAATGAGGTAGGTTCTTTTGTACTCTTTTGTATGAGTAGGTTACAACTAGTAGATTCCATGGTATATTTTGGAATATTTTGTAACCACTCAAGATACCTATATATATGAGTATTATAATGAATGTAATAAAGTTTAGAATAATTTTGAGAGAGTCTTGTTGTATTGTTGTTGTGAGTCGAGAGGCTTGCACTCTATCTTGAGTTCCACATCAAACTTATACAGTATCTCTCATCCTGCCAATTAAATTGAGAAACATTCTACTTGTGTGTTTTTGTCCATGTTATATCTGGATGATATATATGTGATTGTGTTTGATATGGATGTTGTTAGTTCCATCAATTTAATTGAATGTGATTAAAGGAAAAATAAAGGAAATATAAACCCCACTAAATCTTTAAGAACTCTGCACCTAAATCATATGGCAACTATCATATGTGCCTTGGGTGAGACCTCCTTCCTCCTATAAGGTTGAATATGTTGGCACACTGGAGAAAGGAACTATTATGCATTTGGGTCTTTTTTAATTTTTCAAGTCCCCGTGAATTTTATTTGGGTAGTAATTAGTGTCACCCTTGATCGAAGAGTCTACATAAAGTCACCCATTGAATTTTATTTAAACCCAATTTTCCTATCAAAATTGAGTCTGAGCTCACCCAATTAGCGTACCAAAACTTGCTCATCATTACAAAGGAATTCCCAATTCACACCTTTGTTTGAGTCATTTTTCGATGTGGTTTCCTTTGAAGTGGATTTTGTGCAAGCTAGTATTTTATTTTTTTATTTGTGTTAAGGGATGTCTTTCATCACCCTTCCCATGTTTGGATAGATCCCTTGAGTTGAGTCCATGTCTTAATCATTCATCAAATATATTCTTACCTCATGTTGGTTCAAAGGATTCATCGTTTCCTTCCTTCCAATAGATATACTCCTATTGATCTCATCACACTTTCTTTGGGATTTTGATCTAGAGTCTTGGTACCATGAGTTCTACTTCCTCATTAGTGATTTCCTTTCATTTGGAAGTATATTTGTTGGATCATGTTGTCATTGATGCCAATGGTTTGATTGATTGATGTCAAGTGATTTATTGATGTCAAAGGATTGATTGATTGATGATTTATGTAATACAATATGTAGTGTCCTTGATGAGAATGCATAGATGAAGATGGATCAATGAGTTGTCATTGATACATGATGAAGATGGATCGATGTGGTTCCATTGGTATCAGAGCGGACCTTCACTTCAATCCTTAAAAAGCTTGAAGGAGATCCATAGACACACAAATGGATGATGAAGTTCCAATCCTTGATGAGGAAAACTATTCTACTTGGAGAATAGAGATGAGAGCGTATTTGAAGACAATGGGAGC
>JZKD02S1946358.1:1303366-1315825 GCA_000966675.3 Picea glauca | reverse complement strand
TTATGTATTTTTGTTCATGTTATATCTAGATGATCTAAATGTGATTGTGTTTGATATGAATGTTTTTAGTTCCATCAATTTAACTGAATGAGATTAAAGGAAAAATAAAGGTAATCTAACCCCCACTAAATCTTTAAGCACTTTTCACCTAAATCATATGTGCCTTGGGTGAGACCTCCTTCCTCCTAGACGGTTGAATATGTTGTCGCACTGGACTAAATTGGGTCTGTGTTGGACACCTTTCATGAACCCCAATTTTTTCATAGAGCCAACACTTCCATTGAATTCCATGGACATTTGTGGTTGCTTTCAACCATCATTGGAACCTTGATTTAGAGCTCTTTTCAACAAACATTTGAGATCCTAACACTTGTTTGAGTCCCTTTAGTTTTGGGGCCTCATCTTCTTCAATTTTATGCCATCTACCCTAGAAACATTATACCATGGATGTTAAAGGATGTATATTGATGATGTATTGAGATATTAATGTCCTTTGGTATGGTCTTTGATCTAATTTTATATATGGTGTATTGTGATATATCTTTCCCATTTTATTGCACCATGATACGCTCATATGTTTTACTTGACTTAACTCCTACATGAGCATGGGAATAACCCATTAATGGAAGAAAGGATAATTATCTTACCATTTTTATGTTTTCACACTTGGTTCCTTGTCCTCTATCCAACAATGACTTCTTCTATGGGTTCTTGAAAGTCCATTTTGATAAATAAAAATGCAATTTACAATGCAATGCTCTAATAACCTTGAACATTATGGGGCATCTATTACAATGGGAATTTCACTTGCATGTACCAAGTAGTTGTTGGCAAGTTTGATTGTGTGTTTTCATTGATGGAAACATGAGTTAAACATGTAGACTAAACAAAGAAAAAGGAAGATCATCTTGGGGAAGAAGCAATTTGTGATCATTGTTGATCGCGATAGGATCAATAGTGATACTATGTTACTAAATATCAGGAGAGGTAGCATGCAGAGAATCCATGTACAGAAGGAGTAACGAAGCACAATGAATTAAGATCTCAGGAGGGTTAGCAACTAAAGATCAACACATAAAAGAATGCACAAACAGTTATTAAAATCTCAGGATAAATAGCAATGAACAGATCAAAAGAAGAGCATTGAAACCCTTCAAGAATCATAAAAAAACTTTGTTACAATTGGAAAATATGTCAATCGTCGATCAAAATCGAATAGAAATCCTGACACCCATCAAATCGAGGTGACGTTAGAGGTTGGGAAGGATTAAATCTCAACCTTCACATCTGGATCAGTAGCATTATGGACAGTTGGACCAAGCCAAAATCATAGATCGAGAGGGATTAAATAAGAGTCGTCAAATTTTTTGGAGGATATTCAAGTGAGCTCTCAATCGTTGGATCAAGAAAGTCAACTCTAGTGTTGACCACTCTGGCAAAAAGGAGTATGAATCATGTAAGAATACTTGAATGTTGAATCTGCAAAGTCACGAACTCTCGTCGACCATAGGTTCAAAGGAAGAGCTAGGAAATCCCTTCGGTCATTGATCGACATAGAGTGGAAGGACAAGGAGGTCATATTTTGATCTAGAACATTGGACATTTTAGCTATGTAGCAAACATATAAACCATGCGTGCAGTGGTAAAGTGTTAACAAGCCACCTGGTTGGGTCCATGCCTACCGTTTATCTCAATGCATAATTAAATTGCAACCATTAGATCAGTTAAAGACATTGATTGAAAGTGGCTAAACAAGAATCGTCAGATCTCATGGAGAACTTCAGGCAAGTTCTCAGTCCTTGGATCAAGCAAGAGATAGAAATATTCAAGACTTTGAAGCTTTACCACTTCAGTGATTATGATAACTAAGTTAAAAAATGTCAAAATCACAAAGTAATGCCAGTCATTGGATCAGGTGGTCAACTCTGACATTGACCTACTCCGACAATCAGAAGTTCAGAAAAAATAAGAATACCCGAAGGTCGAAGTCTTGAAGTCACAAAATCCAAACAATCGTCATGTGAGGGAAGGAATAGTCAGCCTAGCGTTGACCACTCTGGGATTAAGAGGAGTCCCAAACAACTAAAACTCCTGAAGCCACGAAGTGAAAATTCATGATCTAAGAGGGAGACATGTGGCAGAAGACAAAGATGACACATGGCCCAATCAGCTGGTGACAAGTGTCAATGTCTTAGGTATACGAAAGTCACGAATCAAGGTGACATGAGGCAGCCACTCATCTAGTGCCACGTGAATAGTGATGTCATCACGCCACGTCACTCTGGGATTACTAACTTCAGGGATATCCAAGCTTCTTTTATCAGCTAATCATCAAAGGTTGGAATCACAAAGTAACGCTAACCATTGATCTACTTCGGGATCATTCTTGACCATTGATTAAACATAATGGAAGGATAGAGTAAGCATGGATCACAAAGTAACGCTAACCATTGATCTACTTCCGGAGCATTCTCGACCATTGATTAAGCATAGTGGAAGGATAGAGTAAGTGTGAATCACAAAGTAACGCTAACCGTTGATCTACTTTAAGAGCATTCTCGAGTGTTCGATCGAGTACAGTGGAAGGATAGCGTAAGGAGTACTAACAATCGATAGCAACCAATTTCTTACTCTTGATGACCACTTCGGTAGGTCAAACTCTGAAAGAATACAAGGTTTGCAAAGTCCAATAATCTTGAATACCCGAAGAGTCGGAGCTCCTTTTTGCCTAAGTCTATAGTCCCAGCTCCTGGTCATGTGAAGGTTCTTGAGAAACTAGAGGGCCAAGTTCAATAACTACATGGAAAAAATGAGTTAAGCCTTTGGTTCTTAGCCGAAGGGTATATGAAAAATAATGTCAAAAAGGAGTGTTTATATGTATTTCGACGAAGTTTACTTTAGGAAGTATTACTCTAATAAAATGAAAGAAAGCCAAAGTCTAGAGGACTTGGTTCCAGCACTGGTCTCGTGATAGAGGAATAAGGGTGAAAGAAAAGGCACTAGGAAAAACGCTTAAATGGATAATCCTGTGGTTTTGAGCCTGCGGTCATTTGAACATTAGGTTGAAGAAAGCACCTTTGCAAAATATGATTTATGTAAAACATTTAAAGGCCTGTAATTTGACAAGATTAACACCATATCAATACATAGAGTCAGTAAAAGCTCGAATATGGTCCATTGAAGAACTAGGGACACAGTAGAAGCATGGGAATAATAGAAGGAGTCAATCCATACCTATGACCAACTCATGTGGACGAAATTCGAATCAAAATCAGTCTTCTAATTAATTGAGAAACTTACACAATAAATTAATGAATAAAAGGAGAAGATTATTTATGTTAAAATTAAATGAAGAGGTGCAAGGGTTCAAGTCAAAAGACACGATGGTTCAATCTTATACCTATCGAAATACTATATAAACCAGAAATGGTGGTGAATCTCAGCGTGTCTTGGTGGATATATATATATAATGGATTGAATGAAAGTTCATTCTATCATGTTGGTACTTGTTTACAAGTCGAGTCTTGTTATGAGGGTTGGATTCCTCACATCTTAGTTGGATCTGAGATCAACAAGATGAGTCTTGTTATGAGGGTTGGATTCATCATTTCTCAGTTGGATCTAAGAACTACTAGGTCTTGTATTAGAGAGTTGGATCTCTCATATTCAGTTGAAGCTGAAGATATTAAAGGATTGATTTTACTTGTATTCATTTAAGTTAAATAAATAAAAGAAAGATATTTTATCTACTTCATACAGTTTGTGTTATACATGTTTATGAATAATTAATTGAGCTACCTATATCTTATTCATTTAATTCAGTTAATCTATGAAAGTGTGAAAAGTAGTCAAAAGTTACAGACATTGATTCACCCCCTTACACTCTCAGTGTCAATGTGTGTTTCAATAGCAGTCGTATCCCTATAGTGCATTATTGTTGTAGGGTAAATGAACCATGTAGAAGTTACCTCCCTTAGGCTCTTCCTATACCTAAGATAGAATATAGATGCAAGCAACAAATTTTCCTAGATTCAAATTATACACAAAAAGGATCTAGGAGTTGATGGAATGAAAGGTTTACCCGGTGATCAAACAGTTGTCCTTGCATGCTCCTTAGTTGTTATCTTCCCCAAATATTCCCTTCAATCTTACCAACATGGATCTACAGACATAGAGACACAAAGAAACCTTTCATAAGATCACATGAATCATGTATAAATGGATAATAGATCTTACCTCTGCCTCCTCCTGACATCGAGGCCTTTCAGAATTTAATCTCCTCTTACAAAAAAGCGACAAATCAGTCTCCCTCACGTTTCATCAAGAAGCTAGATGATATTTCGAAGGTGTCGGTTCACTCGAATTCATCCCTCCCTTTCGTGATCTACCTAGCTAAAAAATAGTCTCATATCCCAATTTGTAGTCCTATGGCCCTCACCCAGGTCCATGAACCAGTGGCCAGAACTAAACTGGAAGAAAAATATTTAGGGCCACATGTCTTCATCCTTTTATGGTAAGGGTTTCTTTGCCTTTATGTTTGAAAAAAAAAGAATATCAGGATCTGATTTTCAGAAATGGCCATACATCATGGGAGAAAGAGGAATGTATTTGAACAAATGGACTCCTGATTTTAGTCTAGAAAATGATATCCCCTCTCTTGTCCCAGTTTTTTTCCATCTACCCTTTCTTCCGCTACACTGCTGGAATGATGATACGATCAAAAGTATTGGGAATACCTTGGGAAAATACATTGACTGTGTTGAACCATGAGATGGACTGCAAGCCTATACTAGGCTATGTGTTGAAGTATATCTTGAAAAAGGCTTGCCTGAATCTATCCAATTAACTCTGGATAATTGGTCTTACATCCAGCAAGTAGACTACAAACAACTACCTTTCAAATGCAAAGCATGTCATGAATATGGATGCTTCACCAAAAATTTCCCTCAAAATAAGCCAAAGCACTTGAAGGAAAGAGATCAAGAAAACTGGGAGCAACCCAAAAGGAAAAAGACAACAAGAAAATCAGCTTCACAACCTTGGGGCCAAGGCTAAGCCAAAAGCTTGTCCCCAACTTCTAACCCAAACTCCTCTCACAAAGGGGAATCTAGTCAAAACAAATTTGATGGGTTAGTTGTTCTAGAAGAAATTCAAGAGGTTTCAAGGGAAGTATAGGATGATCATTATGAATTGGAGAAATTGGTACCAGTACCAGAGAACCATGAAATCCCACAACAAGGCATATCCAACTCTAGAAAATGAGACCCCTCCCCTTCAAAAAACCCTAAGGCAGTGGAGGATCGATAATTTGAAGGCTTGGGAGAAGACTCAGAATCTAAAATCTCACAGTCGACCATCATAAAAAGGTAGGAAGGAAATCCAACAAAAATTGAAGGGAAATAGAAGCAAATCGAGAAAAAGAATTGGGACTACAACCCACCCTAGAATATATTCTTAAAAAGGATGGGAAATTCACCAAAACCCATTCTATCGTAGTCAAAGGCCCAACTTCCCAACCCTCTAAATGGGGTACCACAAAATCAATAAGTAAATAATGAAAGTTGTCTCTTGGAATTGTAGAGGAATGGGTAGCAAAGAAAAAAAGGAATATCTAGGAAAACTAACACACTCATAAAAGCCTTCAATCCTCCTGATCCAGGAGAAAAAACTAAGGGATTCAGAATCCCTTCAAGAAATTCAAAAAAAAATTGAAAAAAAAGAAAAGGAGTAGTTATTGGTGTAAGAGGAGCCTCTGGAGGACTCTGCACACTATGGAACACAGATCATTTTCAACTAGAATAAATCCACCAGGCTTTGAACTGGATTATGGTAAACCTGCTTCATCTTCCTTCAGGTATGAACTACCACATAATATCTACATGCTAAATAATTATTGGGAAAAAGTAGATTGTTAGAATTCTCTTTTAAATCTGGCATCAGTAGATCCTCTTCCAAATCTAATCTTAGAAAGAGATTCCAATATCACAAGACATCTAAAAGAAAAAAGAGTGGGCTCCATTGTTCGATATCAGTTTTGCAAGAAGATGGACGATCTAATTTCTTCCTTGGACCTGATTGATGTTCCCCCCTCAAAAGGGATATTCACCTGGAACAACAGAAGGGTTGGCCCAGGTTTCACAGCTGCAAAGATGGATTGTTTCCTAATCAACAACTCCTTCCTCTCACTCAAAGATTCCTTTTCCTCTAAAATCATCCCTTAGGCCAACTCAGATCATCGACCCATATCCCTCCTCTTTGAGAAGACCTCAAACTAGGGACCCTCCCCCTTCCATTTTAACCCCATCTAGTTGGAAAAGTAAGATCCCCCCCACCTTATCTCAAGAACCTAGAGTCAATGGATCATAGGTTCCCCAGTGTTCATCTAGGAGAAAAAGCTTAAACTCACAAAAAAGGCCATCAAGAGCTGGGAAAAATCCTTCTCCCTCCCTTCACATCTACAAGTTTTGGATAAACAAAAAAATCTTGAAACCATACATGAATCTCTTGATATAGAACAAGTTCATCCTGCCCTGCTCCAAAAAGAGAAGACAACCCCTAAAGAGTATATAAGGGCCTTGAGGGACGAGGAAACAATATGGAGGATAAAATCAAGAAGCCTTTAGTTACAATCCAATGACAAGAATACAACCTTTTTTCACAAGCAAGCTAAGGTAAGGCAGTGGAAAAATAAAGTTGAGGAAATAAAACTCCTAACAAGGGAAACTATACATGATTTCAAAGAAATCAAACAACATGGCTCCAGGTTCTATAGTCAATTGTATACAAATCTAGGGGATTGGAATGAGGAGTTGAGTCAAAATTTCATATCACGTCTACCTAAACTAGTCATGGGTGAGGATAATAGTGAACTCAACAAACAGGTGGAGGAAGATGAAATCCTGAAGGATATCAATCAATTCAATCCTAACAAGGCACCAGGCCCTGATGGTTTCACCATACATTTCTATAAAAGATGTTGGTCTATCATAAAATTTGATTACATAAGAATGCTTAGATATGTTCACAAATCTTATCGCTTAGGACGAGCCACCAACTCGGATTTATTATCTCTCCTACCAAAAGAGAAAGGCTCTTCCTCCTTCGACAGCTTCAGACTAATTTCTCTTTGCAATGTCTCTTATAAAATTATCGCCAAGATAATCTCAAATAGATTGAAGCCCCTCCTCAACTCTTCAATACTGCCCAACCAATGGGGCTTTGTAGCATGCAAGAAAATTTGGGATAATATCATTTTGTTTCAAGAGGCAATACACTCAAGTCACAATCCAAGGGAAAAAGGAATGACGATGAAAATATATATGGCCAATGCCTTTGATAGAGTAAATCATGAGTTTCTTAAGTATGTCCTTAAAAAAATCGGTTTTACTCACCACTTCATATCTTGGATAAAATCTTGTATAGCTCACCCTTTGATAGCCATGTTAATCAATGGGAGGCTAGCTCCTTTATTTCAAGCCACAAGAGGTCTAAGATAAGGTATCCCCTTGTCTCCTTTTTTATATGTGCTTTTTTCATAACCCTTGAAAAAATGATTGGAATGGGAATGCCTCAATGGAACAATCCTAGGTTTCCGCATTGCAAGGGGGGTAAAAGGAATTAATCACTCACAGTTTGATCATGATACACTCCTCTTGGGCAGGGCATCAAGAATAATAGAAAGAAGGTTCAAGCTTGTCCTAGATCAATACACTCAGATCTCTGGTGGCCTCATCAATAAAAATAAAATCCAAATTTATGCCTGGTGTATAGATGCTCATAGTCTTTTTGTTCTTGCTCAGATTCTCTCCTACCCCATCTCAGAAGATTGAAAATTATTTAAATACTTGGGGATGCCAATCTACCTAAAATCCATCCCAGGAGAATATTGGCACATTTTAATCTAGAAAATTAAAGAAAATATGGACTCCTGGGGATCAATCTAGTTAAACCCAACAAGGCGCTTGGTCTTAATCAAATCAATCCTTTCTTCCCTTCCCATCTTCCAATTTTCCTCGCTTATGGCTCCAATGGGCATAAAAAAGATCCTTGCTCAGCTAATAAGAAAGTTTCTCTGGAAAGTAGGCAAATCAAACACAAAAAATTTCACCTTGTTAAATGGGATGTTGTAAAAGTGCCCAAGGATCATGAGGGTCTCAGAATTTGGGATCAGAAATAGACAATTTAGCTTTGGGATCAAAGTTTCTCTCGAGAATAGTCACGGGAAAGAAAGAATTGTGGAAATCAACAATAGTTAAAAAGTATGGCTTGGGAACTAGAAAGAGAAGTATGGACTCCTCTCCTCTTGGCATCCCAGGTTCCCCTGTCTGGAAGCTACCCGGGTCCACAATTCCTTTTTTTCAAAAATATCTACATTGGATTCCAGGAAATGGAAAATCCATAAACCTCTAGAAGGAAAAAATTTTAAACCAAAACCCTCTGGAACAAAAGGAGCATTACATCGAGCTTAGAGGATGACTGGGGACCCATCTGAAATTGACCCTTTTTTATATTTCTGATTGGAATGATGATGAAACATGGAAAGATTGGAATCTTGGGGAAGTTCCTCATCACCTTTAACCTCGAGCTCTCTCGTTTATAAACAATCTGAAAGGGGTGGATCCAATCCATGGAAGGGTATTGGAAAGCAGGGGTTGGGGCCCCAAAGGATACTTTGTCAAAGCAAGATATGAAACCCTACTTTCCAAAAAAAACCTTCTAGATAAATCGACATGGTGGAGAAATATTTGGACCCTAGATGACCTGCATAAAATCAACATCTTCAGCTAGACTCTTTTGCATGGGAATATTTTAAGTGGCGAAAATCTGCAGAAAAGAGGATTCCTAAGACCCTTCTGGTGTGTTCTTTGCAAAAGAAATAGTGAAACAATTCAACACCTTTTATGGGATTGTGAGTTCACAAAGTAGGTTTGGCTCACATCCTTTAGTAGCCTCTAGCCAAATATTAGGTGGTCGACCAGCTTCAAACCCCTCCTGGGAAAATGGGAGAACTATTATCAGGGCTCGTTCCAAGGTAAATCAATTTCTAAAAGGCTCTGAAAATTTCTCCCTAAATTAGTTTTGTGGCAACTATGGTTGGCTAAAAATTCTCTAGTATTTCAAAATAAGATAACTCCCCCCCTCTTGTGGCCACTAGGGAAGTGACCCAATTGTCAGAGTACTTGAACTCCAAAGTTCCTTGATAGGAGGACCCGATCATTTTAAACTTGGACGAGAGAACATGGATCTCAAAATTCAACCTCTCCCAAAGCCATATTCCTAACATCATTCATCGAGCATGCTGGCAGCTTCAATTCTTGTCTTCAACCCTTGACTCTTGGCTCTCTTCCCAGAAAATACACACCCTATGCTTCAATGGTGCATCAAAAGGAAACCTAGGGGAGGTAGGTGTGGGGCATAGAGTTCTTGATTACTATTGGAACCTAGGAATCGTCACTAATAACAGGGTAGAAGTGTATGCTATGTAGCTAGGCATTCAACTAGTCAAGCAAAGGGAAATCTCAAGTCTTAATATAATTGGTGATTCAAAAAACATCATCAGAATCTTCATTCGAAAATCCACCCCAAAGAACAATCGGTTAAATAAAATTTTGGATCACATTAGGCTCTCTCTCAAAAACCTCCAAGTGAATTTCTATCATGTGGTTAGGAAGCACAATTAAACCGCAGATGAAATGGTCAATTTGGAAATTGGAAAGGCCCAAGGTCTAATGAGGGCTGGTGGCATCGAGTCCCTTATTCCCCCTCCGTAATGTGCATGCCCCCTAAGTCCAAGTCCATCCCCAATGTCCTACGTAAAATTCTATGGGATTATAAGCACCCCATGCACATCAATTCAGTGAGAACGCGTGGCAATGGAAAGTGCCACCACACGCATGCACAACACTTAGAGTTTATTAAGTGTTGGATTACTGAGAGGGGGGTGAATCAATAATCGAGAAATTTAATCCTTTTTAACCATATAATCCAAGTGTTATATCAATGTAGCATTATCATCCCATAATTGCAGAGTAAATAAGCAATGAACAAACGAACAATCATACACATACACAGTACACCAGTGTTTTACGTGGAAACCCAAAGCAAGAGAAAACTACGGAATGTTTTTTCTTATATGTCTTGAAGAATTACATTCATTGGAAGCACCAACTTCCTTTGTTTTCTAGTTGCAACTGGAAGGAGGCTCCAACCCTCTAGTTTCTAAGGCTACAACCTGAGGAAAGCTCCAACTCCCCAATTCTCTCGCTATAACCCCCTAATTTCTGCAGCTACAACCACCTATCCTTGCACCATCCAACCACCCTGAAGTAGAAGTAGAATGATGGAGCCATTGTCACACTATCACTCTAAGATATACCACTGTACAACTATATCAATCTATACCACTGACCTGCATCCAACCTTTACAACTGTCGTGTAATCAATTTGTACCTGAATTGAACATATATCAACAAAATACAATAGGTACACGACCTGTAGTGTTGTAGCATGTGTATGTACGTGCCCTATCTATTATGCAGCCCGTGTATGTACCCGATCAAACTGTTATGCAGCTTGTGTATGCCTTCTGAAAACTAGGGTTTTATTTCTCTTGAAAACTTCTGACCCTCTGTAACTTTTTCACATAGATCGGTAACTTGTCACTGTATCCAAATTGTAACGGTACCCTGTGCATGCATCCTCATACATAACCTTTACCCAAAGCATATATATCTCTCTTTATTCATGTGCCATATAGGTGTGTGAAATCATGAACAATTATAATAACCCTCACATGATCTAGTCATCAAACCCTTTCTGATATTCAATCTCTCAATACATCAACCACTTCACAAATACAAACTCTCAACCATGTACCACAAAAACCCTTATCCATATGCCAAGAAATACAAGATGTGCCTTAACAAGAAGTATCAATGATAAATATACCAACACTATATTTTTGTAGATCTAACTTATACAGAATATCCCATGCAGCCACTACTCTCTCTAGGAAGAATCCTCAAATCTCCATAACCATTTCTCATGCATACATCAAAATCCAATGATTCATAGAAATAAGACATACCTTTTGAACAAATGGATACATATGATGTATCTGAACACTATAGACCTTCTTAGGAGCTTGATCTCAGAATCTAGAACTTCTGCATCTTCATCTCTTCAAGTTTCCATGGATTTACCAACATGTACACACCCTAATACACTTCCAGCCCGTGTACGTACGCACTTGAATACATTGTCAGCCCGCGTACTGTACACACCCTAATACAATGTTAGCCCACGTATGCCTCAGAAACTAGGGTTTTTTAGATGTAATTATGAAACTTTCGCCATCAACCCTTCGTACTATCTCAGACTTTCGCAACTTCAGATGTATCAATGAGTACTTGCAATAAGCGTTACACAACAAAAGATATTCAATGTGTTAAAGTGTGATTAAATGAGAGAGCCTTGCCTCTTATTTATACTTTCATGTAGCATCCCACTTTCCTTATTTTTTGGAGTTCTCCATTAACTTTATTATTTAAATAATTTCGTTTGCAAACACTTTGACTTTTTGGGGATTCTAGATGACTCATAACGGTCCTCCAACTTCACATGGACATAACTATCTAACCGTGAGGAGTTATGTGATGTTCCACATACCACCAGAAATGGCATGGCAATCATTATCCATATAGGATAGTTTAACTAACAAATTCACTGACCTTCATCTCATTGTTCCATAATTAAGCATGGGTTCTCTAACCATACTTCTAGGATAAATCAATCCGCAATGCGTCTTCCCGTGAGGGATTTCACCATAAGGGGACCACTTTGGAGTTCAACCATTTGTACTTCTTATCAACCATGACAAGAAAATAATTATTCATCTTTACATCAAACAAAATTGGGTCCATTACCCAAACCTTTGTGCTACCGGACTTTCTTCAAGGGTTGACATCAATGAAAACCAACCTTAATCAACAATCTCCCCCTTTGGCATTGATGGAAACACTCTGATGCAATATTGAAATCATGTCATGCAATACTGAAGTCATATCACTCATTCTCCCCCTGGAACCATGCTTATGTCCTCTGCATCTCTATGACCATTGCTCCCTCTGGTATCATGCCTCTGTCCTCTGCATCTGATAAATCTCTCCCCCTTTGTCATCAATGGCAAAGGTATCTTTACATCCGGAGGTGCTCCCCCTAACTGAACTATCCTCTTTATGGTGATTCCTCGTGTACATCTAAGACATATAAGATAAGAATTCAAAAGAATTTATTTTGGAGTAGAAATAACTCCAAGATCTGGCAAAGATACTCAAAGGCTTCCTGTGGAAGTGGTTTTGTAAATATGTCTTCCACTTGTTCTTTTGTGCCCACATACTCAACTCTGATGTTCTTTTCTGCAACATGTTCCCGTAGAAAGTGATACTTGATTGGAATGTG
>JZKD02S1946358.1:1265274-1291797 GCA_000966675.3 Picea glauca | reverse complement strand
TCTGAGGATAGGTTCGATGGGGTTTCCAACTACAGTCCTTGGAAGGAGAGGATCATGTTGGTGTTGATGAAGAATGGGATTTGCGAATTCACTAATACTCAGATAATTCCACCAACAGATGTGGAAACACTGGTCATCCATAATCAGTAGGATGTGAAAGTTCGGCGCATCATTCTACATGGAGTAAAGTATCACTTGATTCCTCATTTATCAAGAAAGAAGACTATCAGGGACATGTGGTGTTGTAGCTAAAAATGTCCTTAAAAAAATTATTTTTTTTTCTATTTCTTGCATTTTGATGTTCCTTTACTTGTCTTAAAACAATTTCAAGTTCAAATAATGTTTCATCTTTATTCCTTATCATAACAATCAACCAATTAATTTTTACTGCTCAAAGTCAATCTTTAGCCTATACACTCCATTATGACCAAACAACGTTTAATGAGGTTTATATAAATAATGGTTAAACTAATTTACCAATCCCATTACCTATAGATAGCCTTAGTAATGAGCTTCATGGAACTTTCTGTAATGTAAATATTTTGTGTGTATCCTCCTTACATAGTTTATCCTTGAAACTTAATCAAAATCAATTAATTGTATTGTGGGTGGCTAATATAACAAGTGCTACATGGCAGTGTAATCCCTGTCGGGCTGGAATGGGAATAAATGCACAGATATCAAGGAATAAGCAACAGAGGAAAATGGAAACTGGAGTAGACATGTGGAAAGCATCATGAAGTACAGGTGGTATCCATGTAGATAATGACATGTGGCTCCTAGAGCAATTCTTGCATTGAAACCATTTAGTTTTTGAAAGTATTTTTATTCTAATTATACTATGTTTTTCATAATACATGCTGATTTTATTTTCGTAATAAGATTCTATAATTTTTCCTATTACCAATAGTACAACAGACAGATACAAAAGAGCACATATATCCCCATCACGTTAAACTTGATATATTGTTGGAGTCTGACTTGCCATGTTCAAAATTTCCATTCCTACCTTGTATGTTTTATATCTTTAATGTATTTTGAAATTCATACATAATGATCTCTGTATAAAGGTTCCTGGAAAATAGGACCAGGAATCACACACATTAAAAATTCAAATTAAATAAACACAATTTCTTGAAAATTAAATAAACACAATTTCTTGACACCCAACATAGTTTAAGATAAAAATTTATGAGCACATAAAAATAAAAAAGGATGACCGACATGCATAAAGAGAACTATTTTTTCATTCCGAAAACAAGGTTACAAGGTATTGTAACAGATATCAAAATTGACTATGCTGCCCAAGGTACAAATTGATTCTCATTCGTTTACATTTGATCATGTATATGGTAGCACTGGGTCTCCTTTATCAACGATTTTTGAAGAATTTGTTGCTGCATTGTTGATGGTTTGTTCCATGGCTGCAATGCTACGGTTCTTGCATATGGACAGACTGGTTCTGGTAAGACATATACCATTGATAGAGAAATGTTCCAAGAAGGGGCCTGTTTTTGAGATTGGTCACTTCATTTATTATAAGACTTCGGCATTGCTTGGAAAATACTTCTTATAAATTCCTCTGTATATGAAGAGTGCTCAACACATCCCGTACTTGTTGGTTTACTAAATCTCATACCTGAATTTGTTTTCATGACTTTTCTCTATAACACGATTTTGTAATAGAAGACCTGAATACCACAAAAAAAGGAAGTGAACAGCACCACCGGTATTCATTCTCTATGAACTCTGGTTTCAGAGTTGCTTAGTCACACATATAGGAAGTACACCATACCTGAACACGGGCTCCTCCGTACACGGAGAGGACAGCAATATATATTCACCATAGCAAGACAAATCTATGCTATCTGCAACACCAACTCTCCATAATCTGTAGGTTCCATGGAAAGAATGGAAGAGATTCCATCGTCCCTTTGGCAGCCCACGAAAAGACAGAAAGAGATTTTGTAAGAGCTCTTTAAAGAAGGCCATTGTAACCCTAGTCCCTCTCTCATAGATGACTTTACCAATTTACTCAAACATTATGGCAATGTAGAAGCAAAGAATGTGTTTTATTGGTTTCAGAATAATCACGCACGCAACAAGAGGAAACAGAAAAAGGAATCCCATCAAATGCCACAGTCTCGATTTGAATCAACACCTCGGGGTCTGAATGACAGATTCTGTCAAACCCTTTCCTCTCCTACTTAGTTGTATTCTTCAAAGGGTATGGCCGAGTTGTATTCTGTCTATATGCAGTTGATCGCACTATCGTCGATTCTTCAAAGGGTGTAGCCGAGCTTTCAGCACAGGGAGACACAAATTCACCAGAATCAGGCTCTGGTACGTTAGCACAAAATTTGTTGCCAATTGATTTGCAATGGAAACACCATTTACAATCTGTTGGAATCGAAACCTTCTCTGAGCCCGATGATTTCACACATGTGGAAGAAAGCAGCAGATAATCTTCAATTTGATATCATCAAGGCCGCTACTTCCACCCGTGGTCCTATAATTAACGCTTATGAGTGTTACTTAGTATCTGATGCGGAACCTGCGATGTATTCACAAGATCTTGAAGCTCTCAACGCTATCAAATGGAGGTTTGACATTAAAATATTGGATGTTCGATCTGTGCTATGTGATCCAATGGGAAGGAATTAGCTGCGATAACAACTCTTCGTCCATAAGAGTCTCTCAACCAAATTTGTCGGGAAGGAATCTGTCAGGATCGGTACCTAAGGATATTAGACTATTGAATTCATTAGTTAACATGTTTCTTGGCAATATATCGTGTCAAAATCAAAGAAGAGAGAAGTTTGGGTTGTTCTCAGAATAGCAATAAGAGGAATTATGCTTGTCGCTCTAGCGTTGATAGTGGGTATTGTTCTCTATTGCAAGAAACTCCGTGAAAAACGAACCACAACACCTCGTGGACCCATACTATTCAATGATTATGGTGCCAGGAGCCACCTCCGTCTTTTAAGCAGAGTGTATCAGAATACAAATGGCCAAAGCGGAGTTCGAATCCATGCCCATACGTTCATGCACACAGAGGATAGACAGATAATAAATCTATTAGACTGCATTACGAAGGGGTGCAGACTGGCAAGCAGAAAGATGGCAGAAGCGTTTCTTCATAATGGAACGAAAACCCCCGTGGAAATGATGTGTTTTTTGCACGATTCAGCTCGCGTGAACTACCAATTATGGTTCTCACAGATAAGCCAGAGAGATTCCCCTGGCAGGATCCGTCTATGCAGTAATCGCGAGTAGTGTAATGGAAGAATGCATTCTTCTGCGGGCCGTTGAACTTATACCACGAATGATATTTACCAATTTTCTCGGACAGAGAAAGATGCATGGTTATGCAGGAGGACTGTCTGCCTTCATTGCAGAAGCCATCATTCTTGAACGAAAAGAGGTCGAGCCACCTTCAGAAGTTTGCTATACAGATTAGAGATATTGACAAAGCTTGATATTGTTTGGTTTATGGTTGGTTCATTGTTTTTGCAATACCCCTATGACATCCCTACTGAGGCTTTTCCATTTGAAATTTTCAAGCAAGCATTTGTCGCAGTTCAGTCCTGTGTTGTACACATGCAGAATGTTTTATGATGAGAGAGTCGGGCTTGGAATGGGAAGTGCATTGGAGACACTTTGTGGCCAAGCAGTTGGAGCAGCTGTTGGGACAAGCTGATGACATTTCTGATCTCGCCGGGGTATTTGTCGTTTGGACACTTCCACAGCTTTTTGCTTTTGCTATCAACTTCCCAATTCAGAAGTTTTTACAATCTCAGAGCAAAGTCATGGTGATGACTTGGATTTCTGAAATTGGGCAGATAGTTCATGTCTTCCTTAGCTGGCTGTGCATATCCAAACTGGGTTGGGGATTGGTTAGAGCAGCTTTAACCCCGAACATAACCTGGTGGACAATTTTTTATATGTCAGTTAGTTTATGTAGTTCGTTGGTGTCCTAGTTCTTGAACTGGACTATCTTTGTTGGCTTTTTATGAGCTGTGGGCATTTGTTCGGCTCCCCTTAGCTTCTGCAGTTATGCTATGCTTGGAGATCTAGTATTTTATGACACTAATTCCTTTGATTGGGCACCTAAAGAATGCAGAGATTTGTAGTGGAATCAATCTCCATTTGGTAAGCAGTCTGTCCACTACCTCCTATGTCTGAACTGGTGGGGTTTGCCTTCTCTTGGGGCACAAAGAGGTTTGACTAAGGAGCTCAATTGATTTTTATATAAGACATTATGAACTAAACAATCTTGGGAAAATATTTGGAAAATGTCTTGGGTCACTGTGTTGAGGATTGGGATTTAAGTACACATGTTGAGGATATGGATTTGAATAGACCCTAGGCACTTCTTCATTGAGTCACATTCTAGCATGGCTTTGGTGATTATTCACGGTTTCTTTACCCCTAGAGATAGTCTCGAAAGGAAAGATCTCCATAAGCTGTGGAATTATCCTGCATCAAGTGATACACACCAAACCAATGGGTGTGCATATGGTTACTAAAAGCTAATCAGTCTAACCTCTATGTGTCTCAACAGAAGGCCAAACCATATCATGAATTTGAATGGATGGGAAGCCATGCTTTTCATTGGAATGAATGCTGCCATTAGCGTGAGAGTGTCTGATGAACTAGGAGCTGGACATCCAAGAGCTACAAAATTCTCTACTAAAATTATGGTCGCAACATCTGTATTGATTGGCATCATTTGCATGGTTATTGTTCTTATCATGAAGGACAAGTTCGCCATACTTTTTATGGACAGCAAGGTAGAAATTGTTGCAGTGGCTGAATTGGCCAGTTTCCTTGCAGTGACAATGCTTCTAAACAGTGTACAAGGAGATGCAAGTGGATTTCCTAAAAGAAATGGAGAATAAATGATCACTGCATGCTTTTGAACCCATTAGAGAATATGTCAGAAACCTCGAGAAGAAAAACTGTGATCTTGGACTCCTAACTGAAGATGAAAACTCGAGAATTGGGTGTGGGTGTTTCTCCAAAGACTATCTAAAATGACAGACTGGATAAAGCTGGGAAATGAGGCGTTGCTAGAGGATGACAGATATCTGCAGTCTAAAACGATTCTGTCAACTATATCGCCCAGATTATGCACACCTAGCCAAAAGCATTTACAAGCTGCCCTAAGTCAGTAATGGTTCAAAGTGCTGGCAGAGGCACCTGGCAGTCGCAGTTTTCCATGAAGAGGAACTGTTTCAGATTCCTGGAACGCCAAGAGTTTTATTTTTCCTTTTTTAAAAAAGAATGATAGATGTAACAGGGGGGGGCACACATGAGCGCAACACTGGGGGAAAACCTCTGTCAAGAGGGTTTCATTGTAATGACTGAGTTTTTTGTAAGCCATTAATGGAGTAATAAAGACGATTTTTGCTTGCGACTATGAGATTCATCACGGTTGATTTGTTTCAGCATGTTCTTCTTCTTTTCAACTATGTTAAATCTGTTCAAATTTCATTATAGATGTTCCTTACTCACAGTTGATATTGTCTTTACCATATCTTTATGTCTTCCTTAATCCATCACGACTGCGTTACATTTTGTTTTCTTCTAACCGATGTGCTTCATTATAATTTAGTATGACCACTACTATAACAAATGGATTTGGGTTTTCTGTAATTGTTTGATGTCTTTCCTCTGCACCAGCTATCAGCGGGTGTAAGACCAGCCTACATTTTCAGAATGCTGCATATATCCTTTGCTACGTCGGCCTTTCCTTTTTCTTTCGGCTACCGCATCATGACTTATCAAAGCACTGAAAGATAGACTTACTTTGCCTCACTTTCCGCAAGTTATTTGATCTCTGCTATTGTCTCTTCTTCTCGGTTTTCATTTGACTCCATGCCCAATGGACCTTTTCCCTGGTGTAACCCCCAAACTCCAAAAATCCAAGACCATCATTTACTCATAAATCTGCCCACCGTTTTCACGCTTACTTCAATTTATTTTGCGACATTTTTCGAGAGATCCCTCTCATGTTGGGGGAGGGCAGCCTTCCAATCTAAAGTGGTTCGAGGTTGCCTCGGGATTGATTTGCTGCAACCCATTTCAGTTCAGAGTGTCAACACAAGGCACTGTCGAGATTGTTCCCGAAGTAGTTTTCTTTGAAATTTATCAAAAAATAATAATGTCTATTACATATTCCTAGAAATTTAAATGCATTTGTCATATAGACTGGGATTGGGGATCCTGCAGATCATAAAATAAATAAGTACAAGAAATAGGACTATAGAAAGAAGAAGTGGGTGACGGTAAAGAGCAAGACCTGAAAAGAAGAAATTGGAAGTTATCAATATTTGGTTAGACATTTCTATTTAAAGAGGTGGAATAACTAGAGTGATAAACAAAGAATGATATGATCAGTATAGACTTACTATGATGGTATCAATCTCCCCCTTTGCTTTTTTCTTGTTGATTCCTTTTTATTTCTCTTGTTGATGGCTACTGAAATTGTGCCAACTATTTGTTTCCCTTCATCGATGAGCTTGTCGATTGCCCTTTGGAGCCATTCTTCAATGTAGCCTCTCATGGGGGCCACGTTGGTCTCATCCTGGATTTTTATGTTGAAAAGATCATTTTCTAATTCCCTTATATCGATAGAAATATTACAAAGATCCTAAACAATTTCTTCATTTTGTATCAAATATTCCACTAGCGAGTTGTCCACGTCATCTTCACCATATTCAAGGATGCTATAAAACTTTTCTAAAGACAACCCCTTAAAAATATCAACTTTTTCATCGAAGGCTTGCTTGGTTAAGGACAAGGAGTTGACAATTAAGTTGGGGTCTTGGACCTCATTGGTACTTCCGGCTAAGTCTATTTCAGTCAACTTTCTGAATAATTATTATTTCTTTGATAAGGCTTGTTGACATGATTGGACAATGAGATGTAGGTTCTTAACTTTCAAGCATGCATTTAATTGTTTGATCTGGTTTGGGGAGGGGATATCTTCTTGTCTTCTTCTCATATCTGTCATGTTTTCGACATGGATGCCAAAAGGGAGGACCGTCTCTAGATAGAAACATTCTTCATTTTTTAAATCTACCTGCAAATGCTTGTGTAAAGTATGTGCCCTTGTTTTAAGGGAAGCCATACTTGTGATGTTTCCTAGGCCTAAGTAATTAGCTCCATTATTTTCTTGATATTCTTCTCCATAGCCTCTACACGATGTGAGGAGGATGGATGATCCTTTTAACTTGGTTGCAGGAGTGGCAGACATGGTTATTGCTAAAGGACTATAAAACAATGGGATAGGAATAAAATATTCCTCTAATTCCTTAAGTCGATCCTTCAGTCTGTCATTGTCTGCCTCAATGCCTCCAATGGAATCATCAAGAGAATCTCTGCTTGCTCGATGAAGTAGGAATATTTGGGACGGTTGCATGTTCCTAAGGTTAATCTCTAAAGGAGATTTCCCTTTCTTATTTCTTATATCTCTCTTTTCAATAATTAAATTTTTAGATTCGTTGTCAAAAAAACACTCTGGAATACGAAGGATTCATCTACGTCAAAAAATTTGGTCTTAGATATTTCCATTAGGGGACTATGGTGGATCGCCTCCCCGAGATAATCAATGTTGTAGAATATGTTATCCATACCAGTCTCAAGTTCCATGTATTCACTTTCAATTTTGGGCTCTTTCGCTTTCCCTACAACATTTTTTGTCTTCTACCTCATGGGAAGCTTGTGAGAACTATCAATTTTACCACGAGGAGGGTTCTTATCTCCTCCTTTGTTTGAAGAATTATGGGTTTCTTTCTTACTGGGGTGGGACATTGGAGCGATGCTCTGGGATGTCGTACTCTTGGGAGTGGTAGACGGGGATTGAACACTCTTCTCACTGGGTCCTTTTCCATGTTGTTTGTACAATTCAGTGGTGCTTTGTAATGTCTCTAGGTCACCAACACAAGGAGTATGAGTGTTGTCGTCATTGTCTATGTCTTCGTTTAGGCGTGTCTAGATAAAAGAATTGTTGAAGCCAACTGCTAGTAAATGTTCTAAAAAAATCCCATTAGGTTCGAACCCTCGTAGCCTTTCAGCATATCTTAATTTCAAGTTGTTGAAATGGCATGCGAATTCGTCAATCTTGTTGATGTTCCTAAACACGAAGTCCCCAAATTTCCAAGGAAGAGGAATGAACTACTTTTTTCCCTTCTCATGTCAGAAATGCAACCAGTAGTTGTATTTCCTTGCTATTTTTGTAATAAACATTCTATCCATAATGTAACATGGAAGAAAAGCAGGATTTTCCTTGGATCATTATCATTATCACACTGTAATTCTCCATTTGTTCAAGTGTCCCCTTCCTGTCCAAAAAATTGGTTTACTGGTCAGACATGCAAGGAGCATTCTTTCCTAACAATAAGTCTTTGAAAACTGACACAAAGTCATTAAAAACCTCATAAAAAAAATGGGAGGCCTTGTGCCTCCATAAGGCCTGGTACCAGAAGGTTACTAGGTCAAATTCACAGTTTACCTTCTTGGACACAGACAGTTTTGGAAATAGACAATAATGCGCTATTGTGAAAACCATGTAGGATGACATATAAAATTTCTTCTCCTCTTTGAATCATGACAATTGGGAACAAATTTCAATGGAAATTAGCTTCCCCCAATAAAAAATGGTTTGTTCCTTGAATGTGAAATACAAAATATAAAGAATCATGCAGGAAATACTTGTTGTGGATTCCTATCTCATTATTCTTGTAAACAACCAGGCAATTTCACGAAATGGATTTCTAAATGAACTAACCTGCAACCTTGTCATATCTTCAGGAACTGTCTTCGAGTCTTCCAGGAAATCAAGAAAGAGGTCCAACCCGTTATCATGGTTTTTTAGGAACTGCTTGCAGTATTCTCCTCTAAAGGTCAATGTTGGCTTTGACAATCTTAACATCTTGCAAAAGACCTAAGGTGACAAAGAAACAAGAGAGTTTTCCCACAGTGGAATAATTCTTTGGCCTGAAATATATCTCTCAACACACCAAGAGACCACCTCCTTAAAGTCAAAAACTTCAGGGACACAACCTGCACGAACAATTCTAGAGGTCCAAATTACTTTGTTCTAGGCATAAGGGGATGAGTAGTAAGAGTATGCCTTGGATCATTGGAAGTTCTGGTCCTCATGCCCGAAGGTGTTCACTATATCTCCACAAAACTTTTTTCAAGCTGGTGCCATAAGTTTATGAGAAAATCCATTTGCTCCAGATGATGTTTGAAATGAACAGTCGGAGGAGATAATATAACCTCTGAAATCTTGGTCCAATGCGTGTGAATGGAAGATCTCCTCGAGCCTTTCGCTTATTAATGAAAATATCTACGGTTGTTGCATGGTGATTTGTTAGCACTAAAGCTTAGTAATTGCATACTTAGAAGTGTGAAGGTGGCAGGTATGGCGAAGAGAAATCAATTATTGGATATTTCATGAACCCGCCAAATTGATGACCCATGAAAGACATTCCATGATGTTTGAAATGAACACTCGAAAGGGATAATATAGACCTCCGCAAATATTGGTTTAATGTGTATTAATGGGATATCTCCTCGAAACTTTTGCTCATTAATGAAATTATTGACAGTTCCTGCATGATGAGTTGTTAGCATTAAAGATTACTAATTACATATTTAGAAACATGTGTGAAGGTGGCAGGGATGAGGAAGAGAAATTAAGGAATTGATAAGTATGGAAAGTGGTCGGTCAGGCTTCAAAATAGGATTACAAGGGATACTCAGGAGAGGTGAGGGCTCGAAGGTCAAATTGTATGTCTTGGAAGTTTTGAGTGAAAAACGTGTAAAATGAAAGAGGGCATGATGGGGCAGTCCAGGGGTTAGTTTGTATATCGTGGAACTTTGAGTGTTGTTTGTAGGTCGCAGAACAATGGAAGCAAAATCTTGAGTTGTCTTGTCTGGGAACCCGCAATTGAAAAAGTGGCTAAGTATGGAATAGGAAAACGGTCGGTCAAACTCATTTTCGTTAATATATTGAAATTTGTAATAGATATCTCATTAGCTGGCAAGGTCTTTTTTGCATGTTTCCAGACAAGTTGTTAAGGGATAGTCAGTGTCACTGTCTCCTCGAGCCTTTTGCTCATTAATGATAATTTTTATGGTTGTTGCATGATGTGTTGTTAGCATTAAAACTCAGTTATTGCATACTTGGAAAGAAGTGCGAAGGTGGTGGGCATAGGAAACAACGATTAGGAATTGGAGATTTCGTGAACCCACCAACCCGATGATCCATGAAAGAGATTCCAAGAAATGGCCAAGTATGAAAAGTGGTTAGACAGGCTTCAAAATAGGGTGACAAGGGTTCCCCAGGAGACGTGAGACCCCGATGGTCAAATTGTATGTGTCAGAGATTTTGAGTGAAAAATGTGTAACACGGAAGAGGGGATGATGTGGGAGTTTGGTAGTCAATCTGTATATCATGGAAGTTTGGGTGTTGTTTGTAGGTCATGGAACAATAGAAGTTCAATCTAGAGCCTGCCTACCTGGGCATCCACAATCAAAATAGTGGCTAGGTATGGAATGGGGAAGAAATCGGTCGGAGTCGTGATATAAAAGCATGAGTGCAAATGTAAACCCGTGAGTTCGCCAACCTGCGTAGTTAGAGATTTTCTGAAAAAATGACTAAGTAACCAGAAAGAGAAAGTAGAGGGGAAAAATAAAGGGGAATTTGGTTAAGTATAGAAGAGGGAAAAAATGGGATAAAAGAGAGTGGGAAAATAGAATAGTGGAGGAAAATTTTTGTAAGGGGTAATTGGTCTCAAACAAGCCCCATTGTTGAAAAATCATCATTTTCTAGTCCAATATTTTATCCTCTTACTCGTTTTCTATTATGCTTGTATCATTAAAAAGGGTGTGAGCAAATGCTTTGTTAAAGATTTGTTTTTATTGCAACTTGTGGGAGTAATTGTGTTTTTGATACATTGTTTAATTCCTTGAAATATTATTTTAAGTATTAAACTTCTTGCATGATGAGTTGTTAGCATTAAAGCTTAATAATTGCATATCTAGAAATAAACTTATTGTACTGCCAACTTGACCGCAAGTATAACAACGACGAACTTGAATTTTAATATTGTAGTTGATTTCATAGCCCCATTTGACTTTAGCTAGCATATATCATATTTTTTTTTCAAATATTTGTGAAGAATAAATTTGGTAATTTCATTAATAAAGTAAAACTGCCCAAATAGAGGCTAGGGGATGGACAACCAATAAAATGTTTCCTTTGGGAGTAAATGAATCAAGGAAGCGAGAGGGAAAAAATAGATCGTTCTCTTAGCAAGGTTGAGATGAGAAAGAAACTTCTTGGGCAGGGCCCCAACCCCTGCATCGTGAATTATTGTTGCTATGTTTTATCTGCATTATGAATGGAATTGAATGTTGGTTTGAAATTGTGTCAAATTCATTTATGTTTCCATAGAAGCCTCATGTGATCGACACAATGCATTGTCATATAATTGTTAAATGCTCCATATTAGATCAAATTAGTTGACTCAATACAATATTTAAGAATTACGAGACTATCAAACCATGCAAACGAGAAGAGGTGTTAAATCGAGCAAAGAAGCATCAACCAAGATTCCAAGGAATGTTTTTAATATTAAATCTATAAAACAAATAGTGGGTAATATGTATTTATCCATAGACATTGGACTGAGTTCTTTGCACCAAAACATTGAACATATTTGTTATAGATATAGGTAGAGGAGTTACCAAAAGAAAAAAAAACATGCATACAATTATGTGTTGTTCATCTAGTATGACAACATGCAAGAGCCATCGACAAGCTCTTGAACATGCATACAAAATTTATTATCATGATTTTTTAGGAAATCCCTGAAGTCTTCTCCTCTGAAGGTCAATGTTGGCTACGAAAATCTCAACATCTTGTGGAAGAACTGAGGCGACAAAGAAACAAGAGACTGGTTCTGCAGTGGAATCATTCTTTGGCTTGAAACATGTCAACAACACTCCTGCTCCTGATGCTGGTGACCTAGAGACATTGAAAAGCACCACTGAATTGTACAAAAAATAGGGGGAATACCCCGGTGAGAAGAGTGTCCAATCCCTGACTACCACTTCCAAGAGTACGACATCCCAGAGCATCACTCCAACAACCCACCCCAGTAATAAAGAAACCTAGAATTATTCAAATGCAAGAGGAGATATGAACCATTCTAGTGGTAAAATTGATAGTTCTCACAAGCTTCCCATGAGGAAGAAGAGAAAAAAATTTGTAGGGCAAGTGGAAGAGCCTGAAATTGAAAGTGAGGACACACCAAGAGACCACATCCTTACAATCAAAGACTTCAGGGACACATCCTGCATGAGCAATTCTAGAGGTCCAAATTACTTCATTTTGGGAGGAAGGGGACCAAGAGACCACCTCTTACAGGTAAAGACTCCAGGGACATAGGATGCACAATGAATTCCAGAGGTCCAAATTACTTTGTTATGGGTGGAAGGGGATGAGTAGTAGAAATATGCCTTGCACCACTGGGAGTTCTGTTCCTCATCCCCTAATATGTTAATTGTATATCCAGAGAATAAGAGAGTGGTCCCACAATTGAATAATTCTTTGGCTTGAAATATATCTCTTGGCCCACCAAGAGACCATTTTCTTATAGTCAAAGACTTCAGGGACACAACTTGCACCAGGGACAAATCCAAACCCAATACAAAACCCTAAAAATGAAAGGAAAGGATACATCTATGAGGGCGAGGACTGCCATATGATTTAAGAGAATAAAACTCTTCAGCTGCAAAGCAGTTATTGCATTAAATGTCAGTTTATTTTCTAAAACCCCTTCCTTTGGTCTTGTTAGGGCCGCCATCGTCGAGCCGAAAAGTTCCCCCTATTATGGTGGATTTCAATTTGGGCACAGAAGTGGGAACATCATTTTCATTTCCATCATTCATCGTCATATCATCATCCATCAGATCATCTTCTTTTGACTTGAAATCGACCGCATCAACCTCTGCACCGACCATCAATGCAGGGGGGGTTTTCTGAGCATGGGGGGTTTCTCTGGAATTATTTATCTTGAAATATATGTCTCGGTGCAACAATGGACCATTTCCTTCTTTTATTCTGGGCATAAGGAGATGAGTAGTAAGAATATTCCCTGGACCACTGGAAGTTATGGTCATAATGCCTGAAGGTGTTTACTTTATCTGGACAGACCTGTTGTTGAACTACAGCCATAAGTTAATGAGAACGTCTGTTTTCTCCAGAGGATGTTTGAAATGAACATTTGGAAGGTATAATATAACCCTCCACAAATCTTGGTTTAATGAGTATCAATGGGCGATCTCCTCGAGCCTCTCACTGATTAATGACAATTTCTACGGTTCCTGCATAATGAGTTGTTACCATTAAAGCTTGCTAATTGCATACTTAGAAAAAATTGAGAAGGTGGAGGTGAAGGAGAAGAGCAATTAAGGATTAGATATTTCATGAAGCCGCGAACAAGACGACGCGCGAAAGAGATTCCATGATTCTTGAAATGAACACTCGGAAGGGATAATACAACACTCCGCAAATCTTGGTTTAATTTGTAATAATGATGGATCGCCTCCAGCCTTTTGGACATTAATGACAATATTAACGATTCCTACACGATGGGCTATTAAGATTAAATATTAATAATTGTATATCTAGAAATAAGTGCGAAGGTGGAAGGGATGGAAAATAGCGATTAAGCATTGGACATTTCGTGAACCCGCCAACCTGCGAAAGAGATTCCAAGAAATGGCCAAATATGGAAAGCGGTCGATCAGGATTCAAAACAGGGTCACAAGTTATACTCAGGAGACATGAGGGCCCAATGGTCAATTTGTATGTCTCTGAACTTTTGACCGCAAAATGTGTAACACGAAACATGGCATGATAACAAACTTTGGTGATCAATTTGTATATCGTGAAACTCCGGGTGTTGTTTGTAGGTCGCAGAACAATGGAAGTGTAATGTTGAGCAAGCCTACCCTGGAACCGGCGATGGAAATGGAGATATAATCCTGCCCAGTAGCATAACTGAGATATATGAACATGTGAAAGTAAAGGACAAAACTAGATATGGATACTGGTACCATTTCCTTGTCGTTGTATGACTCTCCATATTTTATATGGAGAATGTGTTGCGAGCCAACTTTTCTTGCGAGTGTGAAAGTTACACCAATGGTTCTGATCGGGTAAGTGTCATCGCTCTTTGAAAATTGGTTGATTGTTGTGTCTGGTATGAAACAATATTCTGAACAAATCGCGGGAATTTTTTCCACAATACTTGTTTTGTTGAGAGATATAATCCGATCACAATCACCACTGTCATATAATGTTTTCGACAATATATTAAAATTTGTAATGGATATGCCATTACCTAGAAAGATATTTTCTGCATGTTTCTGGATAGGTTTTGTAGGGATAGTGAATGTGACTGTCATCATGGCTTCGTTGTCTCTCATGTCATCACTCACAATGCATATAGTTTTGTTTTCCTTGTCTAAGTAGGTGCTTTATATGTCCCCGACAAACACTTATCTAGTTCAACGGTTGTTCAAGCCTTCTATCGATAGTATATTGGGTGTTAAAAGTTTAGACCTAGTGACTTTTTTTGAACAGAAAAAGAAATGTGAATGACAGTCTGCATCATTTTTTTGTTTTCTTTTTTTTTTGGCATAAATGTACAAGTAGACACACAACTTGGATGAAGTATGTAGGTCAGAGTTTTGCAACCATACCTCTTAGTCTGCAGATCTTGCACTATGTTGGGTGTTTCACTTGCGCTTGTCGATACTTCTTGTGAAATACAAAGCATGTGTTGCAGATGACATCAACATATTTATCATGGCATAGATGAATAAATAGCTCAGGATATTTATTTGGTAAACATAGCAAGAGCAAAATGTATGAATCTTTTCCTTTGTCCTTGTCATTCTATTGATGTTTGTGATGATTGACTACCCATGCCCATGTCACTTGTCCAACTTTTTATGATGCAAGCATGTGTACATGAACATCAAAACGACTAAATAATAATATGCATTTATATTGTTCATAATTGTTCTGGATGTCATATACATGCTCGAAGGAGATGGAATATGAAATAGGGTGTCAAGGGATACTCAAGAAACATGAGGACTCGACGGTCAAATTGTATGCCTTGGAAATTTTGAGTGCAAAAATGTGTAGCATGAAATAGGGAATGAAGGGAAGTTGTTTGCAGGTCATGGAAGAATAGAAGCACAATATTGAGCCCACCGTCCTGGGAGTCTGACTATCAATTTGTATATCGCAGAACACCTAGTGTTGTTTGGAGAACACAAAACGATAGAAGCACAATTTTGAGCCCGCTAGCCCAGGAACGCGCGATTGAAAAAATGTCTAAGTATGGAATGAGGAAGTTATCAGTCAGAGTCATGATATAGAAGTATGAGTATAAATGTGAACCCGTGAATCCATGAACCCGCGCATCTAGACATTTTCGAAAAAAAGACTAACTAAAGAAACCAGAAAGGGGAAGTAGAGGGGAAAAAGAAAGGGGAATTTGGTTAAGTATAGAAGAGGGAAAAAAAGGGATAATAGAGAGTGGGAAAATAGAAAAGGGGAGGGCAATTTTCGGAAGCAGTAATTCTCAACAAAGGCCCATTGTTGCCAAATCATTGTTTTCTAGTCCAATATTTTATCCACCTACTCGTTTTGTGTGTTTGATTTAATATCACAATTGGTATACCTTTTCGAAGATTGTACTCCAACTCCCTCTATTGTGGCATATAAGATTTCATCCTCTTGTCCAACTAATCTATTTCTTTCAATTTAGCAATGTAGAAAATATAATGGACATGAAGGTAAGTTGGTCTGTAGAAAGACATGTAAAAAAATTAATACAGTTCTATTTATTTCAATGTAGCAGCATGGAAAATACAATTGACATGAAGATAAGTTATTATGTAGGAAGATACATACTATCTACATACAATAAATTAGGTGCAAAGCAGTAGAAAAAATATATAGACAATAAATGAAATACAAAATAATGGAGTATGAAATAAGAGTAGAAGCATGCACCTTTGTATCTCATCTTCTACATTAGTGGTTAAGAGTCCTTCATCTTCTCCAGTTATTATGTTTGTTTCAATGTGAGAACACACAAAATACAATGAACATGAATGTAAGCTGGTATGTAAGGAAAAATAAGTAATATGTACATATAATAAATGAGAATCAAAGGAATAGAATAAAAGATAGAGTTAGAAGCATGGACCTTTGTTTTTCTTGATCCATGGTTGTGGTTATATAGAATTTTTCCTGGTCAAAATATATCAGAAGCCAAAAAATATTAAGAAGTTGGATGGTCCTAGATGAATGATTTGGTTTTGTGTAATAAAGTATCTAGATATGCTTTGAGACATGGAAATATAATTTTGTAAAATGTTTAATGTATATTTCATAATTCAAGTTAAAGTCAAATTGTATCATGGTCGGACCAGTTTGTTTACAAGATAAAGAGGTCATATTGTGATATGGGCACATTTCACCATATATGGTCAATAAGTGTGTTTTGTACATGTTTTATCTTAACCAAAAGAAAGCGGAGATTATAATTGCACATGTAGTTTTCCAATTCTTTTGTTATGGCACTATTTTGTAGCATGTCAACACTGAAGTCTCCTAGAATGATAATGGTTTCATTCAGATGTAAATGGTGTAATTCATTTGAAAAAACATTCATTATGTTAGCAATGTTGCACACAGAGCGGCATAGAGATTGAATATTACAATTTTAAATCCACGAAAAACTATTCTTGCTAGCACCATCTCAATATCTTTTTCTTCCACAAGAACATTTTTCAAAGGCATGTAGGTATGGTTCAGAGTTTGGAGAAAAAAATTGCAGCAAAATTTAAGAGGAGGAAAATGTATGCCAATTTTGTGCAATTTTGTTGCAGCTTAGCCATCGTTGTACCATACCTATTCCTTATACACCTACCTATAGTTTTCTTCTACAAGAACATCCTTCAAAGGCAACAATATTGACATCGTATTTTTCATGTGAAAGACACGGGTTCAATTCCCTTATGAGATAGGTAGGTACTCATTCCCGGGAAAGCTGGGAATATCATCGAGGGCAAGGTGCGAAGGCTAAAGAATTCCTTATTCAATTGAGGCGTTAGATTTCCACTTCATCACATATGGAAAAGGACTGAGATTTGTAATGTTAGAACAAATGACAGTCGGAGTTGTGCAGATGACATTGGCATGCACATGGTGTAGAGCCTAGGGAAAAAATAAGAGGAAAATTTAAGAGCAGAAGAAAAAGATATGCCAACCTTTGTGGAAAGTGTGCAGGACAAGCATGATGAATAAATACTTAAAGATTCCTACTTTCAAAATGAAAACAACGAACAATAAAAAAAGAATACGAATGAAAGCATGGTATTGAAACTTAATCGTTAATGATGAACGACATAACCACAGGCCCACTTGCGGGTGCAACACTTGAACCCTGCAAAGTGAAAAAAAAAACTCCAATTGTTGGTGCAAGACCCCAACCTTGAAAATTCGAAGCAAACAAAATAAAGAAGCAAGCAACAAACTAGTGAGAAAGAATGAACAGGTCCAACTGCAGGTGCAGGACCTCAACCCTACAAAATTGAACCAAACAACAAGAAGCAACAAGCAACGAACCAGGGAACAAAAAAAACCCAGTCAACCAGTAAAGAATATATGTATCTTCAATGGTGACTAAATTGCATTTCAAGCATAGAAGAAATATGAAACATATGATGACCATGTGAGTGGAAATACTTAAACATTCTTACTTGCAAATTGTAAACAATAAATAAAAAACAACAAATACAAATGAAACTATGGTATCGCAACTTACTCGTCAATGATGAATGACAAAATCACAAGTCCAATTGTGGGTGTCGGACTTAAACCCTGTAAACTTAAAAAACAACCCCATCTGCGGGTGCAGGACTCCAACCTTGCAAAGTTGAAGAAAACAAAAGAAAGCAACAAGCACCAACAGGTCCAACTGCAAGTGCAGGACCTCAACCTTTCAAAGTTGAACCAAACAACAACAAACAACAATCGAAAAACCAATGAACCAGCGAAGAAGCATCAATCGGTGAACCAATAAACAATATATCTATCTTCAAAGATGACTAAATTGCATTCCAAACATAGAAGAAGTATGAAACATATGATGGCTATGCGAGTGGCAGTGAACAACAATATTGTATGGAAAAATTCGAGGAAAAATGTACTGTGACAGGCCTTTTTAAGTAAATATTTAAGGTTGTCAGAGTTATTTAAGGGCCCTGGGCTATGTAAACATTTAAGTTGTCATGCCCGTTTAAGGGCCTCGCACTATGTAAACATTTAAGTTGTCAGGCCTATTCAAGTACCTCAAAAAGAGTGTTAATGCTCAAAACTTTCAGTATGTGACATTTCAATAAAAATAGAAATAATAAAAACATTAAAAAAGAGCATTTATGCTCAAAATTTTCAGTATGTAAACATTTCAATAAAAATTAAAAAATTAAAAAAGAGTGTGGATGCTCAAAACTTTGGATATCTAAATAGTTAAAACATTGGAAATAGTGAAGCTGGCAATAAGACTTCGAACCTATTCTCCAATGAGATGATGACATATAAGGTTTTTTTTATTATATCAAAAATAATGTTTTTAGTTCTATAGTTCCAACAATAGAGATGATGCGAAAATTTATAGTCAAAGAACATATTAATATAAAGTCAACAAATTATCGATCGCTATAGTCCCTCTACACCTTCAGCATGGACTAATAACCACCTTGCACCTTATCATAAGTTGAAAAAGTCTCCCACTCCACTTTAATATAGTCACATTATCCAAAATAATTATCATTAATGAAAATTGATGTTTTCTAAATTTATACTTAATTAAAATGGATGTTTTACAAATTTATACTTCATTAAAGGTATCTTTTCCAAATTTAATAATATTTAGTGTAAATAATATTGTTATATTAAATATTGCTTAACCCATTTACTCTACTCTACTTTAATATAGTCATATTATCCAAAATAATTATCCTTAATTAGAATGGGTGTTTTAAAATTTATTCTTAATTATAATAGATGTTTTATAAATTTATATTTTATTAAAATTCTCTTTTCCAACAATTTAATAATATTTAATGTAAACGATATTGTTTATTGAATTTTGCTTTAGCCCATTTACTCTGAAAAGTTAGGATCCTTCATATATATTCATAATTATGAGGTTCATGAATGGTTTTGAAGTAACCCTAGTGACTTTATATCCAAACTTTATAATAAGCAAAAATAATTTCATTCTTACGGTCACAAGGTTGAATCTTTATGAAGTTTTATTGGAAAATTATGAGGTTCATGAACGGTTTCAAAATAACTTTGGTGATTTTATATCTAAACCTTAATAAGGCAAAATAATTTCATTCTTACAGTCACAAGCTTGAATTTAATGGTAATGTAAAATGCTCAACCAACTTCGAAATGGCATTTCACTCCATTATGTTTTTGAATGGATACCATTAACTCTTGTAACAAAGAAACGATCACTTCAATACAAAATCCATTTGATTTTATATAAAATTTCATTAAACAATAGTGTAGAATTTCTTTTTAGCAACATGCAAGTCTAACACTATAACAACAACATATTAGGTTTTTAAAAAACTTTATTTCAATCACGAATGGAAAATTGGTTTTAAAACATTATTTCTTTAAGATCTTAACTAATGCAAACACAATTTATACTTCCTCAATTTCAAAGATATAAAATAGGTTTTAAAGATAATAAAAAATTATTATTAAAAATTATTATTTTTATTATTGTTAATATAATTTTAATAATAAAAAATTAAATGTTTTATTAAATTGATTATTATCATTATATCAAATTACATATTTTATTGAATGGGTTTAATGGTTAAGAACATGTGTTTCCTCTTAAGAGGTCACAAGTTCAAATCCAGAGGGGGTAGGGTATATATATGTGTTTCCTCTTAAGAGGTCACAAGTTCAAATCCAGAAGGGGGTAGGGTATATATATATATATCTCCATAGACTTTACCAGTCAAATCGTTGAGCGGAGGGAGGTCCTTTGTCCCACAAACAAGGCGATCTCATACACCAATTTGGTGTGGCTTAATCGTGACCTTAAAAAATAGATTATTATTATTATTATTATTATTATTATTATTATATTGTTTCATAAATGTCACAAAACATTTATGTTTGATTCATTAGCAAGTTAAATTGATTAGGGTTTTCAACCATTTTTTTAGTGTCCATTTCAATGTTTTCTAAGGAAAACTTTTCCTTTTTTACTTTATATTGATTCATGATGATTGTCTATCATATTCATATATATTTATTTTTATATTTATATATTTAATGAAGCAGATTCTTCATATTTATAAAACAATTTAAATTATTCATTTTCATATATATTTATTTTTATATTTATATATTTAATGAAGCAAATTCTTCATATTTATAAAACAATCTAAGCTAATTGGCACTAAAAAATGACATGAGTAAGCCGAAACGAAGATAATATAATATGATTGTGTTTTCAATTCTTTTTATATTTATATATTTAATGAAGCAGATTCTTCATATTTATAAAACAATCTGCGTTAATTAGCACTAAAACAATGGCATGAGTAAGCCGAAATGACACTGCTCTAATATGATTATGTTTTCAATTCATAAGTCTACAACCATCAGAATTTGATAGTCATAAAAAATTTCATGGATTTTAAAAGAGGTTTAAATCACAATCAAGCCTTTCTTTACAAGGCTTAGATTACGATCGAGTCTTCTTGCATTGGGTTTAAATTCTTCCTTATTATCTCCACTAACTAGTTATGCTCAAGTAATGAAATATACATTTGGCATGTGTGAATATTAATATGTGTGAGTCTTATGTTTTGCTACATGATGAAAATTTTATTATTGATCGTTAAGATTAAAAAAAATTTACATTAAAAGGGATATTTTAAATTCGTTTGTGAAGATTTAGAAACAATCTCGAGTACATGATTGATACGAAAGTTGATAACAGATTGGATTTCACCATCCATAAAAATTAGTTTGTAATGTGTCCAAATAATTAATCGAATGCAGAAAAATGATTATGTTAATCCACAAAATGCAACCCATGAATCCTCTATAAATATGTATGTTAGATGTTTGTTCATTCATGGTAGATTCTTTTGGTCGTATGTAGAGATAATGTGTTCCAAGTGTATCGATTGTTATTTCTAAAATACCTTACTGTGTGCCAAATCATTTCTCCATGATGTCAGGATACTCATGAGCTTTGCCCAAAAAAGACATTGCCTGAGGGTTAATAGAGTCATTGTTTGATTTCGTAGAGTAAAACTAGAGAAAACAAGAAATCTCAACCTAATGTTGATCTCTTTGCTTCTCATTTTGTCATGGTATTAGATCTTAGGACGTAAGCCTCTTCACAGTGTCTGGAGAGCAGCCCAATCATAAGAAGAAGAGCACAAAGTTTACATTGTCTTGCAAACGAGAGAACGTGGCGCAAGATTCTTCACAGATTTTGGAGAACAATTCACAGTCCAAAGTACGCTAAAAAGATCATTGGAGACAACAAGCGCGAAGAAGCAGAAGCTACAAAAGGATGAAACAATTAAATGTTCATGAGCATTTAAAGAATTCGTGAAATTATTTCTTAACGAGAAAGTTTTCTCATAAGAAGAAAAAGACAAGCTCAACAACTATAAGATCGTCCTTGTGAACAGATCTGAGCCATTAATTAATCTTAGAAATGACGAGCCCGCAGGTAAGGAGAAATTTCTTTTCAGCCGTAAGATCTGAGCATGAGAAAGATTAGTCGTCAGATCAAGCAAAGATCAAGCCACGACCATCAGATCTCATTAGAGAGAGATCGATGGTGGGGACGCATTGCGGGGATTGGGAAGCAAATTAAAATTTGTGCAAGTTGTCAAACTGCTATCACTCAGGATCGTTGATATTTCTAGATCAACAGATCAACAATGGATATCAATCGCACTAACAACGTGCATCTTCACATTGTGGAGATTAGGAAGAAAATTAAAGCATGAGAAAGTTGTGAGCCCACTATCGCTCAGGATCGTTGATCTTTCTAGATCAATAGATAAACGGTGGATATCAATCCCACCTCGGGCAAGCATCTTCACTTTGTGGAGATCAGGAAGGAAATTAAAGAGTGAGGGAGTTGAGTCTCTGCAATCACTCGTGGTCGTTGATCTTCAAACAAGTGACATGCGTAAGATGATCTCATACTCTGGGAGGAAAAAAGAAGAAGCTAAGGAGTAAAGGACTCCCGAGTGCCCAAAGCTCTGAATATTTGGAGTAGATCTAGTTCGTTGATCCAAGTGGAAACATGGTAGGAAATCCTGCACTCCGACAACAATCACTTCGGAAGGAAGACGAATGTGAGAAGACAGAACTCTCGAAGGCTCGAAGCCCAGAGTTCATCTGGACCGTCCATCATAGAGGACACGTGGCACCAAATCTCACACTTCGGAGACTTAGCACTTCAAAGGAGAGTAAAAAACATAAAGAAGGAACTCTCGAAGCCCAGGATTTTGAGGTTAATATCAGTCGTCAAATTAAGAGGCCATGTGGAGGAAGATCTTGCACTTCAGAGATTCGCACTTCGAAGGTCAGTGCGTATTAGCAGTCGGAAACTCCTGAACGTAGGAGTTCCGAAGAATATCTTGGTCGTTCGTTTGTAGAGGCCTAAGGATCATTGGATCTACACCTCTACGAATAATTCATCTATAATATACCATCTATAAAATGTATGCATAACTGAAATAAAATGCTAGTAATAAAAGAATAACATCAATATAACTAGAACATTCACCACAATAACACTAAAATGATATAAGAATAACAATAGAAATAACACTTTGAATCTGAAAGCAATGTTCATGGGCCTCTTTGAGGGGGCAACCTCCAGTTGAGAAGAGATCTATTACAATAATATCCAAGCTAGGTTTCTCATACCCTAGACTCCTATTTATACTAAAAAGAAGCATCTAGAGGAAGATCCTTCTAGAAGCGGAAGCTTTTATTAGGTCTTCTTACATCCACCTTATTCTATTTTATTGAAAGGCCTTATTAATATTGACCTTTATTACATCTGAATATATTGTTCTACCTATGTGTAGGTTAGGGGCCTAACATGTCTTCCCCCTTAAAAATAACCTTGTCCTCAAGGCTTGAGATGAGGAAATTGTTGCAGAATGGTAGTTGGTTCCCAAGTGGCTTCTACTGGAGTTTTATCTTTCCACTGTACTAACACTTCCTTGATGGTTCTTTGATGTAGGCAATGCTCATGCTGGTCCAAAATTGCTTCTGGCCGTAGCCAAATGGATGCTTCTTTAGCTAACTCTAGAAGCTTGCTGTGAATTTGGCATTTAGCTCCAATCACCTTCTTTAAGCATGAAACATGAAAAATAGGATGTAGCTTCAAATTGTTGGGCAAAGCTAGCTGATAGGCGACTTGTCCCACATGCTTGAGTATGGTATAAGGACTATAAAATTTGGGCGCTAGCTTTTGATAATGCTCGACCTTGAGGGAAGTTTGCTTGTAAGGTTGCAATCGAAGAAACATCTGATCCCCTTCTGCAAATTGATGTTCCAAGCGACCTTGATCTGCTTGTTGCTTCATGCAATTCTGTGCCATGACCAAATTTTCTTTGAGGGTACGGAGAATAGCCTCTCGAGCTGTAAGTGTTAGGTCAACAACATGGACCTTCGAGGCACCTGTTAAGTATGACAGAACTAAAGGTGGCTTATGTCCATATACTGCTTCAAAAGGAGTCATGCGTGTAGCTGTATGGTATGAAGTCTTGTACCACCATTAAGCTAGGAGTAACCATTAAGCCGACTGATTTTGATTTTCCGGGGCAAAACACCTCAAATATGTTTCCAAACACTTGTTGATAACTTTCGTTTGGCCATCAGCCTAAGGATGATAAGTTGTGCTGAGATGCAATTCGGTGCCTTGTATCTTGAACAGTTCTTGCCAAAAATTGCTTGTGAAAGTTGGGTCGCGATCAGAAACAATAGAGTGTGGCATGCCATGAAGCTTGAAGACCTGATACATGAAGATTTGAGCCACCGTGGATGATGTAAACGGGTGTTGAAGGGTGCAGAAATGAGCATACATGGAAAGGAGATCAACAACCATCATGATGATGGATTTATTTCCCAATTTGGGTAAGCTGGTAATAAAATCCATAGAGATATCCTTCCAAATAGCAGGTGGAATCGACAGCGGTTGTAGTGTGCCCGATGATTTGACTATTTCTCCCTTGTTGCATTGACACACATCACATTCAACTACAAAATTACGAATGTATTGTTTCATACCATCCCAGAAAAAGGAACGTTTGACCCTGTCATAGGTTTTGGTGAACCTGGAGTGTCCTGCTATGGGTGTAGCATGAAGCTTAGAAAGTACCGTGGATTTAATCTTTGATTGTTTACTTAAATACAAATGGCCTTTGTATTGAAGTTCCTCATGGAGCCAAGAGTACCTTGGGGAAGCTAGAGCCTTGGACTTCAATTGGTGGATCAACTGCGAACTTTTGGGATCTTTTAGCGATTTCTGGAAAATAGCTTGGAGCCAATCTGGTACAATGAATGAAAGAGAAAAAAGGGATCATTCATCTTCATATTTTTGGGAAAGTGCATCCACAACCACGTTGTCTTTGCCTTTCTTATAAATGATCTTATAATCATATCCAAAGAGTTTAGTCACCCATTTTTGTTGTTCTGGGGAGGAAATGCGTTGTTCCATAAAATACTTGAGGCTTTGATGGTCTATCTTAATTTGGAAATGTTTCCCCAATAGATAAGGACGCCATAGATCCACGACATGGAGAATAGCCAACATTTCCTTTTCATAGATGGATTTGCCAAGATTTCTTTCAGATAGTTGCTTGCTGGTAAAGGCCAAAGGTCGACCCTTTTTCATAAGGACAACACCAATTCCTTTCCCCGAGGCATCGCATTCCAACAAAAAGGTCTTTGTGAAATTGCGAAGGGAGAGGACTGCAGTGGTGCACATGGCCATCTTCAAGGTCTGAAAAGATTGAGAAGTAGCTGGAGTCCAAGTGAAAGAGTTATTTTTGAGGAGAGAAGTGAGAGGTGTTGCAATCTTCCCATAATTCTTAACAAACTTGCGATAATACCCTGTTAAGCCTAGAAATCCATGCAAGCTCTTAAAAGTCTTTGGGTGAGGCCAGTCTTTCATAGCTTCAATCTTTTTAGGATCCACCCTAATGCCATCTTTTCCAACCAGATGACCCAAGTATTCTACTTTTGAGGCGCCAAAAGCACATTTAGAATATTTCAGAAAAAGTTGGTGCTGAGAGAGTAGATGGAGAACTCGATCCACATGAGCAAGATGGTTTGTCCAGGTTTTTCTATAGATGAGGATATCATCAAAGAAGACTAAGATAAAATGACGGAGAAAAGGATGGAAGACATGATTCATGAGGCTTTGGAAGGTGGAGGGGGCATTACACAGGCCAAAGGGCATGACCAAAAACTCATAGTGGCCCTCATGAGTTCTAAAGGTAGTCTTGGGAATGTCTATCTCTTTCATACGTATATGGTGGTAGCCTGATCAAAGATCCAGTTTAGTGAAGAATTGAGCGCCACTCAATTCATCCAGGAGGTCATCAATGACAGGAATGGGGAATTTGTCTTTGATGGTAAGTTTGTTGAGGGCACGAAAGTTGGGACACATTCACCAAGAACATTCTCTCTTTAGGACCATGACCATAGGAGTTGAGTAGGGGCTTGTACTAGGGTGGATAACACCTGCATTAAGGAGTTCCTGGACCATTTTCTCAATTTAATTTTTTAGGGAAAAGGGGTGACGATACAGATAGATATTGGGAGGAAGGATTCCGAGTACAAGGGGAATGGAAAGATCATGAACACCACAGGAAGGAGGGAGGCCTTGGGGAGTGGAAAAGACCAATTGATGTTTAGAAAGGATGGCTTGGAGGTCTTGCAGTATCGAGGGTGTCTCTATTGCTTGTATGGCATGGAGTTGGGCGATAACACCAGAATGACCCTTTTTGAGCAGGTTTTCCATGCAATGGGAACTAGTGATCTCAAGTGAACTGGTGATGATGCCTTGGAACTTATATTGGTGGCCCTATTGGTCGAGTTGCATGGTTAAGTCTTTAAAATCCATGAGAATGGGACCCAAAGTCCTTAGCCAGTCTGCACCTAGCACAATGTCACAACCTCCCATGTCGATAGCAAACATATGGGATTTCAGGTAGTAGTCACCAATTTGGAGACACACATTTTCACAACACCCTCCACATTTCATGGAACCACCATTGGCAATCATGATTTGGAAATTATTGATGGCATGGATGTAGCAATGAGTTTCT
>JZKD02S1946358.1:1228692-1252827 GCA_000966675.3 Picea glauca | reverse complement strand
AATTAACTAAGTCCAAAAATGTTCCATCTTATGAGATCACCACAAGATACATGATATTCTAAAAGAAAAAAGAAATGAAGAAATTAGATATTTATTTAACTAATATTTTCCAAAATTTTTCATGAGAATTGACTGGCTACAGAATCTGTTGATTATGTAGCTAGTCTTTTTTTAGACAACATAAATATAAATCAATCCATATTAATTAGAAAAATAAAAATAAAAGCACAACTAAGATAAAAAGAAATCTTACCTTTCAACTAAATACTAAATTCGAATAATAAAATCTCAGAGTTGATCACTGCTTTGAAACACTCAACATTTTTTATTATGACATTTTCAGTCCTTTTCAAACGTTTTCCTTGCCTTTGTGCATTGATATTGAACTCATGGTTTTCAATTGTTAATAAGTCATTTTGAGTTGTAAGGGTCTTGAGCTTCGCTTGAAGGACGGGGACATCTGTGTAATATTGGCCTATCCAGTGTAGGCACACTTCACACTATGGAGCTGGGACAGTCGGTTGAGGAGGCACATGAATGTGCGTCAAAACATTACCACTATACACCATGGGATTTTGACTGAGTTTAATTCCTGGGAAATCTTTGTTGTGTTTCAGGCACAGTGGCAGGTTATTTACATAATAAAAAGTCTGAATGAGATCTGGTTTGGAGTAATTCGGGTCTTCACCAGCCAGGAAATTTTCGATCTCAGAATCTGAGCTTTCATGGACCTCGATCGCTTCGATCGAGCTCACATGAGTTTTTGATCTATTTCGTAGGCTCCTCGAGATTAATCTCCCAACCCTTTTGTTATTAAACCCTATGTCTAGATTCTTGTTTAACAATTTTCGTGAGCGTTTAATGATGGTTTTTTCAACGGTATTAGGGAAAACATACTTCTCACGATCAAGAAATTCAATGAACCTAGGGATAGAATCCCATTGCTCGACTATAGCCTGATTGAGCTTAGCCCTTTCATAGGGTTTTTCACATGAGAAATATGGCCTGTCATTGGAATGAACATGAGGCGTTTCTAGCATAAGCCTATCAACCACATGGATTTCTGCAGGGTTTACTGTAGCAAATCCATTACGGGTTACAAAAGTATCCCAATCATCACCATGTAGTTTCAAATGATGAACTAGCAACAACCTAATCAACCCATGGTGGAATAAACTAGAATTCAAACTCTGCCTTTTATATCTCTTAGACATTTATATAAACTCCTCAATAATTAGAATGGCATGTTTAATTTAAATCTGATGAAATGCATTAGCAATCTTATGTGGTAAAGGAAAACGAGGCTGTAGCAACCTTCACATGTAATGAATTGCCTCAACATTGCCAATAAACCATGCCGCCTAATCTTCAACAGAGAGATTGGCATACCTTTGTCACAGCGTTGGATATTCTGAGAGGTATCAAACAAACTCCATGGCACCTCTTCCAACTTTTAATTTTTAAACCATTTATGGCTGGTGAGTGGAAGGCCCGTTGCCTCACTCAGAAATTCCTTGGTGATTTCTAATTGAACATCACCCACTTTGGCTCTGCATCCATTGAAATTGAGGGCGAACTCTTGGGCTGCTTGTAAGTTGTAACCCTGGAATTTCTTGAGAAATTCAACCCAACCCTGAATCCTAAGGTCTTCACTCACATCATCATACAAAAGCAAGGTTTGGGATCCATTTGGCTTAACATGGATGACAGGGGCCATAAGGGTTCAGATAGGTAGTCACGAAGGCAGCCAAAATTCACTGTGAGCACGAAGGGTTTCAAAAACAGAGGAAACCAGAGCAAATACAAACTCACCATTACCCTAGCGTGACCAAAATGAGAGCATAAGGGGTTTCAAGCCATGCAAATTTGGGCATTTTGGGTAATGAATTCCATGAGTACAAAGTGAAACCCAAGACTCTGGTTTGTGATGATGGATCTGTCGATTTGAAATGACACCTCAAATAGAGTACAAGTTATGACCGGGTTGTGTTTGAATCTCATCATTGTGTAATGGGTGAAGTTGATTTGCTAAGGTTAGGAGAAGAGGAGTTTTACAAACCATAGCATAACGAAAATTTAAAATGAAAATCGATTTACCAAGAATTATAAATGAAACAAAAGTATAGTCCATTGCTAATCGATTCTTGGTGTATTCTCCAAGTACTCAAGATATAGCTTATAATCCATGAGCAACTTAAAACATATGTTTTATTGATATATGATAAGCCTCAAAACAAAACAACATCCATTAACAGAGTTGTAAGAACATTTACCCTACATAAAGACCAAGCCTTGGATATAATAGAAATTTGATTATAAGTTTCAATGCTTCATTCATGTTTTCAGACATGAATGAAGCATGGAAACAAAAATGATAAATTAGGAACAATCAAAACATCTTCTTTACAACCGAGTAGTCACCTTCAAATAGCAATATTTACATGACAAACCATAGGCAACTACTAAAAATTTTATTTGTCACTTTAAAAGGAAAAAATTGTGTAGGGCTGCCAACAATGGCGACTTACTGGAAGAAGAAGTTATCTCTACATTACCGACAAGTTCATGTTAGGATTTTTTAGAATGATTACAGATCGAAGCATAGTTAAAGGACATGAAGCATCTCAACAATCATTACACAATCCAGCTTCAGATATCTTTCTGTCCTAATGAAATCCAGTGACAAAATTTTAACTACAAGAGCAACGATGTTCAAGTAAATGGATTTGATACTATTGACAGGGCCACTATTGCCAGTAGGCATCCATAGCCTCGACAGGGATGTCAATTAACCCATTCTGATGCCTCTATCCTATCCAAGAAATTTCGATTCAAAATGAACGATACTTAAGGCCAATATCAAAATTTATACCTGATAATTTTCTTGAACCCGACATTGCTTCGTTGCTAGCAGGCCTGTTCAGTATGACGGGGAAGTTGTCTAGGCACCATGCATGCATTTACCCGCTGCCAGAAGACTTGTTCAGTATCCTGGTGGGTTTACAAACATTTCCCACAACTCTTGAGAAATTGTTTACAATCTGATATAAATTTAAAGATATTCAGAAGAGCAGGGTGATGCTGAAAATTCCAGTCTTTAGAACACTTGTTATTTTTCAACCTTTAATTTTTTGCTTAGTCACCTTCATTATGATCTGAAGTTAGTTTCTCGATGAAACAAATTTTTTGAGGATAGGAAGGCATACTTTAGTTTATTTCTTTAAAATTAGGGACAGCGTAAAAATATTTAAAGATGATCATGTCTGCTCATAATTATAAAGTGAGACCAAGAATTCTGTTTCAGACAAAAATTTTCTTTAGTTAGTCTATGTTTTAGCAATTCATAGCATTGATGCTCTTGAGAAGACCTTAACAGTTGCTTCATAATGATGCATTCTATTTCTCCTTCATGAACTAAAAGGTGACACAGGCATAAGTTTAACCAAAAGCAGTGAAAAAAAACAAAATGAAAATAACCAAAATCTGAAAATAAAAATAAATCAAAACAAAAAAATATGTACAAAAGGTGGATCTGGAACTATCATGAAAAATACCTCTTGAGAGGTTGGCCATTCACCGGGAAGGTGTCTGAATATCCCTCTAAATTCTGTAGGCGGAAAGAGTTGGGACCTAGTTTTTCAGCGATTACGAAAGGCCCCAACCACAGGTTCTGGAACTTGGTATGTTCCCCTTTTCCCTCTTGAGGTTTATCCCACTTGAGAACCAGATCTTCTACCTCAAAGTCTCTATCTGAAGTAGAGTTTGAATTGAACCAAATTTTCATGATATGATGATGTTGATCTAGTCTCTCTTTTGCTTGTGCTCTTACTTCCTCTAATTTCAACAAAGCATTAATTCGACTTTCTAGAGAAGGACAATCCTCTTCCTGAACTTTCTGGGATAATTGCAGAGAGGGAAGAAAAACATGAGGAGGGAGAATCACTTCTCTTCCATAAACGATAAAGAAAGGAAAATTACCAATAGAAGTTTTTGGTGTCACCCTATCATCCCAGAGCACGTTAGAAAGAGCATTGTGCCAGTTTTTGTGGTTTTCAGAAACTGTCCTCTTGATGATTTTGATCAGGTTTTTGTTTGTTGATTTTGCTAAGCCGTTTCCTTGGGGGTAATAACTGGTAGATTATTTTAATTTTATCCCTTTTTCTAAAGCAAAAACACTCATATCAAGGGATTAAAAGTAGGAAGCATTATCGAAGACCAAAAACTCGGGAATACCGAATTGAGTAATGATGTTTGAGTTAAGGAAAGATATTACCTGACTAGTGTTTACCGCTTTTAGTGGTGCAGCCTCGGACCATCTAGTAAAATAATTCATTGTTGTAATGATGTATTTATGCTGCTGCGAGGAAGTGGGTTAATCGGCCCTATAATTTCAAGGCCTCGCTGCTGAAAAGGAGAATCTATCGAAACAGGTTGCAAAGGGAATGATGCCTTCTATACTCATCCAACAGCCTTTTGGCAGATTATGCATTTACGACATAATGCATGGGCATCTTTGAACAATGTGGGCCAATAGTACCCAACTCTTAATACTTTGTGAGCAGTGGCATCTCCGCCAAAGTGCCCACTAGCTTCACCTACATGCAGTTCAGATAATACTTTCTCTACTTCATCTTTTTCCAAACAACGCATGAGGACGTTATCAAAAATTTTACGGAATAATACGCCATTTACCAGCTGGAAAGGTGGAGATTTTAGTCTTAATGATATCCTCTTTTTAGGATCGAGATGGCAAGGAGAAGAACCATGTGTTAGATAAAATTTAATATCATCAAACCAAGAATTAGCAACAACTTGTGTACAACAAATTTGATTTTGACTATGTTGATTTACAGTTAAGACATTAATTTGACTCTCTTGCTCTTCAACTGAATTAGCCACTAGTTTGCACAGACCTTGACCTCTAAGAATTTGTGCATGAGTAATTTTGAGGTCATACTCTTGTAGCGATCTCATCTAGTTTTCCCATTTTTCACCCAATTCCTTTTGTACTAATAGGTTTCTGACAACAGGATAAGGCACAACAACTTTAGTTCTGGATTTCAGCAAATATGATCGGAAATGTTTCACTGCTTTGAAAATTGCATAAGCCTGTTGATCTACAACTGGGTAGTTAAGCTCTTATCCTTTGAAGGTTGAGCTCATGAAGGCAATGGGGATTTCATTTCTTTCAAAATTATTTTGGGTCAAAACAGTTGCATAAGATTGTTTAGAGGCGAAAGTATAAAGAGTGAAATCTTGTGAGAAATCAAGACTCATGAAGGAAGGGGCTTCCACTATGGCCTTTTTGATGGAATCACAAGATTGATTTTCCTATGGTCCCCAATGATACTAAACATACCTTTTAATTAAATTTTTCAATGGCCTTACCATTTCTGAGAAACTAGGGACAAACCTTCTGACAAAATTGATCTAGCCTAAAAATGATTGCATAGATTTTTTGGAAGATTGGGGAGGAAGTTTGGCAATGGCTTGGGTTATTTCATGATCGATGATTATCCCATCACTGGATACTATGAATACAAGAATTTTTCCTTGTTCCACTACAAATATAGACTTCTTAGGGTTGAGAGATATGCCATACTTGTGACATCGTTCTAGGACGCACCTATGGTGAGACAAGTGATCTTTCTTATTTTTGGAGAAAACAGTAACGTCATCAAGATAGACCACTACAAATTGATTTATGAGACCATGAAAAGCAATATCCATTTCTCTCTGAAAAGTGGCCCTGACATTTATAAGCCCAAAAGGCATTTTCCTGTAGGCGTAAGTACCCCATGGGGTACGAAAAGTGGTTTTTGACTGGTCTAGATGAGACATGAGGACCTGGCTGTATCCCGAAAAACCGTCTAGGAGTGATAGTCTTTCAAAACTAGATATCTTCTAAAGAATTTGTTCGATTGGGGGAACAGGATAATTGTCTTTGTCAGACGCTCGGTTCAAGTTACGAAAATCGACACAGAGTCGAATTTCGCCACTTTTCTTCCTTACAGGAACCACATTAGACACCCATTATGTGTGTCTTACTGGGAATATTATCTTTTCATTCAATAATTTATTTAGTTCGTTCTTGACTGTTGGTTCCAACTTAGGGTGCATATTTCTCGGCTTCTGCTGAAAAGGTTGAGTTTGGGATTTCATGGGGATGGTATGTTGTATTATATTAGGGTCAAAATTTTTTAAGTCATCATATGTCCAAGCAAAGACATCCTTGAATTCTCTAAACAGTTTTATAAAAGCGAACCGCTCTTCCTCGGAGCATTCCATTCCCAAATTGATATATTGTGGATTATATTTAGTCCCTAGATTTACCTTTTCATGAGTTAAGGAAGAACTATTTGTTTTACAATTTATAGATTTTCTAAATTTATCATGCAAATCATAAAACTTTTCTAGTCTTACCATGGATTTAGGAATAGAGTTTACCAGACCAGATGTTGATTAGGGAGACCTCAACTCTGGTATTACTGTGAAATTGCGGAGATTTTCATTGTGAGTGCCTTCATCGATAACTGCATCTTGGAAGGTGTCCTCCATGTGCAAAAAAATGATAATCTGTTGATCATCATCAAACACTCTCCAATTAGTGACATTGTCTGGAATCGATGGTCTAAACAATAACTCAATTGAAAATGCATTTGGGGAGAGACCTTCTGTGGGAAAAAGTTTAGAAGCGATGTTAGCTAGTAAACCAGCCTCGTAATTCTTTAATCTTGGAATGGAATTAATGTTGAATGAAAAAACATTATGCATTAGATTCCATACCTTAGTCTGATAACTTTTTAGGTGTGGTGATAGGAAATGTATGGAATTTCTTACCTGCCTGACCACAATTTTTGAATCTCTGAATACTATTAAGTTCTTTTCTCTCATATCTACAACTTTCCCGAGTCCTTGAAAGAGTGCCTCGTACTCGGCTGTGTTGTTGGTACATTCAAACTCTAGTCAACAGGTGATAAAAATTTTATTACCAGCCAAGTCGATGAGTACACATCATGCACCAGTTCCTTCTTTAGATTTGGATCCATCGAAGTAAAGTGACCATATTTGAGCTTCATCAGCAGTGTTTGGCACATTTGGTAAAGCCGCTGACTAAGTACATGTCATGAGCTCCGACTGTTGTTTCGAATTAGTGATGGGAGAAGTTTCAACCATGAAGTTACTGAATAAAGTGTTCATTCCCTACATTTCAAGAAAATTAGTGGAAGAAATAAATGGTTCATTAGCATCATTCAAATCTATCGCGGTGTGTTTGAGATAGTGTTTGTGGTTAATCCTCATCCTATTTGGCTGTCCATTTTATGGAAGCCACAAATGAGACCAATCTGTTGCAAAGTATCCATGTAGTTGTTCAAACCAGTCCTGGCTTAGGAGCAAACCATAAACTTCAAGGATCTCAACAATAATGATATCAATAATTTGGTGAACTTTTGGATTAGAAGATAGCCTAACGAGCACGTTCTTTAGTTCACCAATTACCTTAACATTTGTCTGATCGAGCTGAATGATTTTAAGACTAGAAGGTTTAACTTTGGCATTATTTTTTTGGAAAACAGACAAGGGCATCACATTGGATGATGCACCAGAATCTAACATGCAATTATGTACATTTCTATTGAAAATTTCAAAAGTTAACAAAAAAGGTTGGACATTTTTGTGAGCATTAACAACAAAATTCTGCTGATTTTTAGTCGTTGTCCTTGAAAATACTTTATCTACATTTGATATAGTTTTTTCGATGAGATCCCCTTTTTTTTAAGTAAAAAAGGGGGTGAATCCTTCTATTCAATCCATGAAAAAAGTACAAAGTGATACATTGATTTGTTGATGGGAGAAGACCCCCCAGAAAGAGAACAGGGGATCACTTGAAACTAGCCTATGCTAAAAGAGAGCTCCATAGAGTGCATGGGAAAAGCAAGATGAAAGATTACAATATAAGGAGAAAGGGTTGGATCATTGTGTTGGTCGGTGAGGATCCTTTCTACCTTTTTTCTTACGAACATCAATCCAACCAGAGGAGCTGATAGTCTCAACAACTTTTACCACCAAAGTCAGATGGTTTGAGGAAGTGTCGTAATCTTGAGCTATTGAATCCAGGGGTGCTTCTTTGTTGCTGACTGAGTTGTCTGATTCATGAGGACACTTCTGAGTCCCTGTGAGCAGGATTGTGATCATGATTGTGTCAATTGTTTCCCCCTTTTCGAGAGGTGGGTGCAAGGACTTAATTGCGGGAGTTGGAATCATGACTTCTGAATCTTCAGGATTTTGTGCCGAGGCCGCATGCTAGTGTTTTGGGTCGACAGTTGGCTGCTGAGCGAAAGTTGGGGCATGTAGAGGCATTGAGGAAGGCGGAGGAGTTGGAGCATCTTTTTGATTTTTCTTATTGCCTAAGGAAGGGTTCAGGTGGCTTTTGTAAGATTTTGGTCCTTGCCAACCATTGGCTCTTTTCCGTGCTCCAGAAGTTGAGGAAGGGATTGGGATAGAGAACAAGTTGCCTGGAGGTTCCTTGTTTGCTGACAGGAGCAACATCTGAAGGCAGTGTTCTCACAATTGATCATCTATGTGAAAGGATCTCCCTCATCCCAATCTATAAGAATCCTATCCAGAATCCCTTGACTGAGGTCAATTTTAACGCATATGCGGGCGAAAGTGATGAAGCCTTTCACTATCCTATTTATGTCTATCTTGATAAATCTACCCAATGCATTGCCCAGGGTGGGTAAAAAAGATGAAGAATAGAAATGTAGGGGTAAATTGGGTAGTCTTACCCAGACCCGTGTAGTCATGGTTGTCATGGTTAGTGGATTGAAGTCAGGGAACCATCTCTGGATGGAGAGACCAGATCTGCCCCAGAACCAAGGACCTTCCTCTAGCATGCATTGACATTCAGCTTCTATGGAGAAGTTGACGATGAAGAACCCCTTGGAGCAGAAGAACAAATCATGACCTTCTGACCAGGTCTTGTTAACCCATTCCTTTAGCACAGAGGCCAAGGGCCAAAGTCCACTGAAGCGGCAAATGAGGGCTTTTGCCTGGTAGATAAAGGCATAGCCATATACTTGGGGATATTCACCTTCTATTGTTGGAGATTCTGCGCACTGCTCTATAATGAAGGTAGATCCAAAGGGCTCCTTTACTTTTGAAGATTTAGCATTGAAACTCGAAGGAGCAGAAGTCCCTGATTTCACAGCATGCTTATAAGAGCTTGGATGAGTGACTAAAGGTGCTCCTCCACTCAAATGAGAAGTGAGAGAAATGGTTGCATTTTTTCGATTCCCATAGTGTTGTAGCAGAGAGCCATCCCCAAGCTACCATCCTTCGAAGATTACTCATTGGAATCCAGGAGGAGTACCTGTAGCCTGGTGGATTTGGGTTTTGAGCTCAAAAATAGAGTCTGAGTCTTAAGCCTATAAGCAGAGAGAAGATCTGACAATGGTCTTTACAAAAAGGGGGAAGCTTTCTGCAATCTCAGAGCTATTCTTGCCACAATATTCAGAATGAAACCTTGCTCTTGAATTACTCTTAACTAGATTCCTATACCAGAGCGAAGGCAAAGAATCCCCCAAGAGCCATAGATCCCTGAGGTCTCTGCTAGTTGAATGGCTTTCAAACTTTAGATCAAGGTGATGACGATAGCTATGGTTTAGCACTTGCCACACCTGCAGTCTATTCTCAGCATTGATCTGGTCCCAAATCGTTGGTTCTCTCTCGCCAGAGAATGAGTTGGAGCCTCCCTCCTCAGTTTTCTCTGCACCGACCGCTAACCTTATCGATGAGATGAATCGTTTCTTCCATCCTGGTGCTGGAAGCATGATGGAGACTCCATCTATGGGGACTTGTTGCATTTCCATTTCAGGATCCTTCTCCGTGGGTTGTTGCTGGTCCATCTCAGCCCTTCTGACAGCCACTTGCATAAGTTCTTCAATGGACGCATCGAGGGCCTGTCTATCTACCTTCCCAGCCAAGAGCTTCACCTCCTGCACAATGTGGACATCCCAGTCGACATCAAGATCTGGCGCATAAATATGCTTGATCGCCATATCCGTGCAAATATTCTTCCAATCCCATGTCTCCCTGTGCTGGTCCATAGAGAAAACCCTCGTCTTCCAGAATCGAAAAAAAAATCAATTCGTGGGAAATTAGATATTAACTCTGCAAAAACTAGTTATTATATTTTCTGCCTATGATACATCTAGTGAGGACATATTGAAATGGATTAACATCGGCTCGATGAGATCCCTTTTATCTGGGGGTTTAGGTGTTGTTTTAGCAGGGATCTTTTGAGTTGTTTTAGAACTGATTTTTGCAATTTTCTTGCTGTTCAGATTGTTATTTTTTCTATTTTCTATGATGTTCTGAAGCATTTTCTGCAGAAGAAGAGGGAATTTCAACATTTCGTAAACATAAATATTAGCCCTGAGTTTCTTTAATCCTTCAATCAAATCATACTCTAAAGTCGGGGCTACTAAATCTTGTTTTGTTTCAACTTGTTTCAATTGTCTTGGAGGCACATTAGTACTTATTTCAGAGGAGGGTTTACTTTGTGATTTGCTTCTAGTGTTGTAAGGATGGACAGTTTCAAACTGTCAGAAAAATGTCCGAAGACATTGGGAGATGACTCCTCTTCTTCAGCTACTTCTTCTTCAACCACCTCTTCAGAATTCTCATGGGAAACTAAGTTATCATGTGCTTCTAGGATAGTTTGTAGAGCATATTGCAAGCTTTCGAGATTCAGACCTTCAAGGGTCGGATTCAGTCGGTTGGGGGGAAAAGGTTTTCTGAAAGGAGGTGTGTAACTTCCTTTGCTCGAAGATGTTTCTTCAGCCGATCTCCTCAAGTCTATGACTTGATTTGAGAATTTTTGGATGACCTTTTGTAAACTTTCTAAGTCCGAGGTTTCTGATTGGGTTTTGGTTTGAGGAGGCCTGGTAAGAATTTCTATCTTCTTCTTAGAAGGTGGGGTTATTTCAGCCTCATTACTAAAATTATCTTTCAAACTCAAAATATCTTTTTCAATTTGGCTCGCCTCTTCAAAGGCTTCTAGTAATGTTGACTTCTTAGACCTTTTAACCCAAATTGCTACATTATTGTGTAGAGATTTAGTGTAATATGCCACAATAAGATTTTTAGTGGGAATTGAATCAATGGGGATTTGGTTTACTAATGTAAGGAACCTTTGGTTAAAATATTTTACTTTCTCCTTAGGGTTCATTTTTAAGCTGGAGAGTTCCATGACTAAGACTTTTGGAGATTTATCATCTCCGAACTTTTCTAGGAAATAGGTCTCGAATCTGTCCCAAGATACAATGATGTGAGGTTGTTGGGCAAAATACCATGTAGAGGCATTTCCCTCAAACATGTAAGGAAAAATTCTACATACTATGTCTTCATGTTCAACACTTTGAAGTCTAATGGCTAGCATGAATTTCTTTAAGTGATCCTCAATGATTTGCTTAGAATCTTGATTGAACTTAGGTAACCATTTCTCCGGGTGTTTTGGTAAAGGGTGTTGGGGTCCAGGTACAACCAAAACATCTTGCTTGAGCCAAGGTCTGGCAAGATTGTTTTGGTTTGCCATGGGTGTAGGCGGTGTCGAAGGCTGGGATGGTTCAGATGAAGAACTGCCTTCAGCAGAAGACTCTCCTCTTGAACAGGAAGGAGATGAATGAGGTGGGGAAGGTGGAATACCAGATCCTCTAGCTTTAAGAGTAGGAGTGTGGTCAAGATCTATGGTATTATCTCCTAAAGGATCTAAACGTAGACTAGTGCCTTCAAGTTGCTCTCGGATATTTGAGAAATCTAAAGGTTGATTGGGAGGCCTACTAGGTTGTCTGATATGGGCCAAAGCATTGTGTGTCCTTAAGAGTGACTGATGAATGATTTCTTGTATGTTGACCCCTTGAGGATTTGGTGTTACTGGCTTAATGGGAATCTCAGAATTTTCGTTCGAGGTAGTTATTGTTTCATAAGTAACGTTGTTGTCTGAGAGACTACGTGTTACTACAGGGGAGCGAGTGTCTGGGGGTGGAGTTTTGCGACCTCCACATGACATCAATTTTATTCAGGCCCTCCATCTAGCGCCATTTGTTGATGGGCGAAATTGACCATCGGTCAATTGGAAGAATGAGTCCGGTTCGGGGTTATCTAAATAACCCAAGTCGTTTGGTTTAACTCTTTTCGATAGGTTTAATGGCTCCGTTAGCCAATCTAAAAGTCCTAAAAGAAACAAATAAAATAAATGAAGTAACTAACTAACTACTAATCACTATATATATATATATAATGTAACTATTGTAGATATATTTAAAAGGAAAATTTACTTATCTTACTTATGTACATGATATACAAACTGCAAGTTTTAATCTAAACTTATGAAACTCAATGTAAAAAAAAGATTGCTTCTAGGAAGCAGATAAAGAAAGCACATAAAATATTTTTTGTTTTTTTCCTTTATAAATCTAAACTAAAAAGAAAAAATACAATGCAGCATAAATATGTTGATAGTCAAAGTTGCACCATACATAATAGTTTCATTGATAAGTGAACGACATAAAAATATAAATGGGCTAACCTGTTAGTGAGTTTAACAATATATATCCAATCTTATGTACGATCAGATAATGTTCAACTACCATGTCCAAGAGGGAAACTTGCAATGAACCTTGAGATTGTTCTAAATAAATCCAGAACAATGTGTTGGCAGTTGAGTTTTAATAATAGAATAGATGATATGAATAGGTATGTGATCTTATGATCGCAAGCAATTATATTACGATAAATCTGATTGTCACAACGTTGCATTTAATCATTCAACTAGAAACTAAAGAGAAATCCTCTCATTTAAGATGAATAGATGATCACACTATCGATATCTAGGGCATCAAATATGGACGATATTTATAAAAGAATTATCCCAAAACATAACAGATCATGAAGTCTAAAGCTAACAAAACCTATTAGTATATTGGTATAAACAAAGTATAAATGAAACACCATTTATAGGAAGTTAAAGCTAAAATGCAAATTGTTGTTCCATTCAAGTTTGTGAATTAATCATCCACCTTCAGCCCCAGGCTAAGATGTCTTCATTATCAAAATCTATAGTATTTAAAGAGTTCTTGTAAGCTAAACATCCTATCTTGTAAGATAGTATCATATCCCAAAAGGATCTACAACTTACAAAAATATAGGGTCCAAAGCCACTCAATATCAAACTGTATCTTCAAAATCATGAAAGTTTTGTTTTTATTTACAAAAAGAGCCAAAAGAAATGGCTAATTAACTAAGTCCAAAAATGCTCCATCTTATGAGATCACCACAAGACACATGATATCCTGAAAGAAAAATGAAATGAAGAAATTAGATATTTATTTAACTAATATTTTCCAAAATAATTCATGAGAATTGACTGGCTACAAAATCTGTTGATTCTGTAGCTAGTCTTATTTTAAACAACAAAAATCTAAATCAATCCATATTAATTAGAAAAATAACAATAAAATCACAACTAAGATAAAAACAAATCTTACCTTTCAACTGAATACTAAATTCGAATCATAAAATCTCAGAGTTGATCATTGGTTTGACACACTCAACATTTTTTATTATGACATTTCCAGTCCTTTTCAAACGTTTTCCTTTCCTTTGTGCACTGATCTTGAGCTCATGGTTTTCAATTGTTATTAAGTCATTTTGAGTCATATGGGTCTTGAGATTTGCCTAAAGGACAGGGACATCTGTGTAATATTGGCCTATCCAATGTAGGCACACTTCACATTGTGGAGCTGGGACAGTCGGTTGAGGAGGCACATGACTGTGTGTCAAAAAATTACCACTATCCACCATGGGATTTTGACTAAGTTTAATTCCTGGAAAATCTTTGTTTTGTTTCAGGCATGGTGGTAGGTTATTTACATAATCGAAAGTATGACTGAGATCCGGTTTGGATTATTTCGGGTCTTCACCTGCCAGGAACGTTTCGATCTCGAAATCAGAGCTTTCATGGACCTCGATCGCTTCAATCGAGCTCACATGAGTTTTTGATCTATTTTGTAGGCTCCTCAAGATTAATCTCCCATCCCTTTTGTTATTAAACCCTATGTCTGGATTCTTATTTGATAATTTGCGTGAGCGTTTAATGATGGTTTTTTAAATGTTATTAGGGAAAACATACTTCTCACGCTTAGGAGATTCAATGACCCTAGGGATATCATCCTATTGCTCGAATATAGCCTGATCAGGCTTAGCCCTTTCACAGGGTTTTTCGCATGAGAAATTTGGCCTATCACTGGAAGGAACATGAGGCCTTTCTTTATCAACCATAGGGATTTCTACAGGGTTTACTATAGAAAATCCATTGCGGGTTACAAAAGTATCCTAATCATCACCCTGTAGTTTCAAATGATGAACTAATAGAAACCTAATCAACCCATGGTGGAATAAACTAGAATTCAAACTCTATCTTTTATATCTCTTAGACATTTTATATAAACTCCTCAATAAGTAGAATGGCATGTTTAATTGAAATCCAATGAAATGCATTAACAGTCTTATGTGGTAAAGGAAAATGAGGCCATAGCGACCTTCACATGTAATGAATTGCCTCAACACTGTCAATAAACCATGACACATAATCTTCAACAAAGATATTGGCATACCTTTGTCACAGCACTGGATTTTCCGAGAGGTAGCGAAAAAACTCCATGGCACCTCTTCCAACTTTCAATTTTTAAACCATTTATGGCCGGTGAGGGGAAGACCCATTGCCTCGCTCAGAAATTCCTCTGTGATTTCTAATTGAACATTTCCCACTTTGGCTCTGAATCCATCGAAAGTGAGGGAAAACTCTTGGGCTTCTTGTAAGTTGTAACCCTAGAATTTCCTAAGAAACTCAACCCAACCCTGACTCTTAAGGTCTTCACTCGCATCATCATACAGAAGCAAGGTTTGGGAGCCATTTGGCTTGACATGGACGACAGTGGCCATAAGAGTTTGGACAGGCAGTCATGAAGGCGACCATAATTCACTGTGAGCATGAAGGGTTTCAAAAACAGAGGAAACCAGAGAAAATACCAAAGGAATAAAACTCACCATTACCCTAGTGCGACCAAAATGAGAGAATAAGGGGTTTTAAGCCATGAAAATTCAGGCGTTTTGGGTAATGAATGGCATGAGTACAGAGAAAAACCCAAGACTCTGGTTTGTGATGATGGATCTGTCGATTCGAACTGACACCTCAAACAAAGTACATGGTACAACCAAGTTGTGTTTGAATCTCATCATTGTGTAATGGGTGAAGTCGATTTGCTAAGTTTAGGAGAAGAGGTGTTTTACAAACCAAAGCATAATGAAAATTTAAAATGAAAATCGATTTACAAAGAATTATAAATGAAACAATCCTATAGTCCATTGCCAATCGATTCTTGGTGTATTCTCCAAGTACTCAAGATATAGCTTATAATCCATGAACAACTTAAAACAAATGTTTTATTGATATATGATAAGCCTCAAAACAAAACAACATTCATTAGCAGAGTTGTAAGAACATTGACCCTACATAAAGACCAAGCCTTGGATATAATAGCTATTTGATTATAAGTTTCAATGATTCTTTCATGCTTTCTGTCATGAATGAAGCATGAAAACAAAAATGAAAAATTAGGAATGATCAAAACATCTTCTTTACAACCGAGTAGCCACCTTCAAATAGAAATATTTATAATCCAAAATGTCATCAATCTCAACGTCATCCAAAGGGAATATTGTTATCAACAATGCAGGACTTTGCCAAATATGTTTCCTTTTCGCTTGTTTTATCATCCATTTATCCCCAAAGTGAATCCCTTAATAATATGGAGGGAAAAAAAAAGAATAATATACTCAATGACAATCCACACCCAAAAAGCTCCAGTAACCTTGTAGCTCTACAAAACATGTTTAATTTTTTTTCTCTATGGAAAATAATGCATCGTCCAATGTAAAAGTGGTATGATGTGGTGAATCCTTAATCACCACAATGTTGTGAAGCATTGACCATTCAAACACTCGACAATAGTGTAATGTGGATGAATCTTTAAATGAAGGTCCCTTGATTTAAGCTCTTTGGTTCTGCCAATTTGTTGTAGTTATCAGTCCTTGATAATATCTTGTTGCGTAGATATTCCATGAATTTTGGGTTTAAAAAATACTAGTGATTTTTCCATCCTCTTTGGAGTTGATGATTTTGTTCTATACTTTTTAAACTTCATAATAACTTTCCTAGAAATGAGGATGTTGATATGTTTTCTCTTTTGATATTTCTCCTTCACCTTTTGATGGTTCTCCTTCACACAGATAAACTTATTGTATTTCCTTGTCACTGAAACCATGCTTTCTGATATTGTTTTCATGTATCCAAGTCAAGAATGCATGTGAAAGTTGATATGGTGATGTAATGCAGGTCAGACTCAATAAGATCTTGAAGAAAACATATTCTTTATGGTCAAATGAAAATGTGGTTTGCTTTCTGGTTGCAACTCATTGTTGTAGAAATATCTAGTTCTTTATAAAATATGTTGGATTGTAAAAGAAATTCCTTCCTCCATTCTCTTAAAATTATGGTCTATGTCAATCCATGAAGCATGAACTCACTTGTACTATTTTATTCTTAAGTTTTCAAAAAAATGAGTGGGTTGAGAATTTTATTGTAACAACAAAAGTCACTGGCACTATTATGTTTTTGTGGTTTCCTCAAGATGTTTCRTCACAACCCTTATGAAACTCGCTAATTGTTTCTCTCATTTGATGGAGTKTTATAGGATGTASAACCAAACAGGTATTTKTTAGATCTATATTCATTGAGTGAGGTAGGAAAGTGAGACATCTAGTAGGTCTAACARGTCGAGATCAACTAGAGGTGAGAAGATCATAAGAAAATTCCATAGACGCATGGATTTTTTCTTGCTAAAGGGGGGTCAYRTTCTTATGATGATAAGAGCATAGAYRACATCGAGGTTCCCTTGAGGTACAAACATCTAGYGGAACGATGGGTACCCAAGGATMTYCCTCAAATAAACTCKGATTTTTGTGTCAATGAAAGGATATACTRCATTGTTCCATCRTCATTACATGGTTTGGGGATATTTTCCATGGATGGMATAAATGTTTGTTACGGCGRATTAACTAAATTGATGGAGTATGTGGGACCTTGTTACATCTACAAAKATTGGATACACCTATTCCAATATATAAAAAGTATGTGAAGATATGGTGTGGCTGAAAATTATATACAGCTAAAAGACAATGATAAAAATAAAGGAGCATCTATGTATATTGACGGAAGACAAAAAGCAACAAGGCATATTGCAGGATTTATAAACACTACATTATATGTGATCACAAATAAGAAACATGATTGCGTATTTGAGGGGTGTGAAGGAAACTGTGTGTTCGTATGTGAAATAAAATCAATAGCTACAAGGGAAGACTTGTTGATTGATTACAATTTGAATCGAGTAGATACAAACGTTGCTATTATGGGGGTGGTACGTATAATATTTTACCCAACATGTAAGTAATCACTCATATATCTTATGATTATCATTTACTGCAATATACTGTCACACATCTTGTAAGTTAAGGAAACATTTTAATACATCATGGTTCTTATATTGTGGCAAGGTGATCAAGGTCGAAGGGCACCAACCCTTTCTTGTGTCTCAATTAGAATTAACAAAAAATTGTTCAATAATGATATCCCATTAGCTAAATTCCTAACACCTTTCCATAATGATATCCCATGAAACATTGTAGAATTTTAATGTAAAATTGTTTAGACTCAAGGGTTTTGTTGGCCATATTTAATAAGGCATCAAAAAAATCATCTATTGTTAATGACTAATCGCACAAGCCTAGAAGTTTCTAACAACCTAAAGTCTACAATACACAATGTCCACACCAATCACTCCTTAGGTTCTTTAGTCACTCTTTACTTTGATGTTTTTAGCATGCCATATTTTTGTCCAATGTCTATTTATGAACTAAATTTATTTTGCATACATTTGAATTTCTTCTATTTTTTCTAATTCTTATATTCACATTGCATTGTTGGAAACACCATTATCCCGAGGTGACAAGGGAAGGAAACAACCTTAGAGCAGTTCACAAATCCTGCAGAGGAAGTGCTTTCTGATGAATATTTTTTTTCCTCCACCAACCCAGTGCAAATAATAAAGAAGCTTGTGAGAAAATAAAACATTGAACTCGCTTGTTTGATTCAAATTTGACCACGTACACAGGAGATAAATGAAATAATTAAAACCTTGATGGAAAAAATTCATCGCTATGGGGTAAGAAATATCTTTAATTATCTCATTTACTTATTTTGGATTTTAATGTTTATACTCTTATAAGTACTTTATAAAAAGATCTTTATTTTTATAGGAGTTTTTGCAAGATTTTGATCCCTAGGATGTGCCTATAGAGGTCGGTGTTGGTACCAACGTCGTTGCTAAACCGACACAACATCAGATGGGTACACCCCCAGCACAACATCATATGGATGCACCCCCCAGGGTTGATGTCGATGTCGTTACTATGTCGTTCACTCAAATCAGTACACCCTCCAGGTTCGATGCCGGTACTACACTCTGCCTTGACCAACACATGCCAGAATGTGCACAGGATGTTGTGGATGTAGAACATGGAATTACACATTTTGAAGCATGATTTCTTGGATCTTTCCATGTGAGTAGCATGGGAATACTACTGGTTACCTTTTTGGTAAACTATGAGCTCACACCTATGAAAATAGAAAAGCTTCGAGGTATTTAAGATGTGTTTTAATTATTATATACAATCTAATTGAAATTTTCATATAATGTGCAATTATTTTAAACTAATGATAATATTGTTTTGTAGGAAACGATACATCTTATAAACACATAAATGAACTAACCTTGGATATATTTGGGCCCACCATATGCACAAGGTGGAATTCCCAAAGTTCCAAGTTAAAAGATGAACTCATTAACAAGTTCGTTGGCCTGTTTAGTGAGGGTTCCTTCAATAAATATAGAGTCTCCTAAAATCAAGTGCATATTTAAAATATCTGCATGATCAATATAAGGTTCATCTGCAAAAGAATCCTAATTATGAGTGTCCTCCAATGATTCATGAGAGGGAGTGGAAGGCCTTAAAGGAATATGCAAAGGAGAATATGCTCTGAAAAGAAGGAAATGTTGAAATTACTAAGACAACTGAGAGGGGGGGTGAATCAGTTGTTACTATGCTTAAACAATCTTATGTCTATTAAAAACAAATTCCAATCTTCTCCAAGTGGCCATCAAGATTATACACGATATGAATAACAGAAATAATAAACATCAATCACACATATGATATACACAGAGACAAATTTTCACGAGGAAACCCATAAAGGGAGAAAACCTCTTCTTATTCGAATGATAGGAAGTGTTTTATGTTATGTACATCATATATCTTTGGGCACCAACTCAAAATGAGGCTACAACCTCTATTTTATAGGCTGCAACTTGTTGAGAGCACCAACTCTCTGGTTTCTCTAGCACCCACTAGAAGGAAGCACCAACTTCCTGAGCGTTCCAACACCAACTAGATGGAAGCACCTACTTCCACTTATACAAGCACCAACTTTCATACAGAAAACTCTGTGTTTTCCCAAGCACCACCCCGCCACCCTGTTTTCTAGCCACAATTAGATGAAAGCTTCAACTTCCAGTATTAAAGCACCAACTTGAATAACAGAGGAATATAGTCCTCCCTAGCACCTCCCTACCTCCTTGATTATAAATAAATGATTAATTAATCAATAATACAGATATATCAATTCTTACCACTTCTTCTTTTTCTTCAATTCTTCTCTGCTTCACTATTCTTTTGTTCTATTCATACTTGGCTTGACTTGTTGTCTCTTTCTATATGTTCTTTCTTTGTTCCTGTCATGCTCTTTGATATGTGTGCATTCTTCTCTCTTCACCTTTTCTGTTTTGTTCAACTTATGTTTCTCATCTCTGAGTTTGATCTCACACTGTGCATACTGTGATTTTCCTTTCTCCCAGTTTAACTCATTTTTTAGTGAGAACAACCAATCTCACACGGTCATAGCATTTCCCTTTTATGCTATACCCTCGATCAGTTACACCTTGAATCTCCTAGAAAAAACACCACAACAACTGAATCGCAAAGCGTTCAAGAACTATGATTCAAATCTACTAAATGAATCACAACTGAATAATTAACCATGAAGTGAAACAATAGCCCTTCGATCAAATTCTCAATTAACCAACACCATTGGATTACATCCGTAGGGTCTTGTGTTTATCCCATATGACCATTAGTTGTGACCAAATGCTAAACATAAAGTGATTTCGTGATTTCGCATTTCTGGTGATCAGGTATGATTCACCTAGATTTTCCCAACTCGCGAAACTCTGAAATGGAGCTTAGCAGCATGCTATCTTCTCTCTTCATCTTTCGACGATGTGACCTTGGCTATGAACGCAGGCCAAACATTCAAGCGCTTCACTTTCCAAATCAATGGTCTAGAACTTTTCTTCGATCTGATGGCTCAAATCTCATCGCGACTTTGCATATCGTGAGTTCCTATGTCACATTCCTTTGACTCCTCCAATGTGCAGGTCAGTGAAATGGAAATCGCTCGCCATGTTTCCTATGGCTCCAATGACCAATATTGTTTGACAACCTTGCGTATCACAACTTCCCACACCATGCTCCTTTGACTCCTCCAATGTGCAAGTCAGCAAAATTCCAATCGCTCGCCACATGTCCTCTGGCTCCAACGGACAAGATTGTTTCACAACCTCACATATCGCGAAGTTAGAGGATAATACTCAGCCATATCCTCTTCGCAATTATACAAGAACCAACGGTTTTTGGTCCTCGATGCTCAGATCCAACGTCTAAGATTTGTTCTCCTCTTCTGCATGCTCCTCTTGACTAAATTCATATCTGATAGCCATCGGGAATTCGGGATGGGTGATCCAACGATCACTGTTGCTCCTCCTCCTGAGCTTACACTTCTGTTCTTTCCATGCCATCATCATTGTGTTATTGATCTTGTTGTCATTGGCAAACAAGTATACTCTCGTCGTGTTGATCTTGCCATCAATGAAAAACAAGCATACTTTGCCTTCTATCTGTAAATATGCCAACAATATCCCCCTTTGGCATTGATGGCAACCTTGAATATCCTGAAGAACTTCATTATTCTTCTTGGACATCCAACCATACCACTGTAGCATCCTTACCACACTTTTTATTCCCCTTTTACATCAATGTCAAAGAAGAAACACACTCCCCTTGAGTTGTTGAAGTACATCTCGAAGGTATCAGATATGCGACAAGCACATACTCCCCATGACAAGGTGAAAAAATTAGACGAAAGAATATATAACCCCCAAATTTTGACGAATATATCCAAGAGGTGTCACTACTAATGGTTTAGTAAAGATGTTAGCTATCTGTTCTATGGAAGGAATATAAATCATCTGAACAACTCTGTTTGTGACCTGCTTTCTGAGAAAATGATATTTGATTGGTATATTCTTAGTCTTGGAATGAAGTATAGGATTCCTAGAGACACTAATGGCACTAGTGTTATCATAGTGAAGTGGGATGGCATCAGTATAAATTACCTTCAAATCTGCAAGAGTTTGTATCATCCATAAAATCTGAGTGCAGCAAGTAGCAACAACAATGTACTCTACCTCTGTAGTTGATAAAGAAATAGATCCCTGCTTCTTACTAAGCCATGCTACTAACAAGTCACCCAAGAAAAATGCACCTCCACTGGTTCTCTTTCTCTCATCCACACAATTTTCCCAATCAACATATAAATAAGAAGTTAACTGAAAATTTTGATTTCTAGGATACCACAGACCACAAGTCTTTGTTCCCTTCAAGTATTTGAATATCCTTTTGACAACTACTAAATGACTTTTTTGGGGAGAAGATTGATAATGACCTACCATTCCAACAACTTGCATGATATCAGGACGGGATGTTGTGATGTACAAAAGACTACCTATCATTGATTGATATGTCCTTTGATCAACATCAGGTGAAATATCATCTTTACTGAGCTTGCAACCGACCACCATAGGTGTACTAATAGGGGAAGAAACTTCCATCTGAAACTTCTTCAACATCTCTTTCAAATATCTTTCTTGAGAGATAAAATTCCTGCAGAACTCTGATTTACTTGTAAACCAAGAAAATATTATAGTTCTCCTATCATGGACATCTCAAACTCTATTTGCATAGAATTAGCAAACCACTGGACAGAGGAATAATTAGTATAGACAAAAATAATGTCATCTACATAAACCAAAACAACTAGTAAATCATCACCTTCAGACTTAATGTAGAGATTGTTGTCAACAATACCTTTCTTGAACCCTTTGTCTTGTAAAAATTTGTCCAGTCTATAATACCAAGCTTTTGGTACTTGTTTCAGTTCATATAAAGCCTTCTTCAGCTTGCAGACATAGTTAGGATTATCTATCAATGAGAATCCTTTAGGTTGATCCATATATACTTCTTCCTCTATATCTCCATTAAGAAATGTTGACTTAACATCCATCTGATACACTTTAAAGTTATTATGACATGAATATGTAAGAAACATTATGATGGATTCCAATCTTTCCACCGATGCAAAGGTTTCATCAAAATCCTATCCTTCAACTTGTACATACCCTTTACAGACAAATATGGTTTTATTCCTAACAACTTATCCTTTTTCATTCATTTTATTCTTGAATGCCCATTTGGAGCCTATTACATTCTTATCTTTGGGTCTAGGAACAAGCTCCTAAGTATTGTTCTTCTCAATCTGATCAAGCTCTTCATTCATAGCTCTAATCCAATCATCATGCTTGTTGGCTTCATAAAAAATTTTAGGTTCAATAATAGATAGAAAAGCAACTTGAGATTGTTTTGAGTCTTTAATCAATTTCCTTCTTGTCTGAGCTCCTTTATTTATATCTCCAATTATCTTGTTTTCAGGATGATTCTTTCTAACAATTCTGAGAGGTGGTTTTGTTTCTTTCTACTGATTTGTGTCATCCTGAGTATTTGTATCTTCATCTGATTCAGATTCTTCTCTTTATGGTCCTTGGACCTCTTCATATTCATCTTCATCTATATCTTATGTGCTTGGTTCAACAGTGCTTACATTTTGTACCGGGATTTCTTCATCAACTTTTATGTTGATAAAATCAACCAATTTATGCAACCTCTTATTGTAGCATATGTATCCTTTAATGTTTGTAGCATAGCCTAAGAAGATACCTTCATCAGCCCCGTCATTATATTTGCCAATATTTTCATCATTATTCTTGATATAACATTTACTCCCAAAGACTTTAAAATGCTTGATTGAAGGAGGTCTTCCAAACCATTGTTCATAAGGAGTCTTGTCACTGTGTGGCCTATGATGAGATTTGTTAAGAATATGAATAGTTGTATGGATTGCTTCCACCCAATATGTCTGAGAAATATTCCTTTCATTTATCATTGATCTTTCCATCTATTGAACTGATCTATTCTGCCTCTCAACTACTCCATTTTGCCATGGAGTCCTTGGAATAGTGTACTCTCTTTTGATCCCATGTTTATCACAAAACTCTTTGAAGTTTCATGAACTAAACTCTCCTCCTCTATCAGAGCTTACTGCCTTCAATATTTTTCTTGTTTGATTCTCAGTCAGAGCCTTAAACACTTTGAATTTTTCAAATGCTTCAAGTTTTTCCTTCAAAAAGGAAACCCATGTTAGTCTAGAATAATCATCAATAATCAACATAAAATAGTTTTTTTTCCATGTACCTTCTTTCCTTGATGGCCCACATAAATCCATATGTACTAACTGGAGAGGTTTTTTTGTTGAAGGAATTTTTTTAGATTTGAACTGTGTCTGAGTAAGTTTTCCTATTTGGCAAGGTTTACAAATAGAATCATATGGTTTTGATATATTTGGAAGATATTTTACCGCCCCACTATTTCTAAGCTTGATTATATGATCAAAATTTAGGTGTCCAAGTATCATATGCCATAGCCAACTTTCATCATACTTGCTTA
>JZKD02S1946358.1:1204683-1225841 GCA_000966675.3 Picea glauca | reverse complement strand
CTATATGTTTGAAGTTTGGCATCTTTTACTTTCTCATTTCCTTCAAAACTGCTAATAAGTTTATCCCACATTGCTTTGGCATATTCAAAATGCATCACCTTTACAAACTTAACTTCGGCAAGTCCATTCAAGATAACATTGATTTCCTTTGCATTGAAACTAAATTCTAACTTATCATCTTTAGAATCTAGCACAACATGTTTTATATGTCCAGTTTCTACTACATCCCAAACATCAGCACCTAAGGCCATTATGTATGATCTCATTCTAACCTTCCAGAAGGAAAAATTTGTTCCATCAAACAGAGGAGGCTTATTGGCTGAAGTCCCTTCATGACTTGTCATGTTTAAGCTTACATATCTACCTTTAAATAAAAGGAACCCGCTCTGATACCAATTGTTGAAATTACTAAGACAACTGAGAGAGGGAGTGAATCAGTTACTGTGCTTAAACAATCTTATGTCTATTAAAAACAAAATTAAATATTCTCCAAGTGGCCATCAAGATTATACAATATATGAATAATAGAAAAAATAAACATCAATAAAACATATGATATACACAAAGACATATTTTCACGAGAAAACCCATAAAGGGAGAAAACCTCTTCTTCTTCGAATGATAGGCAGTCTTTTATGTTTTGTACATCATATATTTTTGAGCACCAACTCAAAATGAGGCTACCACCTCTGTTTTATAGGCTGCAACTTGCTGAGAGAACAAACTCTTTGGTTTCTCTAGCACCCACAATAAGGAAGCACTAACTCCTCAAGCGTTCCAGCACCAAGTGGATGGAAGCACCGACTTACACTTATACAAGCACCAACTTGCATACAGAAAACTCTGTGTTTTCCCAAACACGACCCTGCCACCTTGTTTTCTAGCCACAGCTAGATGAAAGCTTCAACTTCCAATATTCAACCACCAACTTGAATAACAGAGGAATACAATCCTCCCTAGAACCTCCCTGATTATAAATAAATGATTAATTAATCAACAATACAGATATATCAATTCTTACCACTTCTTCTCTATTCTGAAATTCTTCTATGCTTCACTATTCTTTTGTTCTATTCATACTTGGATTGACTTGCTGTCTCTTTATATATGTTCTTTATTTTTTCCTCTCATTCTCTTTGATATGTGTGCATTCTTATCTCTTCACCTTTTATGTTATGTTCAACTTTTATTTCTCATCTCTGAGTTTGATCTCACACTGTGCATACTGTGATTTTCCTTTCTCCCAGTTCAACTCATTTTTCAGTGAGAATAACCAACCTCACACGGTCATAGCATTTCCCTTTTATGATATACCCCTGATCAGTTACACCTCGAGTCTCCCAGAAAAAATGCCACAACAACTGAATCGTCAATCGTTCAAGAACTATGATTCAGATCTACTAACTGAATCGTAACTGAACAATTAACCGTGAAGTGAAACAGAAGCCCTTCAATCAAATTCCCAATTAACCAGCACTTTTGGATTACATCTACAGGGTCTCGCATTTATCCCATATGACCACTTGTTGTGACTGAATGCTAAACATAAAGTGATTTCGCGATTTCGCATTTCGGGTGATTAGCTATGAGTCACCTTGATTTTCCCAACTCGTGAAACCTCGAAATGGAGCTTAGAAGCATGCTAACTCCTCCCTTCATCTTTCGACAATGTCTATGACCATGGTCTATGACCATGGTCCAAAGATTCGAGTGCTTTGCCTGCCAGATCAACGGTCCAGAAATTTTCTTCGACCTAACAACTCAGATCTCATCGTGACTTCACATATCGCAAGTTCCTATGTCACATTCCTTTGACTCCTCCAATGTGCAAGTCAGTGAAATCGAAATCACTCACCATGTGTCCTATGGCTCCAATGGCCAGGATTGTTTCATGACCTCACGTATCACGAGTTCCCACACCATGCTCCTTTGACTCCTCCAATGTGCAAGTCAGCGAAATTCCAATCGCTTGCCACGTGTCCTTTGGCTCCAACAGCTAGGATTGTTTCATGACCTCCCATATCGCGAAGTTAGAGGATAGTGCCTAGCCATATCATCTTCACAATTATATAGGAACCGATGGCTATTGGTCCTCAACACTCAGATCCAACGTCTGAGATTTGTTCTCCTCTTCTATGTGCTCCTTTTGTCTGAATTCAGATCTGACGGCCATTGGGAATTAGGGATGGTGTTAACGATCACTGTTGCTCCTCCTCCTGAGATTACACTTTTGTTCTTGCCACGCCATCATCGCTGCATTGTTGATCTTGCTATCATTGGCAAACAAGTATACCCTCATCGTGATGATCTTGCCATCAATGACAAACAAGCATACGATGCCTTCTGTCTGTAAATATGCCAACAGGAAAGACACCACCTAGCTTAGGAAGGTATGTGACATTACTAATAATGTAATTATGATGCTTTATTGTCATTGAGACATCTAGTTATTTATTTGAAACTTTTCAATACATTCTCCTAGACACATCTAAAGCCACCAAGGCTAGAATAGAAAAACATGGGCAGCACAAACTTGGCTCAGGTGGTTACTTGAAACTTGTTGTACGAATTGTAACTATAAGAAAATAATTTGCATCCAAATAATATATTGTTAACAATTTTAATTCAATTGCACAAAAAAAGTAAAAGTCATGTTCTTATGCAAAATTGCAGGACTTGGAGTTCAAACAAGCTCCAACAAATGAAGACCTTAAGCTTGTTTTCAAGCACAACTATGAAGTCACAGTTGAACGCAGAAAAGTCTTAGGGTAAACACAACCTTCCAACACTCAAAATTACACACAGGTAAATAAGATCATTGAATATTATTTATAATTTATTACTTGTACAATATATTGATTATTATTTCCGTCCATAAATTAATGTGTTTGTTTGTCATAAGCAGGCAACCAATGAAGAAATAAGTATCCCCACTAGAGGAACACAACCTAGTGATGATGGAGTGCCACCCAACGAAGGTGGTGTGCAAATCAGTGATGGAGGTATTTCATGTGATATAAAAAAATGTAGTATGGATTACAATTAAAAATATTTAATTGAAAATGGTGTATTAATTATAACCTTTCATGTTTCAACTCCAGAGCAAGTAGAGGATGAGGCTAGGAAAGAAAAGGAACATATGGCCACATCCAAAACTACTATGCTTGTCTCGGCTACTCAAGAAGGTAAAGAACACTATAATGCTATTTTTATTAATGAAATAATTGTAATAATAATAACAAAAAATGTCAATTTAACATTTATTTCATATTGCAGTTGATGATATTCGCCCCCCCTTGCAGTAGCCTCAACATGGTGAGTACACGACCAGGTCGTCAATAAGACATGCAGAGGCTAGAACAACTAAAGGGGGGAAAGGAATTGATGACATCGTTTCTAAATTCATTTAAAAAATAAAGAAACCGAAAAAAAATGATTGTACTAGTTATATAATTAGAAACATCATGTACCATATTGTGAAAACATATTTTTGATGATAAAATTTATTGAGATGAAGTATTTTGTGTCTATGATTAATGAATGAATGAATGAATGAATGTTATATGTTAATGAATGAATGAATGAATGTTATATGTTAATGAATGATTTCTATATGTTTCTTTATGAATTTGTTGTTTTGCTAGTGTTTATGCATGAATCTTAATGTGATTCTTTCAACTATTTTCTAGTAGATATATTGGATACTTGGGAATTGAGAGTGATGCGCGGGGGGGAAGTGGCCATAAGAGCTTCCACCTTCACGTGGTTGGCCATGTTTAATAGAGAATAAATCAATATTTGGATAATATTTGAGAAAACCTCCCTTGATCCAATAGAGAAACAACAAAGTCAATGTTGACTTCACTTCTACTCCATCAAATCAAAGGAGGTTTGCTCCAAGATTAGACTACTCCGATAAATTATTCTCGAAATAAAGAGGATATCATTCATGTATCCATGCACTTCAAGTCTTTTTAATTATTATTTAGTCGTAAAAATGTTTGTTAATTTATTTTATTAGTTTTTTTAATTTTTTAAGTGTTGGTTAAATTAGTAGAACAACTACTGGAGGAGATCTATTAGAGCATCATTAAACAAATATCGTACGAGGAAAACCATCGAATATCCATGTATTCAGGTATTTGAGCTCATTGATGTTTAGTTATTATTCAATCATTTAACCTATTATTGTATTTGACAAATGCAGGTCTGAAGGGCGGTCACCTCCATGATCTACAATGCATTTACAACAATGTTTCTACTTCCCATGTTTTTCTAGTCTTTCCTTTGTTGTTTTTGACATGTCTAGGATCCTACTAAAAGAAACCAAGGAAAGACTATAAAACATGGGCAACACATGAATCTTCGTGAATATTGGACAACTTAATGCTGTAGATTGGACATGGAACAACTTAATGGCAAAGATTGGACATGGATCAACCTAGACACACTCTGTTGGGAAATTGGCTCTATTTCAGGTTCTATGATGGAGGACCAGGTATACTATGTTTGTCGCAACTGCCATTTATGGTCTTTTATAGTTGTTTATTGGATTTTCTATCCCTATTCATATTTATTGAATGGATGCTTATTATTGCTACAAATAGGTGATCATGTCCTATGTAGAGGCAATTGTTTTATCATTTATTGTATAGCATAGACTATATTAGTTTGTTGGAATAGGTTATGGATTGATGCATTATGTGTTTTTTGTTTTGATGGTGGGTTTTTTTTTAGTTGATTAGAATTACACCATTTGATACCATTTTTTTTTAATTTGAAAGAAATCTACTTAAGTGTAAACTAGATGGCAAGAAATATTGCCTGCTATTATACATTAATTCATATCATTTGATTGGTGGATTCAATGTGTCTTTTTGCATCTTTCCTTGTATATAAATACTTTTTTTGTGAACATGGTGTGCTTGTGTCATTTTACACTGAACTTGAGTTTATATTTATGTGTCTTATCTCTCATTATCCATTTGAAATCTAATCCTAGCTTTCTTGTTAACTAGGTTTTCTTGTCAATAAATGATTATTGTTTTTGTGGTGCCCTCTTTCAACTACACTTTTATTCATGTCTAGTAAAAGCGTACAATGTAGTTTTTTTTAAATGATGACATTTATTTCTTTATTCTACGATGACTTTGGATTCTAGATGGAATCAACCATTGAAAAAATGATATAAACACTAGCTCACAAATGCCAATAAACACCAAATATTTCAATTGAATTAGGAACCATGAGCTGGAAGAAAACATAGATACACTAGAAGTCCTTAGTGCCTAGTCTAAATGTAAGTTGTTCTAGTTTTGCGTGGACCTTATATGTTTTGTATGCATGTAGCTTCTTTATTTCATTTACCTTTAATTCTTGTTTCTCTACTTGTTATGCATGATTGGGTATGGGGAATTGAGAGTGATGTGAGGGCGGGGTGGGGGCGGGCACGTGGGGAGGAACCAAACAAGCCTCCACCTTCATGTGGTTGGTCCTGTTTAGTAGAGAATAAATTATTCTCGAAACCAAGAGGAGCTCCTTCATGAGGTACTCCCCTTTAGTATTTCTAGAGCATCTTACATCTTTACTTATTATTCATTCATATAATGTTTAATTATCTTTGTCAATTACAATCTCATTGATGTTTATTTATTATTCAGTCATTTAACCAATTATTGTATTTGACAAATGCACATTTGAAGAGTGGTCACCTCCATGTTCCAAACACATTTCCAACGAGGTTTTTGCTTCCCGTGTTTTTCTATTCTTTCCTTTGTTTTTTTTTACGTGTCTGGGAGCCTACTAAAAGCAATCAATGAAAGACTAGAAAACATGGGCAACACATAAATATTCGTGAATATTGGACAACTTAATGGTGAATATTGAGCATGGAACAACTTAATGGAAAAGATTGGACATGGAAAAACTTAATGGTGAAGATTGGACATGGAACAACCTAAACATGCTCTACTGGGAAATTGGCTCTATTTCGGGTTCTATGATGGAGGACCAGGTATACTATGTTTGTCACAACTATCATTTCTGGTATTTTATAGTTGTTAATTGGATTTTCTATCCTTATTCATATTTATTGACTGGATTCTTATTATTGCTACAACTAGGTGATCATGTCCTATGTAAAGGAAGTTGCTTTATCAATTATTGTATAACATAGACTATATTAGTTTGTTGGAATAGGTTATGGATTGATGCATTATGTGTCTTGTGTTTTGATGGTGGGTAGTTTTTTAGTTGATTGGAATTACACCATTTGATACCATTTCTTTTAATTTGAATGAAATCTACTTGTGTGTAAACTAGATGGCAAGGGATATTGTTTTCTATTATACATTAATTCATGTCATTTGATTGGTGAATTCAATATGTCTTTTTGCATCTTTCCTTGTATCTAATTTTTTTTTTTGTGAACATGGTGTGCTTGTGTCGTTTTACATTGAACTTGAGTTTATACTTACGTGGCTTAGCTCTCATTGGCCATTTGAAATCTAATCCTAGATTTCTTGTTGACTTAGTTTTCTTATCAAGAAATGATTGTTTTTTCTGTGGTGCCCTCTTTCAAATACACTTTTATTCATGTCTATTCAAATCACACAATGTAGTTTGTTTTGAATGATGACATTTATTTCTTTCTTCTATAATGTTTTTGGATTCTAGATGGAATCAACCATTGCAAAAAGAAAATAAACACTAAGTGTTCACATGTTCTCACATAAGTCATCCCATTGTACAAGTATTCTCAGTGCATTTACAACTTTGTGAAGGTAAATTTTTCTTCATCTATTTATTGTTGCACCTCATAATATGAATTGCACAGACTCAACCACTCATTGAGTTGTAGAGAACATCCATTTGACCATCACAGTGCAACATTTTCACCTTGGTCTATGCTTTGAGAGAGGATCCAAAATCCAATAAGGCAAAGTACTACTCAAATTTTGATCGGAATGGATTAATAGAATTCTATGAGAGATACTACTTTATGATGTTGTGATGATGGTTTTTCAACTCTGCACCATCTATGTGATATGAATCATTTTTTCAACTAAGTTGCATATTTTCCCATTGAGTTTAACAATTACTTCTTTGAGCTCTTCAATTCATCTTTTCAAATTGTTTTCCATCTCCTTTGTTTTGGATCAAGTCTTAAATTATCATAAGCAATGTAAAAAAATCATCTAATTATGTGTAAAATGCTATGCCAATTTGATTTCAATGGAGAGTGCACTACTGAGAATTAGAAAAGAACATTATCTAAGTGTAGTTATAGACGGCTTCATGTAGAGATCATCACAACCAACTATGACACCTCCTAAGTTTGGAATGTGCATCATGTACATGCAACTTTTAATGAAAAACATGTGCACACCTCAACAACCTCATGCACACAATCGCCAATGTTCCCTGCAGATGCCATTAGCCAAGAATGTTGAAAGTGACAGGAATTTGAACACACCTAGAACTATTATGGAAGACTAAGTGTTTGTGTAAGAAAGTGTCAACACTCCAATATAATTATTTGTATATATATCTTGTTTCTCTCTTATATCTTTTTAGTCATCTAACACACACGATTTCACCTCACTTCTTATCATAACTTTGAAGCATAGGCTTTCTCAACCTCACATTCCTTGTTGGTTGCACTACCATATTTGATTTCTTTATTTGATGATAATGGAAAATGATTATGCTATATCTGTGTTCCCAATATGAATTTATATGCCATATGTCAGCTTAATTGGTTTTTTGCATATTCATGGTTGTTTAATAACTTTGAACTCTCCTAGGTTTGTGGTTGCCCTCTACACCACACATATTGGGTACATTAGGTGTGGATCACCAACAATGCTTAGTTGATCATACACAATGTTATGAATGTGGCAGCGTTGATTAACTTAGCAACTTAGACAATCACATATATATGCAGTTGGCATGATAGATTGGACAACAATCTGACTCCATGTTTGTATTAATAGTGTAATCTACAACAACAAATATGAATAACATGAATGTTAAACAACTAAGTAATCTGAGTGACCCCGATTACAATTTCATAAGAAATATTTAATGTCTATCTAAGGGAATACAAAGAATTTCATTTCCCATTTATTTATATTCCATATTTTACATTATTTTACATAAATTTAGAGAAAAGTATGAGACAAAGTTGTAGAAGACAACATGCCATGATTGTTTTTATTTCATGCACCAATCCATTGATTCGTCCATTTGCACCAACATGATTTGACCTAATCTAGTTGTGAATGTATATGAGGTAGGACAAAAAAATATTAGCATGACCAAATTTCATCACATGCAAATAGGTTGCAATGCTAGATTACATGACCAAAATATTATCACATATACAACACATCATTTTATACCACTTCAATCATTAACATGGATTGATCATTGCAATGTGTATTCTAGGTGACTTATCCTTCTACATTATTCCACACCTTGGGTACAATTATCAATATGTATTCCCATACTTAGACAAATTTTGGTTGAACTTCCTTAATGTGACTCCAACTTTCATGGACTTGTCAATATCTAAACTCCTTCAAGTCAAACATACCACTCTTGTGTCCAAGTGGAAGCCTAMTTATGTATTAGGTTTTCAAAATAAATATAAATAATGAATGGTTGTGAGAAGATCATGTATCCGCAAATTTATTTCATTAAAGGTTGGATTAGCACTAAGTAATATTGGTCTAATAGAGAAATATTTATACACCCAAGTTTGCACTCTTGTTTTGTAATTTGTACATCTAGCTTTTCGCATTTCAGGTAGAAACTTCACGTAGTTGCAATGTGTTATTAGTGACGAAATAATGAAAAAAAATTGTGATCGATGCTTGGGTAAGGCTTCAGTGGAAAATTCCACTATCTCCACTAATAAAACAATTTTTACTTGCATTCTAGGTGGTTGAATAATTGGATAGGCCTTGCATGATATAGAGATTGTAGGATTTCTTCAAATTATTTCCTAGGCACAAGTTCTAGCATGGACTTAATAAATATAAAGGCTCGATAATTTTATGTCCTATTATTCATCAATTTTTACTTTCTTTCTAGATGGCTGCAAAATTGAATAGGACTTTGCATGACATAGATATTATAACTTTTCTTCCAATTCTTCACCCTAACACAAGATTTAGCACCGACTTGATAAAGATAAAGGTTCTTTAATTTTATATCCTATTATTTCTAAATTTTAAGGTTAGGTATGACTTGATATAGTCCTAAGGTTTAAGATATGACCTGTAAATTAGTGGAATTAATTTGGTATTTTGTGTCCTTAAGTTGAGTTTATATGAAATAATATCGATCCAATCTATCTCCTTAACAAAAGCGATGGGTGATGAGCCTGGTAATTTGCCTATTTTTCTCATCAATTTTTCCTCTTTTAGTTCCTAAATTTGAGACTTTCACCTTTCCCCTTATGCCTTTTTAATTAAATTCATGCATCTTATGACCCTTGGGATGTTACACATTTATGCTGCAAATTTCATGTCTAAATGAATTATTTTACTAGATATGAGGGTAGAATGCATGAATTTGTATGTTGGAATGATGATTAGAAATGATGTTCGAGGTTACATATTGGTTCCAGTCCTTGATATGGATGAATATGTTTTATAGTTAGGAAAGTTACAATCAACTTTGTCATCTTATAGCATGATATGAGTTTCTCATCAACATTTTGATATTTTTTTCTTACAAGTTCAATTGATGGACATGGGGAAGTTGTTGTCAAGTCTAACAACCCCACTCGTAACGACTACTAGTGAAGCAAAAGTGCATTTTTTTTTTGTTTTTAGGCAAGAAGGCAATGACGAAAGAAGTTGAACCACACAACTTGATGATGAACACCATGCACGCAAATCAGGAAACCTACAACAACGACTCATCACACTAGCACCTCGGGCAACTAGGAAAAACATGTGAAAATCAAGACAGATAGAAATGACTACCCACCCAATGCAAACATGACAATGCCTACATTCTAAAGGACAACATCCACAATCTTGACACAATTCCCTCGACGGCTAGTAACTAGAACCTCTATGGTGCGCAACCCAAATGCATTAAGGTGTTACAAAAATAGTACCAAGATTAATTACAACGAACAATGGCCATATCGGGAAGCACAGACTCTGAACAGGTTATCATGTGGTTCTATCCATGAGGGTGTGCAATGATCCCCTCATCTAGAATCATGTCGTCACACGGAGATAGGCGTAATCATAACCAAGGAAACACCACGACACATCTAGTCCAAAAACCTAATAAGGATTCAACACGCTAGAAGATCAAATTAACTGTCAACCACATGACGAAAAACCCAAGCACCCCAAATGATAGGTCAACAGACACAAGAGAAACTGACAACCATAACAATCATACAACACATTAAATTCCTGGTGCACAAAGTCTAAAGCAAACATACATCAATTAAAAAATGTGATTATCCATCTATGAAATATTCCCTCAAGAATTCAATCTACAATGACATGAATCAATAAAATCCTCTCTCTCACTTTTCAAGTCAAGCATTAAATAACTTAATCTCTTATTAACAAGGTCTCACTGCTAAGTTCATTCCCTAACATATGATTCCTGGTAAGCCTAAGTTAAATCCTCCAACCCTATCACTATTATCATTGTCTATAAAAATCATTGTCCCCTTGATTTCGCTGACCATTAATATATAAATAGTATCCTTTCATCGTACATACATTAATATCATTTCCCATTCAATGTATGTAATAAGTGTATAAAATCGCTAACTAAAATTGATAGTTATCGATATTTGATAACGATATCACTATTAATAATGATTATGTGGTCTAACACATCTAATAATGATATCACTATCTGATAACGATATGGTTATATAACCATTTAAATAAATAAATGCTAAATCACTATCTAAGAACCACTATAATCTATAACCTATGGATCAAGTATAATCTACGGAACAAATATAAACTATGAAACAAGTAAATTAAAATTGCTTTTTAATGAATATCTTTTAAATTGAAGCAATTCTAATACAATCACTAACTATGGAACTGAAGATAATAATATAATACAGTAGCTATCTATGAAGCAATATAATGTATGATCTATGTAACAAATATAAACTAAGAAACATTTATAATCCATGAAACAATTTCATAACTAAACAACAATAAAATTGTAACTAACATAATCCACATGATCCACAAGTATCAACCATAACTGTCATACATAGCAAACCACACAACCATTACCAAGACCTCACTTACACAATCACAATGACTATTACACAGCCGTAAAATGCATACAAAAAATCGTTGTCACACCATGTGCAACACCCTGCCAATCAAGGTAGAATTTGTTGTCATTTGAAGGTAAAATTCGTAGTCAACAAAGAATAAACTCACTGCCAATCACACTGCCTATACTTGCTGTATTAAAAAGATCATTTTCACGTTTAAAACGTTGACACTATAGAAGTAAACGTTGTCAATATAGAAGTGAATTGTTTTCCTAAATAAAATGTTGTCATACCATTGGAATTGTTGTCCATTAATGAATCTATTTCTAACCTTTACACAGTCTAATAAATGTAAGAATAAAGACGTAGTCTAAAGATGTTGCATTTAAAAATTTGTTGTTCTTTATTTCATTGGATAATCACATTTTCCTTCAAATTTATGTATTAAATTCACAGTATATCTCTGTCATAAATTTAACATTGTAATAAAAATCACCATAATTGCAAGGGTGCCACTTGCCTCTTTCCGTTTTCCAAGGGTGCCACTTGCCTCTTTTTGTTTTCCTTGCATGACGTGCCATTTAGGATGCACTATGTGCTCCAAGGGTGCCACTTGCCTCTTTCCTTACTTGGTAGACATCAAAAACCTTTGGAGTCAATACTCCACTAGGTGATCTTGTGGGAGACTAAGGGCCTCTAAGGAATAAGGCCCTTGCCTTATTGTGTTCCCTTTAGAATCATCGTGAGCGGCTGTCGTAGTCTTCCCTCACGACATCATGGGTCTTCCTGAACTAGGTAATCGTTAACCTACATTTATAGCCATGGTGAGAGTGCTAGTAGGCTGTGGTAGGGTTTTTGTCCACACCTCTCCCTCAAAGTCTCTGGTTGTCGTGCATGACTCCTCTACTCCACATGTGAGTCCAGTTGGCAAGATATCGTCAGCCTACATCATCAGCCAATCATGTCAGCAATAATAATCAATCATCATAACATCTAATCAGATGTACATATGTCATATCAACAATAATCAAACCCCAATAGTCCACTCCCTTACTCAATCCAGAGTCCAATGGGTTTCATCGATACCACTGCATCCTCGAGGTCCAAAGTCCTGCACACTCAGGTGAACCCAGTCAATAGCACATGTCTATGTAAACACACAAAATAACATATCATCATATCCATAATGCCTCATAGTCATAATCAAACCACCAATAGTATAATAATCTAGATCACTTGCAAGTAAGTGCCGTCAAAGAATAAGTTTGCTCAGTGCGCACAAGAGCGATATGTTACATACACCCCCTCTTGGTCTAAACTTTGTTCTGAAGTTTCACAGTATATAAGTGATGAAATAATGTGTATCACAGTATCATAAGTCTATCTATCAAACAGAAATGGAAATTGTTGGTGCATATCATATGCGTCCTCCCAGGTCACTGAGTGCGAACTATAGTTGGCCCACTGGGCCTTGACTTGATCTATTGTTCGACATCGTAGTTGTTGAATGTGATGATCGAGGATGCAAATTGGCTCATCGATGAGTGCACCCTCATTCGATACCTACAAGGTACTCAAGTCAAAAAATGTGTAGGGTCACTTATAATGTCTCAAATAGATACATGATAAACATCGTGCATACACCTCAAAGAATCAGGAAAGGCTAGTCAATAGGCCACAAGCCTCTCCTTTCCATAATCTCATAGGATCCCACAAACCTATGACATAGTTTAGCACCCTATGCAAACTTGATCGAACTCTTATGTGGTTTCACCCACAAGAATACTCGATCCTCGCATCGTAACTGCGGTCGACATGACGCGCATCGCCATAACTCTTATGTTGATATTGCACTTCCTTGATCCTTTTCCTTATAGTTTTCATTTAATATTCCATTTATTGGATCCTTTTTGGTCTCACCAAGACCCCATCCTCAAGCCGATCCAACTCAAAGGCATCCGAAACGGTTGACCGTAAAGGAACTCAAAAGGCTCCATCTTCATGGTGCTTTGATAATTGTTGTTATGTGTGAATTCTACGAGTGGAAAAAATTCTTCCCAATGATTCAGTTGGTCCATAACATATATTCACAACATTCCCTCCAAGAATTGGTTTGTTCGTTCATCTACACGTATGTCTCTGGGTGATACGTAATACTAAATTTAATTTGGGTTCCCAATGCCTCTTGGAAACTAGTCCAAAATCGTCCAGTAAACATTGATCCTCGATCGGATGTAATCCTCTTAGGCATGCCATGCCATCACAATATTGCTGAGTAAAATGTAGCTATGTCCAGTGCCTAATATGTCATACACATAGGAATAAATGAGCACTCTTCTTCAGAGTGTCGACTACCAAAAAAATCGAGTCATGTCTCCTCATCTTCAGTGGAAATCCAACAATGAAATCCATCGAATTTCCCTACCAATTCGATTCAGGAATAGTGTGGCTGTAGTAATCCTGCTGGATGTCTATGTTTAGCCTTCACCTACCGACATTCTATAGATCTTGCCACGTAGTTGACTAGGTCTACCTTCATTCCTTTCCACAAGAATAAGGGTTTAAGTTCTACCCTCATCTTCGTGATTCCAGGGTGAGCCATGTACACTCCTATGTCAACCTCATTTAGGATCAAACTCCTCAACTCGTCATTCGATGGTATGTAAATTTCATTTTTAAATATCAATAATCCATCGTTGTCCAACGTAAATCCTTCAAATCTTGGTACCATCATGGTGTTTTGTCCAATAAAATCCTTGACCTCTTTGTACCAGTCTTCGTCGTGCTATAAAGTTAGAATATTTTCACGTAGATTCATATGAATATGCATCACCAAAAATATGTGTGGTCTCCGAATCAATGCATCTGCCACTCAATTCACTGTTCCTTTTATGTAAGTGATTTCGAAATCGTACTCACTAAGAAATTCCGAACTACGTCGTTGTCGCGTGTTCAAGTCGCTTTGCGTAAAGATGTGTTGTAGTCCACAGTGGTCTATTTTTAGTTTCAAAATTCCATCCCATAAGGTAGTGTCTCCAAACTTTTAAGGCATATACAATGGCTAGAAACTCCAAATCGTGCGTCGCATAGTTCTCCTCATGCCTTCTCAACTTCCTCGAGATGTAAGCGATCACTTGACCGTCTTACATCAAGACTCCTCCTAAGCCATCCTTGGATGCATCAGTCCATACTAAGAAGTCTGGATCCATGTCAGGGACCTTTAGTATAAGTGTTGTTGTAAACATCTCCTTGATCCTTTGAAATAATTCCATGCATTTCTCGGTCCAAATGAACTTCTTGTTCTTCTTCTGCAATTTCATGATCGGATTTGCTATCTTTGAAAATCCCTTGACGAACTGTCGATAGTATCCTGCTAAACCCATGAAGCTACGCACTTATGGGACATTTGTCGACATAGGCCATTCCATAATATCCTTGACCTTTGTTGGATCCATGACGATACCTTCACCGGAGATGACATGCCCTAAGTAGTGAATCTTTGATTGCTAAAATGAGAATTTAGACAAATTCCCAAACAACTTATTCTCTCACAGAAACTGTAATACCAAACGCAAGTGCTTGTCATGCTCCTCCATCGTCTGAGAGTAAATCAAAATATAGTCAATGAATACTTGGATGAACTTGTCCAAATACTCACATAACACCCTGTTCATCAAACTCATAAATACCCCTGGGGATTTTTTCAATCCCAACGGTAAAACCGTGAACTCGTAATGTCCAAACCTCATTTGAAAGGCAGTCTTAGGGATGTCGTCCTCCTTTATCCACAACTAGTGATACCCTAATCACAAGTCGATCTTTGAAAACACTGTCGCACCCTTCATTTGATCAAACATATCATCAGTCATTGGCAATAAACATTGATTCTTGATCGTTGTCTTGCTCAATTGACATAAGTCAATGCAGAGTCTCCATGACCCACCCTCCTTTGGAATGAAAATAACAGGCACACCCCACGGTGACACACTTGGACGTATAAGTCACAAGTCCAACAACTCCTTCAATTGCATTCTCAACTTCTGTAACTCCAGGGTTGACATCCAATAAGGAGTTCTTGCTATCAGTTTAGTCTTCGATTTTAGGTCTATGGTAAATTTCAATTCACTCTTCAGAGGAATCCTAGGTAACTGCTCAGGTAAGACATCCACAAACTCACTTACCAGTGGAAGGTGTTCTAGACCTTCCGCTAATCCCTTCCCTTTTAATGCAAGGATCTCATAAATCTTACATCCCTTGCGCATGCTCTTCCATAGCCGAAAGGAAGAGATGAACCTTAGGGAAACTCACTGGTTCCAACCTACAATCATGCATCTCTTTCCCTCATCAATGACCAAGCTCAATTGTTTCATATTATAGTTGAATATCGCCTCACGCGATTCCAACCAGTCCACACCAATCACGACATCATAAGATCCTAAGATTGTGATGTACAGGTTGGCCCTAGTGACAAACTCTCCCAGGTTAAGGCTACAACCCATAACCCTTCCTCCAACCTTTTGTTTGTCTCCTGAAGCCAATTCTACAAAGATAAACTCACCCTGTTTGACTTCCTTTACCTTAATTCTTGTTAGCACTGCACCGGAAATGAAATCTCGGTAGCACCGAGATCTATCATAATACTAAGGGTCTGGTCAGCTATGATAAGGAGTTCATTTCTGAGGCACTAGTCGCCGAGGTGTAATGAAAGTGGATCATCTCTAGAAGCCACGATATCCTGGCATATGTATAGCTAGCTTCTAATGTTGTTGTGCACTCAATGACACATGCCTTTCTGGTCTCACTAGAGTCCTACTCTGACCCCCACTGATAAGATCCTCCTCTACTATGAGGGCCTTCTGGATGGAATCATGCAAGGTCTAAGGCATCAGAATCCTAACCTTTGCATGTATGCTGACATTAAGGCAAAACAAGAACCTATTGACCTTAAGTTTCTAGGTATTATGGTGTGGAGCAAACCGAAGAAACTCCATAAAATGGGCCTCGTACTCGGGCACTGTACAACTACCCTATTGCATGGCGTTGAACTCGTTGAGTTGATGCTCAATGAATTCCTGTGATAGGTACCTCTCTCAGAATTGTTCCTCGAATAGTTCCCATGACACGTCTTTGACAACCATGTTCAATTGTGGCATGAGCGTCTTCCACCATAGAATATCACTCCCCTCCAGTTGAAAGACCGCCATGTGGACCATCATGTTGGAGGTATAGTCACAAACTAAAAATAACATCGCCATACTCTCCCACCATGCCTCTGCGGCTGCTTCGTCTGGAGCACCAAAGAACTCAAGAAATTTGACCTTCTCGAGCTCACAGTGAATACTAACGGTACTGGCACGTTGTGGACCTTCTAGGGTATAGGCACCCTGGCTTTATCTCATCACAGATGGTGAATCAAGGCCTCTGACAATATCTAGAAGGACCTTGTCAAACCATCATCATCCCTTACAACAATCGACTCCAAACCAAGGAATTCTTCTTCCCCTTGCGGGTTAGACACTAAAGGTGTGAGCACCTCTAGAGGTGTCGCACCTCCTTCCACGGCACCACATCGTGAACCTCTATGGCATCCTCTAATCAATATCACTACATGGATATGTTAAGATTTTAATTAGCACTAGGTTAAAAATCAAGGGTTTACTGTAGTGGAAAGCCCGACGATCCACAATCGCAGGGTTGAACCCGCTCTGATACCATATGTAACAACCCCACTCGTTACGACTACTAGCGAAGCAAAAGTGCAATTTTTTTTGTTTTTAGGCAGGAAGGCAATGACGACAACAGTTGAACCACACAACCTGACAATGAACACCACGCACACAGATCAGGCAACCTACAACAATGAATCATCACACTAGCACATCGGGCAACTAGGAAAAACATGTGAAAATCAACACATATAGAAACAAATACCCACCCGACACAAACACGACCATGCCTACACGCTAAAGGACAACATCCAAAATCTAGACACAATGACCTCGACAACCAATAACTAGAACCTCTATTGTGCACAACCCAAACGCATTAAAGTGTTACAAAAACAGTACCAACATTAATTACAATGAACAACACCCACATCCGGAAGGACATAATCCAACCAGGTTATCATGCACCTCTATCCATCAGGGTGTGCAATGATCCCCTCATTCGAAATCATGTCGTCACATGACGATAGGCGTAATCGTAATCAAGGAAACACCATGACACATGTAGGACAAAAACCCAAGAAGGGTTCAACGTGCTAGAAGATCGAATTAACTATCAACCACATGACGAAAAACCCAAGCACCCCAAATGACAGGTCAATAGATGCAAGCGAAACTGACAACCATCACAATCATACAACACATTAAATTCCTAGCACACAAAGTCTAAATCAAACATACATCAATTAAAAGACATGATTAGCCATCTATGAAATATTCCCTCAAGCATTCATTCTACAATGACATGAATCAATAAAATCCTCTCTCTTGCTTTTCAAGTCAAGTGTTAAATAACTTAAGATCTTGTTAACAAGGTCTCGCTGCTAAGGTCATTCCCTTACATATAATTCTTGGTAAGCCTAAGTTAAATCCTCCAACCCTATCACTATTATCGATGTCTATAAAAATCGTTGTCCCCTCAATTTCGCTAACCATTAATATATAAATAGTATCCTTTCACCGTACATACATTAATATCGTTGTCCATTCAATGTATGTAATAAGTGTATAAAATCGCTAACTAAATTGATATCTAAAATTTGTAGCTATAGATATCTGATAACGATATCGCTATTAATAATGATTATGTGATCTAACACATCTAATAACGATATCGCTATCTGATAACGATATGGTTGTATAATAATTTAAATAAATAAATGCTAAATCGTTTTCTAAGAACCACTATAATCTATAACCTATGGATCAATTATAATCTATGGAACAAATATAAACTATGAAACAAGTAAATTAAAATCGCTTTTTAATCAAGATCTTTTAAACTGAAGCAATTGTAATACAATCACTAACTATGGAACTGAAGATAATAATATAATACAGTAGCTATCTATGAAACAATATAATTTATTATCTATGTAACAAATATAAACTAAGAAACATTTATAATCCATGAGACAATTTCATAACTGAACAACAATAAAACCGTAACTAACATAATCCACATGACCCACAAGTATCGACCATAATTGTCATACACAACAAACCACACAACCATTACCAGCACCTCACTTCCATAGTCACAACGCCTATTAAACAGTCGTAAAATGCATACAACAAATTGTTGTCACACCATGTGCAACTCACTGCCAAACACACTGCCTGTACTCGTTGTATTAAAAAGATCGATGTCACGTTTAAAACGCTGACACTATAGAAGTAAACACTATCAATATAGAAGTGAAGCATTGTCCTAAATAAAACATTGTCATACCATTGGAATTGTTGTCTATTAATGAATATATTTCTAACCACTACACAGTCTAATAAATGTAAGAATAAAGATGCAATCTGAAGATGTTGCATTTAAAATTTTGTTTTTCTGTATTTCATTGGATAATCACGATGTCCTTCAAATTTATGTATTAAATTTGGAGTATATCTCTGTCGTAAATTTAACATTGTAATAAAAATCGCCACAATTGCACAGTCACAACACGACTATTATACAACCATAATGTAACTGTAAATCATTGTCAATCAATAAAGATTCAAACCAAAGACACGCCATACATGTATGGCTAAGTAATAAGGGGTCTATTGCATTCTCATAATACATCAAATTTTTTGTGTAAATAAGATATTTAAATCGCAATCTAAATCTATGATTGGATAACATATTTAAACCTATGATAAATGAAATCGCATGATAGCAGAAAACGTTGTCAACAAGTAAATGTTATTGTGATTATTAAAAGTCATTGTTGTTTAACCATTTGAAAATCGTTGTTGAAAATCATGGTTGTTTAAGAACTTAAATTCGTTGTTGGTTATTGAAAATCGATGCAGTAATGATATTGTAATGATATTATCCGAATTACAATGTTGTTTAAGATTTAGAACTCACTATCAAATAATAAAAGAATTTCACAAATTAAAAATATTTGCTATCCAAGAAATAAGAGAAAAACACCTCCATATAAAATCACAGTCAAGAATAAAAATGTTGTCTGAAGATTCAAATCATAGTCTCAAAGGTAAAAAGGAACATTATCTGAAGATTCATATCGCAGTTGAGAATGGGTAAATGAAAACATTGTCAATTTATTACATCAAAGTCACTACAAGTAATTGCAGAAAAATTCCTCAACCAAGCACTGGGATTCATCACAAAAATCGCAGAGATGATGCTGAACAAGGTTGGGGTTTATCAATAAAATCACAGGAGTTATACCAATCAAGTGCTTCTTAAAATTCCCAGAAAACATAGAGATAAAGCGTAGAGATAATCCAACAAAAGACGTAAGGATAAACCATTCTACAATGAAACAATCAATGCGAGGATGTTCATTCTTAGAAATGTAGGGGAAAGCAAGGGATAGATAGTCAGACAATTTATCCCGCACTCATCATCCTTGCACATAAAAGCAGGGTGTTTGAATCTATAGGTATTTAAACACTGAAGTGATGACCGTCGATTTGACTACTGGCTGACTGCTCATGCATGGATTGATGACTGAAGGGATAAGGGAAAAACATGAATTTGTTCATAATAACCAATAAAACAAAACAAAAGAGTCATAATAATCAGGATTGGGTTGCCAAGGAAATCAATTCAAATGCAGCAAGTGTATGGCATGATGACTTTAAGTTCTTGATTAGAAACGCTGAGTAAAACATATTTCCTTACACAATAGAAGTACAGTATTGAAAGTGCAAGAACAATATTAATCTACAATTCAAAATAAATACAGGTGTATCATAGCCCAAGGTGACAACTCCAAATTGTTTCCCCACATGCGCTCCATCCAGCTCTTGCTTGTCGACCGATGTGACCTCACCGGTACCTCCCAGCCAATGCTAGGGGTACTCTTATTCCCCCTCAGCCCCCTGAGCCGCAAAGGGGCCACACACACTATACGAGAGAACAACTAGCACCCAAATATCCTCACAAGGTCAAGCTACCACTTGTTACCGAAGCTGGGCATCCCAACTCCCACAAGATAAGTTAGTCCAGACTAAAATTCAGCAGTGTAACGTTACGCATAAAGATGAGATCCATACTCCTCCTCCTCCAACCTTTTTATAGATTTTGTAAGTGATTTCTTTCCAAAATTCCCATTTAATTTCTTTTGCATTAGTTTAATTAGAAAAAACCTCCCCCGTACACATGTCACCCATCCCCCTAGTTGCACTAGAAATTAATTTCATTAATTATTTAATTATTCCTATTTCCCTCACCAACCAAAAATCACTCCTAAAAACGCTCCTTGGTGTCCCAATATTCCCTTACACATTTTAAATGACTTACACCTTTACTAAATTCCTAGTTGATTTCATAATTAGAAATTTCTTAAAGGGAAGATTCCTTACTATGTCTGATATTCAACTTTTTCCTTACGTTTCCCTTTTTCTTTATGTTTCCCCTTTTCCCCTTAGTTTCCCCTTCTTCTTTTTTTCCCTCTTTTCCCTTTTTAACTAGAACTCAATTTAGCAAGTGTAGAAAAATCACCTTATACCCCTTTTTCTTTTTAATTAATAAATTTTAATTAGCATATGTAGAAAAAAAAACAATCAATTGCCCTTTAAAATTTTAATCCCCCATTGAAATTTGGTTTTAATAATTTAATTGAATTTATTACCACCTCCTTGTTACATTTTTAATTATGATATATATATATATATATATA
>JZKD02S1946358.1:1193558-1204643 GCA_000966675.3 Picea glauca | reverse complement strand
ACATGTGTTACTTAGACCTAGATTTTAATTTCACTCGACTATGTGACATTTTTATTAGGGAAATTGTTTTTAAAATCTTACTTGTCAGATCATTCATTCTAAGGCTGTCTAGGTTTATTCACTTACCATTTAAAAATATGGCGTTCCTTTCAGGACGCACTAGGTGCTCCAAGGGTGCCACTTGCCTCTTTCCGTTTTCCTTGCATGACCTACCCTTCAGGACGCCATACATGCTCCAAGGGTGCCACTCGCCTCTTTTTGTTTTCCTTGCACGATGTGCCATTCAGGATGCACTACATGCTCCAAGGGTGCCACTCGCCTCTTTCCTGACTTGGTAGACATAAAAAACCCCTGGATTCAATACTCCACTAGGTGATCTTGTGGGAGAATAAGGGCCTCTAAGGAATAAGGCCCATGCCTTATTGTGCACCCCTTAGAATCATCGTGAGCGGCTGTCATAGTTTGCCCTCATGGCATCGTGGGTTTTCTTGAACTAGGTAATCATTAACCTACAATTCGAGCCACTACGAGAGTGCTAGTAGGATGTGGCAGGGTTTTTGTCTACACCTCTCCGTCAAAGTCTCTGGTTGTTGTGCGTGGCCCCTCTACTCCACATGTGAGTCTGATCGACAAGCTATCGTCAGCCTGCATCATCAACAAATCATGTCAACAATAACAATCAATCATCATAACATATAATCAAATGTACATATGTCATATCAACAACAATCAAAGCCCAATAGTCCACTCCCTGACTCAATCCGGAGTCCAAGGGGTTTCATCGACGCCACTGCATCCTCGAGGTCCAATGTCTTGCACACTTAGGTGAACTCAGTCAATAGCACTTGTCTATGTAAACACACAAAATAACATATCATCATATCCATATTGCCTCATAATCATAATCAAACGACTAATAGTATAATAATCTGGATCACTTGTAAGCAAGTGTCCTCAAAGAATAAGTTCGCCCAGTGTGTGCAAGAGTGAGATGTTACATCAAGTTCCAAAAAAATGTCGATGAACCCTTCTCTTCTACATGTTGATGAGTTGGCATGATGCTTTGGAGGAAAATTGTTTTTGTATGCACACGTTTCAAAAGAAGGCTAAATATTTTCATATGTAACTCTCCTAGAATTATAGTAGTGCACATCTCTAGGGATAATGCCAACTAATTTGGGATAGTTCCAGCAATATGTATCTTATAGAATTGTTGCCTAAATTTGATGGATGAATTACTCCTTTTCTCTACATGATTGTAAAGAAAATCATTTAAGAAGATAAAGGGGAAAATTAGTTAGATGTTAGTTATCCTCCCTAGAATAGGGTAACTACCCAAAAACCTTTTGATAGATGGTTTAAATCAACATTTCTAAGAACTATGTTGGCTCCTCAAAGTTAATATTCAAATCCATTATTGAAATTGCAAGATTAGAACTTAATATCCAATTATCTTTCTTCATTGCATGTTGTTTTTTACTACCTTAATAAGAATGTATGAAGAGGCAGAGGGATAAGTTTGGGATATTTATTTTACATTCCTTCTACCATAGAAAAAATAGAGACAATATTACAAGGGATTGGAATTTATTTTTTTACTGAAATTACTATTGAATTCCTTGTTGAGATAATAACCTGGGTGGAAACAACGTTACGGGTCTAACTAGTTAATAGGCACACAAACTTTATGCGCCATTAATATCATTAATATTTTTTAATATATATAGCTTCGTCAGATATCTGACGAACCTTCCGACAGACATATCCTTTGGAGGTATGGCACCTCTGTCAGATATGTTGTTTTACTATTAGATATATGACGTACCTTCTCGTTGGATATTCGAGGAACTGTCCGACAGACATATCCTTCGAAGGTATGGCACCTCCATCGAATATGTTGTTTGGTTGTCAGATATCTGATATATTGTTGGCCCTTGACCAAGTTTTGAGGAACACTTGGTCATAATTGACCGTTTTGGACTTCGACACCCTGTCAAAGTTGGAGCTCTAGGCGAAGTAGAGATCATGGGATCTCGATCCACTTTTGGACCTCTTTTAGGGTTTTGGGTTAATGTAATGGGAAAGGGATGTCGGCCCGTGGGTTTACCCACACTTAGGCCCACTTTTGTAATGTATAAATAGAAAGATAGGCAATGTAAGAAGTGGTATATGTGATTGTTTAGTGCAATTGGTGATTTCTTAGTGCAATTGGTAATTGCTTAGTGCAATTGATGGTGCATCTATGTGATGTTGGATAAGTGCTCTGTGCAAACTATGTAAGGCTTACAAGGCTAAGTGCAAGCTACTATGTGGTTGATACTGCAACGTAAGGATTGTTGAGGCTCTATGATGTAACTACTTGACTGAGATAATAAAGAAGAAGAATTGGTGGACGTAGCCTCAGGGTGGGGGTGAACCACGTAAACGTTGTGTAATGTGATTTTTCATTTGTATTGATGTGTTCATATGTTATATTCTAAGTGCTTTGGTATGCTAAGATAGTTTTGTTTATGCTTTGTGCTTATCATATGTTAGAATGTTAGATCTGATCTAGATAGTCATGTTTAGTGCTTGATATGCTCATTTTGATCCATTTGTATATGTTAAGTGCTTGAATACTATAGATTGGTGTGAATGTTGCGAAGCTCTATATTATAAGCGAAGTGGTTATTGAATGTATATCGAAAAACTAATGGTGATAAGTGCTCTAGTAAGTTGTATAATCACAGATCTGTGTCCCAGCTAAGGTTGTAGACACCTGAGTCTTGCAACCACCCCTGCCTTTACCTTGGGTGAGACTTCATCTGCTTCGTAGGTGTTGCCGAAAGGGTCGGTAGTTAGGGATTTGTTGGTGCGCTCTTGAGCATTGAAACCTGGGTCTATCCCTATGCCAACAAATGGTTCCATTGCTGGGACCTGAAACTGTGATTGATGGGAACTAAGGAAGAAGAAACTTTGTGCAAAAGAAAGCTCTATGCATAGACCTATTTCCCTAGTGCACAGCTTTTTACTCGACCTGTGAAGCCTTGTGCCAGAAATAAGGCCATATCTGAAGAAAGGAAGATCATATCTGAAGAAAAGAAGCGAGATCTAAATGCTCTGTGCTCCAAGAAAAGTAAAAGTGGGAATTTATATAAGAAAGAGGTCATATCTGCAGAAAAGAGGTGAGATCTGTAAGACCTATGCTCTAATAAGGTAATAACAGTTAAATGTTCTTAGATCTGGAAGATTTGTGCTCTGTAGAAGTAAGATAAGTGAAATTTTTTGTTTATAGAGCATGGATCTAGGCATGTTTGATAGATTTGGTCCTATCTTAAAACCTAGGGTGTTAATAGAAGAAAGAAAGTTTGATATGAATATATCTGATAAGTATAATGATAGATATGTTATACCTATGCATAGAAAGAATGTTTGGACTAACAAATGGATGCAGGATCCTAGAAAGAATTTTTTGTAGGCTAACTACCATGATCTTGGTGCACAGTACAAAAGAAGATGGGGAACATTTAAGAGAAAAAGAGGATTAAACCTATGTTACGGTTGCAGAAAACCAGGCCATCTAGCTAAGGAATGCCCTGGTGGAAAACCCAATTGTCTTTGTTGCAAATCTTTGGACCATGAAGTATTGGATTTCCCTAGAATGATTGCTAATCTTGAAAGAATGAATCTGCATGAAGAAAACCCTAGGACAGCCCTAGAAATTACAGAACCCCAGAAGGAATCAGAGAAAGTATTAATACAGATGAAAGAAACCTTGAAGGAACACAAAGATGTCCGATTACCCAAGATCTTCAAAGAAAAGCAACAAATCGAAGCAAGACTAGGGGACTTCAACATTGACTGTATTCTTGGTAAAGAAACCCAAGTGAACATTATGCCAGAAAGAACCTAGGAAGTTATAGGGAAGCCTGCCATGATTCCTTCACTGGGAGGATTAGGACTATTCAGAGGAAAACGGGTGATGTTATGTGGAAAAATTGCTCAAATACCTATGACAATCAATGGAACTTCAACAGAAAAAGATTTTGAGATTATCAAATTTATTGAGGACAGTGCTCCATTCACTATGTTACTTGGAAAACCTTGGATTGAGAGAGATCAAGCCAGAAAGAAGGAAGAAGAAAAGGTATTACAACAGCAGAGACAAGAGCTAAAAGACTTCATGACCAGAAGGATCGCACAGTTGATTGAGGAATAGGAGAATAAATTAGAGCTATTTGATGCTAGAATCTTAGATGTCAAAGAGTTAAGGGAATCCCATAAGATTGGAGTATCTGTAATAGATACAGACGAAGTAGTTCTCCTGAGTCTTTGGAAAGAACCTCAGCAGCGCAAAGTGACTATGCCCAAGGAAAATAAGAACCAAAATGAGAAAATAACTACCGAGACAAAGCTCACAGGGAAAAAGGATAGAAAGCTAAGTAAAAAGAGAGCCCAAATCGATAGGCTACAGAGGGTTCCAAAGGAAACCGCTACGAAAGAAACTTTGCAAAATTCAAGCTTCGCTGGGCTAACAGAACAACGACATGGGTCACTTCGTCGTGGCCAAGGAATATAGTCGTTGGAGGCTGATATATCCATTTGACTACTTCTCCAAATGAATCGAAAAGCATTGATAGCTCATTACTAGATCATTAGACCACGCCATAACGGATAGAACCAGAGTTAAGGAAGCCCCATAGCCATTGCAAATGATCCGTTACAGAGTTACTTACTTAATCCATCATGCCATGCATAAAAGACACTTTTTATAAATCATGAATTTGAGCCCATAGACTACCTGAATTGTGAACAGCAGTTACTCCACCCTTACTCTATACCTTACTACATTGCCTACGTTACTTGAGAACCCAAGCTATTGATCTTGAGAGTGTATGTCCGACGAATTTAGTGCAGCTGAAGAATCTGTAAGAGAGGTACTTGCTAGCCTCAGAGTCGAAAGAGTCATGTCAGAGCGGGGATTGTCTATAGGTTTATAGGCATCATCGATGAGAGGAGTGCAAGCCTCCCCGTCGACTGCTCGAGCAAGAACATCCTGAGTCGATGCAGAAAGAAGAACCAAACATAAAGATGATATGGCCAACGCAAAGTTGGTTCCATCCATGATACCTGCTTACATAACACCTTTGAGTGGTGTAATCAATAGATATATTGTGTCTAGAGACTTTGAGTACGTGCAGTCCACGCAAATCACGACAAGATCGCAACGTTGAATTTTAGTGACTTCAACCTGGGGGATCGAAAATTTTACAGCACACGTGCCTCGTACAAGTACCTAACCAGAACCAAGGGCAAGAATTCAAAGATCATCCCTCAACAATGGATGATGAACCTGGCACAGTCCACTCTGCTCAACATTATGAAGATATCGCACTTTGGCAGACACAAGGAGGTGAATGCTTGTGTGAAGTTGTTGCTGGAAAGTTACCATGGAGGATACTTATGGTTGAACCATTGTATAATAGTTGATCCATCGTTGATCAATCGGATCATCGATCTTAGCATGAAGATCCCTGATCCCCATGATTACTATCCTGGAAAGACCGCAGATCGCGTTCTTTCTCAGAAGATCAAAGAATCCTATGGCGATGTTGAGAAAGGCACGCGAGGTGACAAAGTAGCTTCTATTGAAAGTGGCTCAGTGCGCCTTGCCTGTCAACTAATCACAGGGATGTTGGTACGCAAGAATCGACCCACACAAGTATCTGGCTTTATAGTCGACCTCACAAGAAAGTGCACAGAGGGACTACAGATGAATTGAGTGAAGTACCTGGTGAATCAACTAGAGATTGATTGCAGAGAATCCCAGGATCAGGGGCATGAATTTCATTTTAGATGGCTTTTTATACTTATAGCTTTCATTGCATGGGAGCTACTAGAAGGTGCAACCTTCCCTGACATTGACCCCTTTGAACCACTGGCTGTGAATTTCAGTACACCATGGTACTTGAACAACATGAACAAGCAATGGAAATCCAACGTTGTATTTCATACCTCCTACACCCGATTGAAGCTCGCCATACAATCCGAGCCTCACATGACCCTGAATACTTTACACAGGTTTCGACCTTTGATAAAGTCTAGTGCAAACTGCCATTTTATATATCTTACAACATGTGTTGATGAGAACAAGGAACAACTTCAGTCTTATTACAAGCTAACAAAAGAAGACCTGGATGAAATCAACAAGGAACGGTCGGCGAACCTCCGTATTCTAGTGGACCCCACAGAAGTGTCTGACATTGATAGCCCAAAAGCTGCATAGCATACACCTGGACCCAGTAAGACAAAGAAAACAAAGCAGACAAAGAAGGATGAGGAAATTTAGGATGTAGACAGAAGATCTGTAAGAACTGCATCCGTTACACCAGAGAAAGGAGGTAATGGCAAAGACTCAGAGGAAGTCGAACAGAGGCTAGGAGATGAAGTAGAAAACATAAAGAAAAGGAAGGGCTCACCTCTGGAACCTTCCTCCTGAAAGAAATCAACAGCACCCGTGACTAAGCTAAAGACCATGCTCACTCCAGATGACTTCATTTTTCTCATCACAGCTATGAACGAAGCCATAGAAGAGATAACAGAAAAGCAGGAAGCTAAGCAACAAACAATGTACAACAGAATTGAGATTGAACTCCAAGGAGTACAACAAGCTCTCCAGTTTAGCAACATAGTCTCCTCTGCACCCCTGCCAAAAGGAACAACAGAAGAAGGAAATGCACTAGTTCAACTCTGCAAGATTGTTGACACAGTCGAAGTACACCTTCGGAAGGCACAAGAAGAAACAACGCAGGCCACCCAGGCCTTAAAGCAAGAACAGGAGGAAATCATCGAGCAACGTTGAGCCACACAACAAGAGAAGGACACTCTCCAAGCAAAATTTGAAGAAGACAGAACGAAGATCCAAAAAGAGAAAGAGCATCTACTCGCGAAGAAGATTGGGATTGAAGAAGCAGTCCACAGAGCATTTCGCTCTATGACTGTCTTAGAACAGAAGGCAGAGGACCCCATCGAACACCAAGTGATGAAGCTTGTTGAAGTTATTCAGCAAATTCAACAACGAGTCGTGGACTTAGACCTTCAGACCATACCACAGACCCCACAAGAAGTGCACGACCAGTGAGAAATAACTGCATGTAGCACCGTGGAAATGATTAAAGAACTCACTAAGGAATGCAAATAGTTAATTAGCAGAAGTGCGCAGATCTACGTGAACCTAACCGAGAACCCAGAATTGCATCAATTGGAGTCACAACTCCAAGAGGCGAAGCATGATGCCAAAAATCTACAGGTGCAGTTGAAGGCCCTGTCACCCATAGAGAGAATGAAGAGGTTTCCATAGCAACGCACAACCCAACAGTAGATTCACATGCTTCAGAGTAAAGTAATGGAAGTCTCTCAACAACTTCAACCAGTGCAAGAAAAGGCATGCCAACTGTTCACTGAAGTTGAAAGACAAGGAGTATAACTTGAATAGGTTGTAAATATATAAGAACAATGCCTAGAAGGGACGATGAATGAGGCACTCATCCAGGATTTCATCGAGCAAGAGGCAGTAACAAGGCGGTAGGTCGAAGTAGCTCGAGCCAAGCTCGAGGAATTTGAAGTAGAATTGGTCAGACCTGAGTAATTTGGGACGAGTCATAGGTGAGTGTTGGGGGCCTGTTGGCCCTTGACCAAGTTTTGAGGAACACTTGGTCATAATTAACCATTTTATACTTCAACACCCTGTCAAAGATGGAGCGCAAGGTGAAGCAGAGATCACGGGATCTCAATCCACTTTTGGACCTCTTTTAGGGTTTTGGGTTAATGTAATGGGAAAGGGATGTTGGCTCATGGGTTTACCCATGCTTAGGCCCACTTTTGTAATGTATAAATAGAAAGATAGGCAATGTAAGAAGTGGTAGATGTGATTGCTTAGTGCAATTGGTGATTTCTTAGTACAATTGATGGTGCATCTATGTGATGTTGGATAAGTGTTATGTGCGAACTCTATAAATCTTACAAGGCTAAGTGCAAGCTATTGTGTGCTTGATACTGTAATGCAAGGAAGAAGGATCTAGCGAGCTGCACAGATCTTCTGTCCTATGCGGAGTAAGGATTGTTGAGGCTCTGTGTTGTAATTGCTTGACCGAGATAATAAAGAAGAAGAATTGGTAGACGTAGCCCCAGGGTGGGGGTGAACCACATAAACCCTGTGTAATGTGCTTTACGCTTTGTCTTGATGTGTTCATATGTTATATGCTAAGTGATCTGATATGCTTAGATAGTTATGTTTATGCTTTGTGCTTATCATATGTGAGAATGTTAGGTCTAATCTAGATAGTCATGTTTAGTGCTTGATATGCTCATTCTGATCCATTGGTATATGCTAAGTGCTTGAATACTATAGATTACTGTGAATGTTGCGAAGCTCTGTCTTATAAGTGAAGTGGTTATTGAATGTATCTCGAGGAACTAACAGTGCTAAGTGCTCTAGTAAGATGTATAATCACAGATTTGTGTCCTAGCTAAGGTTGCAAACACCCGAGTCTTGCAACCACCCCTATCTCTACCTCGGGCGAGACTTCATCTTCTTCTCAGGTGTTGCCGAAAGGGTCGGTAGTTAGGGTTTTGTTGGTGTGCTCTTGAGCGTTAAACTCTGGGTCTACCCCTATGCCAACAAATGGTATGGCACCTCCATTGGATATTTTGTTTGGATGTTTGAATCACTATTCGACAAACATATTCATCAGAGGTATGGCACCTCCATCGGATATTTTGTTTGGATGTTGGATATTCGGCATATAAGTTCGTTGGATATCCACTGCAGAGTTTGAAAAACGCATGTCGAATATATTGTTTGTCTGTCAGATATTCGACATGTAGTTATGTTGGACTTCTAACGCATATGCGTTGGAAATAATGGTTGATTTCAACAAGGTTTTGGTCCTTAGGGATATCAGTAGACCAACGATAGGGTGTTGGATATCCGATGGAAATATGTTCGTCGGATTATCCGACCAATATACATGGAATAAATTGGTAACCACGTTTCTTTGAAGCGTCGACAGAATGTCTTCGACCAACTGATGTACCTCCATCAGATTTCAAATCACAAGAAGTAGTGTTTGTTCATTCTCTTATTTTTTACTTTTTTTATTCTTCTTCCAACTTCCTTTTGTTTTTCTCTAACTCTGTACTAACTCAAGGTCATTTTCTACTTCTTCTTTTGTCCTTTGATATTTCTCTACTTGTTGCTTTTTCATTTCGTCCTCTTCTAATTCTAAGCTAGCCCTTGAATATTCATTTTCTTTCTCCTTATGCTCCTCATCAAGTTTATTATGTGCTTGTGATCCCATAACACTCAACAATAAACATGCACTAGGTGGATCACTTGGCTACCATTGTCATCCCATCCATGGGAAATTGTTTGCATCATATAACACATCCAATAAATATAAGTACATGGAGAATTCTAAGGGTTCCTAGAGCATGGTACCTTTCTCTTTAAATAGCATCTCTCATGGTTGTGGACAGAATAGCTGACCAATCGAAATATTGCCATTTTTTACTACATATTACAATGAAGGAATCCATACTTATCTAAAGTGGGTTGTGTCTTTCTCAGCATAAAATATGCGTATTAGTTATATTGTGTATCTACATGGGTGACAAATATTAGCAATTGGGTATGTGCCTATTTTTTGTGATATGAATGCCTTTTCTCCCACCCACCATCTTGATAAATTCATGATAGTTCTTGTCCATAGTGAGCTGTGCAACCCACTCATATGTCATGTTGACTTTGGGCTTCGCCAACATGTAATAAATTTCTAGACTTGAAGGTTGGAAGGACACAATAGTATTCCCTTGCTCATATTTAGTCAATCTATGCTTAATGTAGAGATGGTCGATCAACAAATAAATAATATATGTGCATGGCATGAAAAATGGTGTAGTTGTGACATTATGCAAATGAGATCTTTGCATATTATAGAACGTCTCAAGATCAAGGTTGTGTTATCTTGGAATTAAAACAGGGGCTAGATAAGCCTTGTCTTTAAACATCCAATCAATTTCTCCCGAGTATGTATTATTGTCGAGGCTAGATTGCATTTAGTATTTCCATGGATAATTCTGGGAGCTTCTTTGTTATCAAAGTCCATGGATTTCTATCCTTTTAAAGGAGCTTCTTAAATATTGTGTTTCTTTTGGGGATACTTTCAGGGATACTTTCAAGGAGCCATTGTTTACCCTGCATTTCACCAATGTCAACAACATTACACCTTAACATTGTTAGCAATTATAACATGTGATTTTCCCACTATTCCTATATTCTATTATTGTATTTGTAATAATGTCCCAACTATAGCAAAATAGTTCTTGAATGGGATTGTAATTTTGAGCAAAGATTGGAGTAACAATGTGTGACTTCATATGCATATAATGAACTTTCGCAAACAATGCAAGTGGTTGAATGATGGTTTTATTGTTAAATGCTATAATAAAATTCATTATATTTGATCATGTGTCCCTAAAAAGTGATATTATAACAAAAGTGTACAATTGATAAATGAAATGGTTTTCAAAGAAAAATATCAAAGACTGAGGCAATTTGTTGGATTGGCATCGGCATCCCATTTATGTGAAAGAAAAATGAAGCATGTTCTATGAAAAGAAATTGAAACATACTATCAAATTGTATAATTTCAAAATTTAATAGGTACTATTAAAACAAAGCACACTTACATATGAAATTATGAAGGCTTAGCTCCTTCAAGTTAAAAGAATGCCTGAATCGAAAACTAATTTCAAAATTTAATGGGTGTTATTAAAACAAAGCACACTCACATATGAAATTATGAAGGAGCAAAACATGCATCTTAGCTCCTTCAAGTTAAAAGAATGCCTCAGTTGAAAACCTTTGACCAATTAAACAAATCAAATGAATTTAAAAAATTAGAGGGAGAAGCATATTCATCTTGATAGGTAGGTGAAGTTGTAGTTTTTAGCATTGTTGTAGTAAATAATACATTGTTTTATATGTGGAAGAAGTGAAATGAATTAAAGGTTAGGGCCATGTAGAGCATAATGTGAAAATTCATG
>JZKD02S1946358.1:1169339-1187495 GCA_000966675.3 Picea glauca | reverse complement strand
TAGAGCACCTCTCGGCGCAATAATCTGTATTAAATAAAATATTTACATTTAAACACTTTATATGTATAATAAAATATATAAGGCTCAAGTGGGGATGACATAATGATGTCAAGTCTTGTTAAATCATTGGGGAATAAAAGAAGTTATTATGCATAATACCAATGATATTAAAAATATTATGCAAGCTAAATTTAAGGAGAATCTATGATGTGATAAAGAGTTAGAGGATAAAAGAAAATTAATATATTATAAGGAGGTGATGAACCCTAACCTTGAAGATCAAAAGTATATCTATGTTTTGACTAGCGTAAAGAAGAGAATCAATATTGCCAAAATAAGAACTAATTCTCATGAGCAACAATCCCCAAAACACTTTAAGATTTTCATTTTGACTAAGGTGGACGCGCGCGAAGGTAAAAAACTGATCTAGGGTTCGTGTTCTTGGCTACCATGCCAAGCCAGGGTGGAGGGGAGTCATCGGCCCCTCCTTCCCCAACCATGTCCTTTAGAAAACTAATCACTGCATGCAGGAAGAAAGTGACCCAAGAAGAAACACCAAGCTTTGTAAGAAGGCTGGATAACGTCCCAGAGATCAATCTCCCCCTGGAACAGCCAATGAAGGTAGCACTCTCCTTAGCAGAGCGAGGCCTGGTAGGTCAGTTCATGGGGCTCTGGCCCTCAACCAGGACAACAGACAACTGGATCCAATGAAATTGGAGGCCATTAATAAAAAACAGTGTAACCTGTTATGTGGTTGGCAAGGGCTACTTCATTTTTGATTTCATCTCCCAGGAGGACCGCGATTTAATCTTCAGGAACGGGCCATACTTCATGGGCACACAGGGCCTTTATCTGAATCGGTGGACTCCAAACTTCGATCTAGCCTCGGAAGTGCCAAAAGATGTCACGGTCTGGGTCAGACTCCCAAACCTACCAATCCACTGCTGGAATTCCTCGTCGCTGCAAGCTCTCGGGAATGGACTAGGTCACTACATCGACAACGCTGACCCAAAATACCAATATTCTTGTACCAGAATCTGTGTGGAAGTTGATCTGGAAAATAGGCCTGCCGGAAGCGGTAAAACTGAAGGTTGGGGAATGGAAACACCTACAAAAACTGGGCTATGAGCAAATAATGTTTAAATGCAAAGGATGTCATGAATATGGACACTTCCAGAGAAACTACCCAAAAACTGTTCACACAGAGAAAGCAGGGGAGGAAGGATGGCAACAACCCTGGAAAGGACGACCGAAGTCCAAAGGCCCGAGAAGGGAAAACCCAATTCCTGATCAAGGCAACCCCGGAAACATAGAGATGGAAAACAGCTTCAAATCATTGGTAAATGAAGGTGAAACAGTGGATCCAAGCAACACCGCCCAAGGGGAAGAAGAAAGAGGCAACCAAATACCAGAAACCGGAGGAACTCCAAAAGCAGCAGAAGGGGTGGAGAAACCCATCTCCCCTCCAAGGAATGGGGCAGATCAAGGCATCGAGGAGGGAGAGATATCATCAGGAAATGAATCAGAAGGAGCGAGTGAAGCCTGGGACACTCCAAAGAAGCCAGGCAGAGGTAGGAAATCCAAAAAAGTGGAAAGGGATCAGGAAACCTACAAGGACGTCCTCAAAGGAGCACAACCAACCATCAAGCAACTGATTGGAGTAAGACAAACCAGGAAGCTGACTAAGGCCTCCCAGGTAGGTCACTCCCCCTCACAAAATAACCAATGAAGTTAACCTCCTGGAACTGTAGGGGTCTAGGTAGCAAAAGGAAGGAAGAAGTTGTCAGGGACATAATAAAAACAACGAAAACGGACATCCTACTTATCCAGGAAACCAAAATGAGCCAGCAGGACTCTATAAAAGTTTCAAAAAACGTTTGGAGAAGCAGCCAGGGATTAGCCGACAACACTAGAGGTGCGTCAGGAGGGCTCTGCACGCTGTGGAATGCCTCCAAAATAGATTTGATCCACTCCGACCTTTGCATGCATTTGATCTTCTCCCAACTGCTCCACAAGGAGTCAGGGCAAACGGTAAGTCTCTTTAATATCTATGTCACATAGCATATAGAAGAGAAAAAGAATTGTTGGCAATCCCTTCTAAACTATCTAACAAACAATGAGCTGGAAAATATTATTCTAGGTGGGGACCTAAATGTAACATTAACCCAAGAAGAAAAATGGGGGGGGTCTATCGTAAGAGACCCAACTAGAGAGTCGGTGGAGGACCTAATTTCAGCATGGGATTTAATGGACATTAAACCAACTAGGGGACATTATACTTGGACCAACAAAAGGGTAGGCCTGGGTCATATTGCTGCCCGTTTGGACAGATTTCTTGTGCAAAGCTCATTCTTGACACTTGGGCTTTCAGCCTTCTCAGAAATTCTCACCCACAGCACCTTTGATCACAAGTTGGTTAGTCTAGAGCTGAGGACGGAGGAAGGCCAGGGGCCTATCCCCTTCAGATTCAATCCCACTTGGTTACAGCACAAATACTTCCTGCGCAAAGTCTCCAATGTATGGACTAGCAAAGTTAATGGCTCTGTGTTTTACGTCTAGGAAGAAAAATTGTGAAGGCTCAAGGTCGAGCTAAAAGGATGGGAAGAAAAACAAGCTGACCCAATCGCCCTATGATTAGAAGCTCAACGACAACTAGAGAGTCATCAACTCGCTCTGGAAAAAAAGGAGATCACACAGCAGGACTTACTTAAGGAGGAGCAACTTCAAAGGCAGTGGCATAAAACTTGTAGAGATGAAGAAAGCTATTGGAGGCAAAAGTCTCAAAGTCTTTGGCTGAAGGAAGGAGACAAAAACACGAGCTATTTCCATAAGCAAGCGGAAGCAAGGAAACATTTCAAGGCTGTGACAGAAATTCAAGTTCAAAACACTACAATCTCTGAGCCAGAGGGCATTAGATAGGCATCCTTTGAGACATTCAAAACCCTCTACACAGAAGCAGATAGGGCAAGCTTTGACCCCCAATTTTACTCCCTATCAGTTGTTCCAAAGTTAATAAAAGATGACATCAATCTCAAGCTCCTGGAGGAAGTCTCACAGCAAGAAATAAAAGAAGCGATGGACCAAATGCACCCGGACAAAGCCCCCGGACCGGATGGATTTATAGCCAAATTCTTCCAGCAATGCTGGGAAATAATCAAATCGTACCTAACCAAAATGATAAGGAAATCATAGGCGAGCAGCAAGCTAGGAGGAAGTACAAACTCAGCATTCCTGGCACTCATCCCAAAAGAGAAAGGAGCGCTCAACTTTAGCCGATTCAGACCGATCTCCCTCTGTAACACAAGCTATAAAATTCTTACCAAGGTAATTGCAAATAGATTGAAAAATGTTCTCCCTCTCATAGTGTCAGAGAACCAGGGAGGATTCATCAAAGGCAGGCAAATAGCAGACAATATAGTCCTGGTGCAAGAAGCTCTCCATTCAAGTCTACGTAGGAAGGATAAAGGTATGATTATTAAACTAGACCTTGCAAATGCTTTTGACAGAGTTAATCATAATTTCCTTTTTGAGGTAATGAAGAAGTTCGGATTTGAAGAATCCTTTGTGAATTGGATAAGAGCCTGCATAGGGTCGCCTTGGATCGCCCCTATGGTAAACGGAAGAGTGACAAACTTCTTCAAAGTGTCTAGGGGCTTAAGGCAGGGCTGTCCTCTATCGCCCTTGCTCTATGCAATTCAAGCCTCAGTCCTTAGCTACCAGCTGGAAAATTCCAGAATCCGAAGCAACCTCCAAGGACTAAAAATAACCCAAGGAGTGAAGGAAATCAACCATGCGCAATTTGCGAATGGCACCCTGCTACTAGGAGGAGCAAGTCTATTAGTTGCAAAAAGATTCAAAGAGGAGATGGATGCTTATGCAGCAGTGTTAGGAAGCAAGATAATTCAGGAAAAAAGTAAAATTTATGGGTGGAATATTACACCCAAAGAGATGGTGGAAATTTCTAGAGTTTTGGGGATGGAAGGGCACATCAAATGGGAGACCTTCACCTACCTGGGAATCCCTATCTCCAAGACAACACCAAGGGCCTCACATTGGAATCATTTACTAGATAAACTAAAGAGGAGAATTACCTCATGGGGGGGAAATTGGCTAAGTCTAGCAGGGAGGATAGTCCTAATCAAATCAGTCCTGGCAAGTGTTCCCATTTATCAGAATTCTTTACTTCTAGCTCCAAGTACCACAATTCATCAAATGGAAGCAATGCAGAGAATTTTCCTGTGGGAAGGGGGGAAGCAAACAGGCAAGAGACTCCATCTTATAAATTGGGATAAAATATCAAAGCCCCTCTTGGAAGGAGGCCTCAACCTCAAAAACACCAAACTGCAGAATCTGGCCCTAGGGGCAAAATTACTATGGCATATAGTCAATGGTGACACCGCGTGGAGCAAGGAAGCCCTGTGGAAGAAATATTTCAGAGGCACAAGGAAGAGGTGCATTGAAAATCCTTGTAGAGAGACCAAGGGATCCCCAATCTACAATCTCTACAAAAAGGCCATGGACCAGTTCACCCCCCACCTTACCTGGGTGCCGGGAAATGGGAAAAAAATTAAAATCTGGCAAGACTCCATTCTAGGTGACCCACCATTGGAACTAAGCCAGAACCTACAACGACTAAAAGGATGGATGGATGGGCAAAATCTAAAGACGCTCTTTGACATTTCTACATGGGGGACAGACAGACACAAATCATGGCAAGGATGGGCAGTGAACAACCTGCCCCTGGACCTAGAAAGCAAGTGGGGCTCCCTAAAACTCAGCTTGCAGGTAAAAGAACCCATAAGAAAAAAGGGGAAAGATGAGAGAGGATGGGGAAGTCATGCTAAACCCTACTCCACCTCATTGGGATACAACACCTTCCAAAACATCCCTCATGTTCCACCCAACCCGTCCTTATGGAAACCCATCTGGAATACAAAATCCATTCCCAAAATAGACCTGTTCCTCTGGACTCTAAGCCACAACAGCATTACTACAAGGGAAAACCTCCAAAATAAAGGTTGGGAGGGCCCCTTCAGATTCCCCCTATGTCAGCAAGCTGAGGAAACCTCTGACCATCTCATTCTTAACTGTAGCTATTCAAAAGAAGTTTGGAGGTTGGCAGTTGGGTTGCAAAAGGAACTTCCTCTTCCCCAAGATATAAATTCCCTCCTCCAAAGCTGGACCACTCTTTATCCATTCCAATTGAAGAAGCAAAGCGCTTCCTCGAGGCTATGGCAAGCAATCCCAAGGTTCATCCTATGGGGGCTTTGGTTAGAAAGAAACAACAGAATTTTTAGAGATAAGGAAAGGAGGGCCTCTCTAGTAAATGCAAAGATTAGATCTCTATTTGGCGAATGGGCTAGCTCTCACCATCAATCCAATTATAGTAGGGAGATGGAAGAACAAGAAGAGCTTTGGATGAACCAATTCCAAATTCAATTACAAACCAGGAACACAGCCAAAACCACAACCCAAGATCACTGGGAAATAAGGACAAGAATGAGCGAATTCGATAGTTGGAAAAGCGAAAGGAAAACCCACATCCTGTCCTTTGACGGAGCCTCAAAGGGAAACCCAATACAAGTAGGAGGAGGAGGAATAATAGTGAATCCAAATGCAGAAGTCATGGTGAGATACGCGATTGGCCTAGGCATCGCCACCAACAACCATGCAGAAGTAATGGCACTCTGGCAAGGCCTGTGCCAGTCCAAAAGCAACAGAATCCGAAATTTGATTATCATAGGTGACTACTGCATGTTGATTAGTGCTATAGCCCACTCTAAAGAAACCCAAAGTGAAAAACTCAATAACTTGCTGGCCAGAATACGCCTTCTCCTTAACGAATTTGACTCGTTCCAAGTGTTCCATGTCCTACGGGAGCTGAATAAAGATGCGGACGAGGAGGCAAACAGGGGTGATGTGCTGGCACAAGGATGAATGATTATAAACAACCATTCCTCCATGGTGGGCCTGCCATGATCCAGCCTCAAGTTCAAAAGAAAGCCCATGCAAGTTGCAAGAAGGGGACAGGAAAAGACAGTGCCAGGACTCACCCAATGAAGGTACGCGGGATTGTGCAAACTCGGGCAGAGGACGGCCCAAAAAAATCGGTCCACATGCATAAAGGAGACAGCAAGATCACCCCCCATACCTCTTGTGGAAAACAACAATGGATGAAATGATGAAAGACGGGAGAGTAAGGTTAAATCCGCTTGTGCCCTCAATCCAAGAGCAGACCCATTCTCATCCATGGAGAGAGCAGAAGGAGAGGATTCAGAGCAAGAGAGCAAGAGGAGAAGAGATGGCCGCGAGCTCCAGCCAGAATCCCACTATAGAGGAGCGACTGAAACAGCTTGATGAGACGCTAGAAAAACTGAAGAAGACACTCTAGTATCAACTTGACTTTCTGGAGAGTTTAGACACGGAGGCAGGAAGGAAGTTGGAGCAATTAGAGTAGGATATTACTACAGTTAAAATTGGATTCACAGAGGAGCTTGGCAAGCTACACCAGGAGCTGAAAAGTCAAAAAGATGAATTTGAGGACAGAATCGGTCAGCTTGAAGGAAAAATGTCCAAGTTAAACATCGAATGGGGGAAGGACCCCAAACACTAGTTAGCCTCTTGATCTGTAGCTTCTTGATCTGTAGGGATTTTTACCCTTTCAAGCACCTTGGCATTTTGTATAGAAGCCAAGGCTTTAAAATAAGTCTGGTTTCAGGTATATGAACTGGTTTTTGGGGTGTTTGTTAATCTGGCACTTTTAGTAATGATGTTTAGCTTAGTGTAGGCAGCAGCTCAGTGAAGCTCTGCTAGTCTGTAACTGATTAGTGGCTAGCCCACAATTAATATAAAAATCGCTAAACGTTTTTGTCAACAAAAAAAAAAACAATCCCCAAAACACTTTGGCAAGAAATAATATGTCACATTTGTGACACCAAGAGGGTTGAATATGAAAAGCACTTTCTCCTAAATGCCTTGTGTATACCATAATTAGATATCAATTTTAGAATATTTTTCATGATACCAACCTTCCTAACCTTCTAAGTCATCAAAACTTTAGTGATCTTGGAACACTTCTCTTAATGATTTTCAAGCATCGAAATAACATTTTAAATAAATCCAAGTAATCTCTTTCTTTTCTTAAGGTCTGATAGGCCAATTTTGGTCTAAGTGGTCATTAATCATCATCATCATCATCATCATCATGTATTATTTTATTATTATTTTTATTATGACAATGAAATCTCAATTTTTTAAAATTATTATCATATCTTTTAAAATATTAAGAAAAATAATACATGGGCCACTAGGAAAGGCACCCCCCTTCCTTTGCCACTCAACACCAGAGAGTTTAGCATGTAGTCAATCATTTCTATTGTATTCTTCTCTTGTCGGTTTTGGTTAAGCAAGGCGTTAAAATGTTAGCATGTTAATTTGCGCCAGTTAATCGAAATGTAAACAGACCTTGCTAGTGTAGTTAAGCAAGGCATTTATGAAATAAAGCTTAGTATGTCAGTCATGTCAGACAGTTGTTAAGTAAATATCCCTCGCCAGTTTGGTTGAGCAAGGTGTTGTGGAAATAAGAAACAACTTCTTATGTAACTATAATTGCTACAGAGGAAAAAGTCGTCATGCATAGTATTAGGAGGGTGCTCCTCTCTTTTGGACAAACTGATGGTAATTTATGTGTCTAATATATTTTTCTTCATGATTTCTATGTTTTCCTTGGTTTTTCACTCTATTGTTGTATTTTCTCCAGTGCGTCCAATGTTGTTGGTGTGCCCTTCTGATCTAAGTTGTAGATCAATTGGTATTAGAGATTCAATCTCGGAAATATTTTTCTCGCATTCAAGAATTGGTCAAAGAGGCCATCTGCAATTCTCAAGAAAACAATTTTTGGTGATTATCAGCCTCACCAATCAACGCTATGCTCAGAGCTTCCAGTGCACCCTTCCTAGGGCTTTCCAGAGCACACTTCTCAAGGATTCCAATGTCTTACTTTTTTTGAAGCTACCAGTGTGCCCTTATTATGGCTTCTGGAGCACCCTTCTCAGGGCTCTCTCATAACTTCCCAATGTGTCATATCAAGTGTCTTACTTCTCGACATTTCAAAGAATCTTCTTCAGTCCATTTCTCAGTGCGTCATTGAATGAAAATCATGGCATTGTGTCGAGAACCATCTGCAAAATATTCAAACTCCAACATGTCTACACCAGTTCAAGAGTTAGATCTCACTCTACATGAGCTACTTCACATCAAGCAATGTAGAACTCCAACACCTATGCACCTCGACACTCACTTTCAATTGTTAAAATTTATAGGGAAAATGAATGGAGAGACTAGTGATTCCTAGATACGCAGTCTCTCCACCTACATCAATACCTCTCCTGAGATGGAAGAGGACACTAAGTTGTATATCTTCAGTATTCAACTAGAGGGCATCGCACAATAATGGTGGGACTACCCAACTTGTAAAGTCTAAATTCGTTGTCTAGCTCGGTGATCCAGTAGCTACAGAAACTACAGACATTACCTCTTGGGAGGATTTATGTCACGCCTTGTGAGAGCACTTCTATCCCCCAGGATATCTCCAGAACCTTCTAGAAAAATGGTTGCATCTTCGACAATTATCCAATAAATCTACCCAAAGCTATATATATTTCTTCTGCAAATTGAACATCCAACTGCACATCGTCGATCCAGAAGAGGTATTAATTATCAAGTTCAATTTTGGGTTATTAATTCATGTACGTCATGAATTTTATTTCTTAGATATCCCCTCCTTGGATAGGTCCTTCCTATGGGACTTGGTTGTGTAACTTAAGGTGGCTTCCTGAACCCGATCTAACTCTAACACTCTTGGTTCCTCTCAGAGACAATCTTCAATTGCTTCCCCATCCATGCCCAAAAATTCACCCTAGTGCACTTTTCATAAGACTAACTTGCACACCTCTGCTTATTGTTTTTCTCTTAAAAATATTTTCCCCAATAAGACTTTGATTGTAGAATTTGCCCCCCCAGAGTCCCCCAACCAGTCGAAAATTTTCTCTCTTGACAATCCAACCGAAGAAAACCCTTCGCTCATCCTCATGACTACTCCTAAACCAGGTATTATTAATGTTCCCCTCTTTAGACATAACTATCAAATTAAGCATGAGTTGGACACCCTCATTCTGGACGATGACAACCAAAAGAATATTGTGTCCTAAGGCTTAGTACAACACTTAAAACTTCATACCACTCCACACCTAGATCCATATCAACTTGGATAACTACAAAAAGGTGGCCCTTGTATTATTGTTTCCTATTGTTATGCCATCAAATTTGCTATTGGAACTTTCCAAGAAACTACGGTCTATGATGTCTCAAACTTAGACTGTTCTGACTTGCTTCTGGGCCTCCCTCACCAACAAGAATGTCACATTGTGTACCATGTTAAATCCCATCGGTACCACCTATGTGCTTACCTCCACTACTCTTAAATCCAATCTGCTCTTACTAGTAAGGAAACAGTTAAGAAAGTAAGTGTCCAAAAATATGTTTCCCTATATTTAGTGTGCCTTGTTAAGCTAGATAACCTCACCAACCATGCACCTCCAGAAATAATTCCCCTCCTCCATGAATTTGCCGATGTTTTACTCAACCCACAGGCCTAACCCAATCTCGCTCCATTGAACACATGATTTATATTATTCTCAGTGCCTCTTTGCCTAATGCACCATCCTATTGCCTGGCTCTCGGAGAGGCAGTGGAGATCAAACGTCAAATTGGAAACCTACTGGAGTCTATGCATATTCAACCTTCCTCATCTCCTTGAGCATCCCCACCCTTTATTATTCCCAAAAATGAGACCTTTCAATGACATCTAGTTACAGATTATTTTTCCCTAAATAAAGCCACTGCAGAAAACCGATGCCCCTTACCCCAGATTAAGGATTTTCTGGACCACTTACAAGGGGCCTCTTTCTTCACGAAGATGGATTTGATATATAGATACCACCAAGTCTGCATGAAGGAAGCCGACATGTGGAAGACAAAATTTAAGACCAAGTTTGGTATTTTTGAGTGGTTGGTCATGCCATTCAGACTGACCAATGCGCCAACCACATTCATGAGGTTAATTAATTGTATTTTCAAACAAAATTTGGGTAAATTTATAGTGGTTTATCTGGATGATATATTTATTTTCAGCAGGTCATAGAAAGAGTATATTCAACATGTTCACATGATGCTTGAGTTTCTACGGGAACATAAGCTACAGTTCAAAGAAAATAAGTCCTACTTTGGCCAAACCTCAGTGCAATAATTAGGATCCATCTTAGATTGATCATGGGTGTGTATATACCCCTCTCGTGTGAAAGAATTAGCACAATGGATAGCACCCTCCACTGCACATGATATTAAGAGCTTCATGGGAGGAATTAATTTCTATGGGAAATTTGTCTCCCATTTTTTGTAGTTAGAGCAGTTTTTACACCAACTGACTAATCAAGCCAAATCCCTGTGGAATGCAAAGGCTCAACAACACTTTGAAAAACTCAAGACAACACTATGTTTTGCTCCTGTTCTATTCTTGTCGGATTTGGAGCAACCCTTCAAAATTGAGACATACACATTTCAATTCTCCATTGGGGTTGTGCTTAAACAGGGAGGTCACCTAGTGGCCTACCATTCAGAGATGCTTGTTGAGGCCAAAATCAATTATAGTACATATGACAAGGAATTTTACAACTTGGTACAAGCATTGAAGTAGTGGAGCCATTATATTATGGGAAAAGAGACCATTATGCATATAGATCATCATCCTCTCATATTCATTAATTACACAGTAAAATTTAGGAACAACACCATCTGAATTGGGAAACATACCTTCAACAACTCCATCTCGTCATTGAGTACAAAAAAGGGCTCACTGACAAGATGGAAGACTTATTAAGCAGACCGCCAATGCAGGTGATGCACATTTTAGAGGTGTGTTGTGCAACATATGACGCCTGGAAGGAACAATATGCTAAGGACACATGATTCGGAGAAATTTGGGTAGTGCTGCAACAACTGAAAGTCATCAATCAAATTCCCTTTATCAATTACACAATTTGTGATGGATGACTTTACAAGTTGAAAAAACTATGTGTGCCACAGTCCCAGGATTGTCTAGTTTTAATTAGAGAGAACATGCCTCTTCATGCGGGGGCCATTTAGGTACAACCAATACCATTCTCAACCTCTAACGCCACTTCTATTGGCATGTGTTTCCTAAACAAGTGGAATAATCAATTCGTTCCTACTCACTTTTCTCCCAGAGTAAGCCTTCTAACCACAAACATGGTCTGTATCAACCTTTACCACTACCATCCCATCCATGGGAATTTATTTCCATGGAATTTTTTAGTGGTCTTCCTACCACCCTCCACAAACATGATGCCATTTCAATAGTATTCTGTCAATTTTATAATATGTCACTCTTTCCCCCCTTCCATAAGACTATTTTTTCCACTCAAATCATTGATCTATTCTTCTGGAATATTTGGCCACACTTTGCACTACCTAGTAGCATCATTTCCGATAGGGACTCTCTCTTCCTCAACACCTTCTAGTGCACACTCTAGTCATTGTTGGGTTGTCATATTAGTTTTTTCACTACACTTTACCCTCAGAACAACAAGCATACATAGGTTGTCACTTGTACGTTGGTCCACTCCCTTCACAGTTATTTTGCAAAACATAAATAGTGAGATTCATATTTGCATATTATTCAACACAGCTACAATCGGGCCACACACTCCTCCATAGGTTTCTCACCATTTGAATTATGTCTTAGGTTTCATCCCCTTGAACCCTCAGAGATGCCACTAATTATCATCTTCATGTATATGCACACCAACAATAGGAACAACCAACAACATGGTGTTTTATTCATCAATTAAATCAACGGCACACTCAAGTCACAGTTTCTTTTAAAGCATCCCAAGAATGTGTAAAACAACGCCATGATAAGAAACACACTTTGTTGTCCTTTTAGTTGGTCCATTGAGTTTGGCTCCTTTTGTCTAAGCAAAGATTCAAAGGATGTCATCATAAACTGCACCCACTGTGTATGGCCCATACACTATGTTAGAACTACTTGGTGAGAATGCATATCGTCTAGACTTACCAGCACAATTGGGCATCCATGATGTGTTGAACGTGAATAATTTGAATTTGTTTGAGCCCCCCCCCCTTCTCAAAGAAGTAGTCACAGTGAAAAATCTCATGGAAAATATCCTTGATTTTCAGCCTCCACTACTCGTTGAGGAAATTCTTGACATGCAGACTAGGACAACTCGCCAACAACAACATATTTTGTATATGGTCAATAAAAAGGGACAAACTCTAGCCCATGCCAAATGGATGACCACTGAGACAATTCAAAGCAAATTTCCTCATTTGTTGGAGGAAGCAGGGATTCTTTCGGATCTAAATAGGGATCAATTGGGCCATCGAGAAGGGTGCCCCCCTTCCTTCGCCACTCAGCACCAAAGAGTTTAGCATGTAGTCAGTCATTTCTATTGTATTCTTCTCTTGCCAATTTTGGTTGAGCAAGGCTTTGCTGAATAAATGTTAGTATTTTAGTTTGTGTCAGTCAGTTGAAATGTAAATAACCCTTGCCATTCTAGTTAAGCAAGTTGTTTCTAAAATAAATCTTAGTATGTCAGTCACGTCAGTCAGTTGTTGAGTAATCAACCCTCGCCAATCTAATTGATTAGGACATTGCAGAAAAGTAGAAATGTCTTTTGTAACTACAATTGTTGCAGAGGAGAAAGTCACCCTCCATAGTGTTAAGAAGGCGCTCCTCTCTTCTAAATAAACTAATGGTAATTTTTGTTTCTAATATATCTTTCTTCATGCTTCCTGCGTTTTCCTTGGTTTTGCACTCTTTTGTTGCATTTTCTTCAGTGAACCTAGTGTTGTTGGTGCACCCTTTTTATCTAAGTTGCAGATCGATAAAACAGTTTAAACAATTTATACGTATTATTTTGTTTTTTAACCATATATATATATAAGGGGTTATGTCAAGGCTGCAAAAAATATATTTATCAAAATTATTAAAAGTTTATTTAACAGTAATAAATTTTAAAGAAATTATACTATCCTTTAACATTGTTTCCAGCCATCGGTTCTAGGTAATTTCACTAGTAATTTTCTTGACAAACTGACCCAAAAACAAGTAGTTCTAAAAACTATTCACAACATTATGGATGGACCCTGCCTTAATCTTCTTTCCCCACTCCTTTGTGAGGGGGGATTTGTTCCTTGATCTCCATAGGTTCCTTGATCCGGATGACTGTATCCTCCTTCCTCATACCATTTGGACAAGAGTTTCCAGAGCCCAAGTTGTTGGAGATCAAAGAAAGTTATTCAAGTTGCTAGGACATAACCAAAGTGCACATCCTATTACATTCCACCTCCATGGACTCAATCCTTTTCTTTTTAATAATGATGAGGGTATTGATGTTGGCATTACATGTGGTGTTGGCCTGCTCTAGATCTGAATTTTTTTTATGAAATTAACATGAGTTATATGTAATTGGCTTGAGTGGCTTCTTTGTTCTCATGTAAAATTATTCAAACCTCCTTAATTTCTAGGTTATCCATGATTTCAAGAGGAAATACCTTCACAAATTTACCTTAACCAATCCCAATTACCCCCCAAAAAAGAACCCAAGAATCATCCTCTTGATAAATTAATAAAAGAAACTAGTAACTAAACCTACAATGCTTCCCTATAACATGGAAATTCACCAAAGAAATGGGAACTGGGAAATCAAACCAAGGAACCAAGACTTGACTGGTTGAGTGGAAGGAAGTTACCAACATTGAGAAAGAGTAGACCAAAAATGCATCCCCATAACTCCGCCAAACTTTGTCAAATCTTCCATGGCATCCCTCCCGTACAAGACCCTAACCAAGTTCTCTACTACCCTACTCCACTGTGTAGGCCGAACCACAATACCCGAAGTGAAGGGGCATTGTCCCATATGTCACTGGTAAGCAAAACTAATGTAGTTTAATTTCCAAGTTCCTGAATTGAATGAGCAATTGTGGGAGTTACAGAGGCACATGCCATGTATCTCCGCGTGAACTCTAATTGTTGTTTCGATATTAATGCTAGTTGGTTTGTTTTCCATAATTGGCTAAGGAATATGGAGTGTGATTGGAACCCTATTTTTAAACAAGGAACCTTGCCTTAATGTCGATGCCACCTTGGCCTAGTAATTTGCTTCAGAATTTAGTTCCATTTTGAAATGATAGAAGATCATTTTGTCAAAGTATAAAGTGAGCCTCATAATACTCCAAACTAGAGAATTAATTTTCCTCCCCCTAGGATTTCCTAATTCTTTAACCGCTCTAATAACCAACAATGAGTCTCTTAACACTATCAAGCTTTTGATTCCTTTGTCCTTGGCAATGACGATGTTGAACCATAAATAATAGGCTTTTGTGAAGTTGTTATTTATGTTCCCAATACCCAAAGCATAATTTATTATCCGATTTCCTCTGGGATTATGAATAGTCCCCCTTGCTTGTACCACACATCATATGTATTATTTTATTATTATACAATGAAATCTCATTTTTAAAATAGTATTATCATATCTTGGTTTGTATGTTTTCACAGTTTGTCATAGTTATTGTATAATCATTATGGAGTTAAATTGTGTACACAGTTTAACTCCAGAATGATTATACAACAATTATTATCATATTTTTAATTTTCTAAATATTAAGAAAAATGATAAAATAATTTTAAAATTCAAATTCAGATTCAAGAATAAAATATTTATGTGTAACTTTAATAAATTTAATATATATATATATATATATAATCTTATCATATTTTAAACTAACAAACACATTACTTATTTTCATCTTTTAAATTAAGAGTTACGATCAAATATAATTATGACTTTAAGAGGGTTAGGGGTTATACGGGGATGGTCAACCTAGAGTGACATGTGGAAAAATGTATGGTGTAGGCAGGGTCGGTGGATGGTTATTTTCCCTTGGTGGATTATTTTGATGATGTGTTGTTTGAGGAATAATTTTTTTCAAATATGGAGGTAAATCCCTCGCTCATGCAAAATTTGGAGATGGAAATCTCCCTCACTTGAACAAGATATTCTAAAGGATTTCATTATACAAATTGGTCATTCCCATCCTTACCACTCAGATTTGAAGCCATCCCAAGAGGGTTTTTTTCCATATGTAGGATGAGATCTTAATGGATATTTGGGTTTGTCCTAGGTGGTTAAGTTGGAGGAGTGTAGGGTTTTTTATTCATTTTCTTTTTAGTCTTCATATCATCATATTTCCACTCCAAAGGTGCCTTTGGTAGAGATGATTTGTAATGGGGTTTCATCTTTAGGTTTTGTTGGTAGAAAAAATTTGGAGGTGGAGTTGCAAGGATAAGGGTCTATATTGGTGCGAGGGTCTTCTAGTTGGAAGCAACGAAAAGTTGTAAAGTCCTACGGAGGAGGAATAGTGTTGGTAGTAGGTGAATATTTGAGGGTTAGTCAAGTTGCATACCTAGAGGGTTTAGCAATAGTTGGGAAATTATACGATCGGAGAATGTTTGTTGCCTCACCCAACTCATGGAAGGAAGGAACTTGGGTTTTGTTGCTAGGTTATCCACTTATCTTTAACCATCTATATCATGAGTGGATTGGATTCAGGTTTTGATCAAAGGAATATGTAGGGGAAATATTATCTAATCGTTGATATTTGGCCCATCAGCTTTTATGTGCCAAACCTTAGCACCCTCTCTTTGATGCTTGAGAGGAGGTCATCTCCATCCTACCTACCTAGATTAAATTACCAAATTTTCCCATTAAATTTTGGTTGGATGCTAGTTTGAGGGATATCGGGGAGGTTTTAGGTACTTTTATCTTCGTTGATGAATGATACAAAACTAACGATGTTCATTCGGTGGCCCAGATACTAGTAGCTATGGATCTGCTTTGAGGTTTTTATGAAACTATGGAATTGGTCATCAAGGATCGCTCTTACGCTCAACCTCTTGATTACATCAATATATCATTTTGATACTCTCGATGTCACAAGGTAGGCCATGTTATGAAGGATTGTGAGCTAAAGTTTCATATGAGATTTCAAGGGGAGTCCCAAGAAAGAAATGGGGAGCCACATTCAAGTTCTAATTCCCTGAAGGCGTAATTGTGTAATATTTCAACACCTATCTCTTCAAATTTTATAGAAGAGGGTTCATCTAGGAAGGAAATGAATCCCTCAAAGAAGGAGGGTAAACACACTTTATCAAAGGAAGTTATAGATGTTCCTTTAGTGGTTGAGGCTCCCCAAAACCATGACATTAACCCCCAAAGGGAGCTCCTTGGAGAGGAATTGTATTTGGAGTCTTTGCAATGGAGGAAGCGTGAAGGCCTATGGTCTGAGAGTGAAACACCAAAGATGATTTCAAGCAAGATATATTCATTATTAAATTCTATCTCTTCTAGTATGCATGGTTTATTGGGTTCAATTTTGCAACCAAAGGGTGTTGGTTCTGGGCTTGTTTCTTCTCTGGGTAGGATATTGACTTTTGGTCATCCTAGTAGTCGAAAGGATGTAATCCCAACCATTGATCTCTCTAAGGGTACTAACTCCTTTCCTTATCTTAAACTGGAGAGTCCAAAATCCTTATTCTTTGGCTCTCTGATTGCTTCCTCTAGCCGACACCCATACTTCTTGCATCCACGTTTTCACCCAAATGGTGCTCATCCCTCAAGGGATTTGGGTTTTGGATGTGAAAAAATAGCATAGAAAATCAAAGGAAAGTCGTAAATATTTCTTAAAACATGCTCAGGAGTGAGTGTCCCGGGAAATTTTTCAAGGTAGTCAGTGTCTTATCTCAGGGGTCCTTAGAGAAAGACGAGCCCCTTTTGACTCTTTTCCATGATAATTTTATCAACTAATATGTGAGGCCTTGGAGGGAAGACAAGAAAAATCTCTCTCAAGTGTATGGTATTTTTGGACCAACTTGATATTTTGTTTATTGAAGAAGTTATGGGAAGATGCAAGCCCATTATTTGTGAATTGAACAAAATCCTATTGGGGTGGAACTTCTTTAGTGTGGACTTTGATGGTTTATCAAGAGGTTTGACCATAGTTTTTTCCTCAAAATGTTCTCTCACTAATTGTTTTTCCATTTCTTCAGGTTTATCCATAGAGATTTATTTTAAATATTTGTATTGCTCTTTATCCTTTCTCAACCTAGATGGCCCTTATTATAGCAAATAATATTTATGGAACTAGATTTTTAGCCTTTCCCATCTTTGTTGTAATATTCTCATAATTAGTGGAGATTTGAACCTCACCATAAGTAGGGAAGATATTTGGGGGTTAACATCCCGCAAAGATATTATTTCAAACATTTTTTATAAATAAATTTGAATTGACAGGGTTAGTTGATGTTGAACTAGTCAAATTGGCTCCGACCTAGAGCAATAACCATAGCAGTTATGAAGGGATAGTAAATTGATTGGATCATTTCCTAGTGCATCATAGTGTCCTTCAAAATATTGGCTTATTTCAATCTTGGGTGAGAAAAGTGAGATGTTTTGACCATTTTCCCTTTATTTTAGAGCTGAACCATCCCTCCAGAAAACCAAGAGCCCCTTTCAAATATAATTCATCCTAGGCTCTGGTAGAGGATTTCAAGAATCATGTTTGGGATAATTGGATTTCTTATCGAGTAGATATAAGTGAATCCACAAGATTTCAATTTGTTTCTGTGCTTCGATTGTTAAAACCAAGGTATCTGCATGAGTTGGGGAACAGAGGAAGGTTGTTGATCATAAGTTGCACTAATCCAAACTAGTATAGTTTGATTGATGAAGGTGAAGGGTCACCCTCAATCTTGGATGAGTGTTGGTATTTAGAAGGTATATGCTATAATATTCTTCTGGAATAGGAAAGGACTTGGTGACTAAAGTGTAGGTCCCTCTAGATTGAAGTGGAGGATCAAAATACTAAGTTTTTTCCAAAAGATATTGCAAATTATAGACAAATTTTTAATACAATTTGGGAGTTCCAAGATGCGAAGGGTAACAAGAAGTGCATAGTTTTTTAAATATGTTTCTCTTGGGGTGAATCACTTTAAAA
>JZKD02S1946358.1:1154765-1169332 GCA_000966675.3 Picea glauca | reverse complement strand
TAATGAGCCAACATAGGTCAAGGTGGAAGAAATTCTAAACCAAATTTCCTTCTTCCCATGTCTCATTGAGGATGAAGACAATCAAGATTTGTATCAAGATATTATGAGAGAAGAGCTTTAGGTGGTAATATCTAATTTTAAAAGAGATAAAATCCCAGGGCCCAATGGTTGGACTACCGAATTTTTTGAATATTATTTTGATATTATTAGGATTGATTTGCTTTGGGTTATGGAAGAAATCTAAATTACTAGAAAATGTTTGATAAGCATAAATTCTACTTTCATTGTTGTAATCCCAATGATTTATTGTTCGTCAACTTTTGATGATTTTCTACCTATTTCACTTTGTAATTGCTTGTATAAAATCATGGTAAAGATTGTTTCTATCTGGCTCAAGTCACTTCTCTCCAATATCATAACACAAAAGCAATTTGGTTTTCTACAAGGCTAGCTTATCCATGAATCCATTGGTTCGGGGCAAGAAGGCCCCCACTCTATAGAAACTCAAAATCATTGGGTCTCGGAATTCAAAATAGATCTGTCAAAATCCTATGACAAAGTCTCTTAGATCTACCTTCAGTTCCTTCTCTTACATAGTGGCCTTGATCTACAACTAGTTAAATGAATAATGGCTTGTGTGACTTTGGTTTCTTTTGTAGTTATTATAAATGGAGCAAGTTCACCACTTTTCAAACTAGCACGAGGGATCTAGCAAGGATTCCCTTTATCAACATACCATTTTCTTCTAGTTATTGATGGTCCCAAACAGTTGATATTGGAATCCAAAATAAGACATACTTTCCAGGGGCTTACAATAGAGCATCATGAATGAATTTATCATCTACTTTTTGTGGATGATATTCTTATATTTTACCATTGTCAGGAATAAACGAAGATTTCTAAAATAATTGTTGGATTTTTTTGTGATTCTACAGGTATGATGATCAATGTGAAAAAGTCTACCATCTATTTCTTAGGAGTAGAGGAGGAAAACCATCAAGTTTTAACCAACCTTTTCAGTTTTCCTTCCCTTGAGATGGAGGATGGTCTCAAATATCTTGGCTATGTTTTAAATCCTAATAACTATGGAATCAATGAATCGATATGGTTGTTGTCCAGGGTAGAGTGTTGCATAAATTTATGGTGTAATAGATGGATCTCTCTTGGGGGGCATTTGGTCCCTATCAAATTTTTTATAGAAGCCATCCCCATGTATTGGCACATTCTGTCAAAAATCCCAAAAGGTATTTTGAATCGGATTCAAAAGGTATGTTTCAATAATTTGTGGAATGGAATCTTTGAGTGCTTGGGCTCTCACTTGGTTAGTTAGAAGAGCTTGTTGATGCCTAAACACCTTAGAGGCTAGGAATTAAAGGACACTTTTGTTTTTGGACGTGCTTTAGCAACAAAATCTTTATGGGTATTCCTGATCCGAGAGAGTCTATGGAGAAGTATTATAGTTTATAAGTATATAACTCCTGAAACTATTTTAGACTGGATTCATAGGTAGAACAAGTCTGCATCCAATGCATCTAATCAATGGTAATATATCTCGCAAGCCTTCCCAGTTACTGGACAAATATTAGCTTGGAAATTTGGTTCGGGCTCTTAGGTGCGTGTTGGTATGGATTTTTTCATGCGATGTGGTGAGGATATTTTTCTTCTATTCAGTTTAGTGCATCTTCTTAGGGAGACTAGGCATTGTATTCTCAACTGAGTGAGTGACCCAAATCGCTCCTCCATATGGATGTAAGGATGGTTATTAGCGAAGGCTCTCGATTTAGATGATAAGTGGAGACATTCTTTGTATCTCTACATTTGTGAATTAAGAAAGGCTCATATTCACCTTACAAACATCAAGAATGAACTAGCATGGATCTTTAACAAATTGGAATGAGGCCAAAAATGACATTCTTTGCTAGTATAAAAAAATGGGGAAGATCCAAGGTCCACAAAAAAGCATCATATTTTCCTATCTTGTGCTTAAAGAGCATGTTCTTATGTGGGATATGATGCAATCTAGAGGCAAGTAGGGTCTCAGTTACTGTTATTTGTGAAAAATTTCAGTTGAAACAAACTCTCATCTATTCTAGGCATATTCCTTTACTCGTCAGGTTTGGATGCATATTGGGAAGTGTAACGACCCCCGCTGTTACGTACAAAAAAGAGATGTACAACATGTAAAAAATTTTTGGGGGGGGCGCAAGGGATCTACTTACTCCAAGGTGCACAGTTAAATCAATCAGTGAATTCACAGTAACCAACATCAAATTCAAGGTACATACCTGATCCATTAGCTAGATTAACACCAATCACTTAACGATCAACTGCGCCATTAATACTAAACATAAAGAACCCATACAGTAACATTCTGAAAAGTGTGCTAGTAAACTAAGGAGTGACATTTATGCTTCAACAGAATTCATAACACAAGCAGTCTAAACACTTAAACATCAGTGTAACAAAGGAGCGCAAATAACCAATATTGAGTCGACCATAAGCAACATCATTGAGAGGCATGCACGTGATCTAATACAAAATTAACATATATCAACTTCAATATCATACTCGCAAATAAATATAGGCCCTTAGGAACTCACACAACAACATGGTTACAAGGCACGCGGGTAAAATCCCAAGCGTAACATTGTGCATCATCAAGGCCCATGAGCCACACATCCTATTCAACCAATCAATAAACAAGGGTACTTAAAGGTGCTAGGTAGGCCAATCACCTATCCTCAAGTCAATCATTAACCAAAGTGAAAAAATATTATCAGCTGACCTTGAGGCACAAGGTAAATCACTGTAATTACTTGTCACGTAAAGGAATCTATTCCAACCTAAATCATACATTATATGAAATCCATAAAAGAATCACCCTAACATCAATTCAGCTAATCATCGACATAGGGTAACAACAATCATTACCTTTCATCGCGCAAGGGTCTAAGATCCAACCGTCGTAAGAAAATCCATCGGCACAAGAAACCAATCTCCAAAATAGTCAAGTAATACATACAATTGACGCACACAAAAGTCTATCTCAGCATGTCCTAACTCTCATGAAAGAAACGAATGCGCACATTCAATCAATGAACATCTAAAACAAAATCTAATCAATCGACAAGTGTCCATTTTAATTTACCTTAAGACCACTAGGTTGTTTCAGTCCTATCTTAAATAAACGTATGCTCAACCTAAATTTTCCCACAAAGTGTGAGTCAACTTAGAAAATCCTTCAATTAAATCCTATTGTACTTTACCCAAGGATTCACCCACATCTGTCATCACCATTTAATCAATGCTCAGTAATGCCCTTAATTATATGCAGTGTTATCGCACCTCTCATCATTAATAGTTGGATTTCAATCCTAATTAATTAGAATCTAACTGGAGTTAGAATTAAGTCTAATTGTAATATCATTTAAGCATACTGTCAACTGGAATTAAACTAGAATACCATTGAATAGAATTGGAAAATAACCAAATGGGAACTTAACTAGAATACCATTAAAAACAACAATTAATTGAATCACTTTAACTAACAAAACGTTATTCCTACGTTAATTTCCCCTTTACAATTTCAACCAATAAATAATTCTAGAGATAAAAATGCAACAGCGTTGAAACTCCCCAGGAAGAACGACCACCAGTTTAGGATTAGCATTGGTAACAGAGACGGAGGACCAAGGAAGGTACGAAAAATAAGGAGCATAGGTCAGAAATCAATGAATGGCCAATAATCCATTGAGGTTGTTGAGGAGCGATTCATCGAGCTTGCTTGTCATTGAAGGTCAGTCCAACAGTACCAGCCAGATAAGCCTGATATGGAGTCACAACATGGCCCACAATAAATGCATTCCCCCTTGATGGATTCACTCTTCTTCCACCAGAAGTGGGTGGCTTATTCACCCAGACTTAAAAGGGAAACCCTAGAAATCTTAAAGAGACCTGAGACAAAATGTCATCAACCACCTGGCAATGCGTTGAGAAAAAGAAGAAGAAGTCTATGTAGAATAAGGAAGAACACAGGTGAAGAATCTCGTTGGGTAAAGCCGAGTTTTTGGCTGACTCCGAAAATAATAAAAAGAGTGGCCCGTCATTCATTTTAAGGCTGACCAGGTCCTAAGGAGACATAGATTTCTAGGTACTAGGTTTATTAACTTACCAAAGTTAAAATCATGACGTGCCCTTCAAGATGCACTGCGTGCTCCAACGATGCCACTCACTTGCATTCTTGCTTTATTTGTGCGGCATGCCCTTCAAGACGCACTTCGTGCTCCAAGGGTGTCACTCACCTTTTGATTGATTTTGGTAGATTTCAAACCCCTGGAGTCAATACTCTGTTAGGTGACCTTGTGGGAGGCTAAGGGCCTCTAAGGAATAAGGACCCTACCTTATTGTGTGCCCCTTATAATCATCATGAGTGATTGTCACAGTCTACGCTCACGACATCATGGATCTCTAGAACTAGGTATTCGTTAACCTACAGTTCAAGCCACGGTAGGACTTCTAGTAGGTTGTGGAAGGGATGCTGCCACACCTCTCCCTCAATATCCATGGTTGTCCTATGTGACCCCTTTAGTTGTAATGTGAGTCTAGTTAGCAAGCTATCATCAGCATGCATCCATCAACGAAACGTGTCAGCAATAACAATCAACATCATAATATCTAGCCATATGTCACATATGCAATATCAAAAACATTCAAACCATAACAGTCCACTCCCTGACTCAATCTGGAGTCCAAGGAGATCCATTAATTCCATCGACATTCTCAAACATCTAGAGTCCTGTGCACTCAGTAAAACTAGTCAATAGCACATGTCGATATAAATATAACAAGATAACATATCATCAAATCATCAACATCTCATAATCATAATCAAAACAATCAATCATATAATGAACCGGATCACTTGCATGCAAGTGTCCTCAAAGAATAAGTCCAATCAGGTGTGCACAAGAGTGGTATGTTACATGCACCCCCACTTGTTTTAAACTTTGTCATGAAGTTTCACAGTATATAAGTGTCGAAATAAAATATATCACAAAATCTATATGTCTAGCTATCGAACAAAAATGGAAACTACTAATGCATTTCATTTGTGTTCGAGCAGGTCACCGAGTGTGGACTATAATTGTCCCACTAGACCTTGACCCGATCGACAATTCGACTCTGTAGTTGTCGAACGCAATGGTACAAAATAAATTTGGCTCCATTGTGAGCACACCCTCGCCCAACATCTGCCAAGAACTCAAGTTAATCACATGTGTAGGATCAATAACCTAAATTCACACACAGATACAAGATAAATATCAAGAAACACCTCAAGGAACGAGGCATGGTTAGCCATTAGGCCCCTCATAACTATGGTCGTGTGATGCGCATCGACAAAACCCTTCTATCGATCTTGTGCTTCTTCCACCCATTGTTCGCATCATTTTTACATGTTCTTCCATTCTTGGATCCCTTCTGGTTCTACTAGGATCCCATCCTCAAGCCGATCCCAACTCAAGGCATCTGACATAGTTTCCCGTAAAGAAACTCAAACAGTGTCATCTTAGTGGTGCTTTGATAGTGGTTTGTTGTATGCACACTAACCAATGGCTATAACTCCTCCCAATTCTTTCATTGATCCATCACATACATACGCAACAAATCTTCTAAGATTTGGTTTTCTCTTTTTGTTTGCCTATCTGTCTCCAAGTGATATGCAGTACTAAATTTAATTTGGGTTCCCGAGGCCTCTCGGAAGCTAGTCCAAAATCACCTTGTCAACACTAATCCTCAATCAGATATGATCCTCTTAGGCATGCCATGCCACCTCACTAACTTGTTGATAAAAATCTAGCTATATCTGGTGCTTGATACGTCATATGCACAGGGATAAGGTGTGCACTCTTCATCAAAGTATCAACTATAAATATAATCAAGTCGTGCCTCCATGACGTCCATGGCAATCCAACAAGGAATTCCATTGAATTTGAACTCCCATTTTGATTCTGGAATAGAGTGTGGTTGTTGTAATCTGGCTAGATGTATATGTTCAACCTTCACTTGCTGACAGTTTGGACATCTCATCATGCAATTGAATATGCCTTCCTTTATCCCTTCCAGAAGAATAAGGGCTCAAGGTTGGTCCTCATATTCATGACTCCTGGATGAGCAATGTACACTGCTCTAGGAGATTCGCATAAGATCAAAACTTATCAATTCTCGATGGGTTGTAAGTAACTCCAGTTATTATATCTCAAGATCTATTGTTTTCCACAACATATCCCAAAAAATTCCTTACCATCTTTACACCAGTCAGCATCGTGTTGTAGTTAGAATCTTTTCGTGTAGATTCGTTGAAGAGGTATCATTGAAATATGTGTGGTCTCTGAATCAATCCGTCTGCCACTCTTTTCGTTGTTCCTTTTAAGTAGGACATCTCAATTGAAAATGATAAGTCGTTCTAACCAATGCCCTTGTCACGCGTTCAAGTCATTTTGCATAAAAAGGTGTTGTAAACCATAGTGGTCTATTTTTAGTTCGAAATTTTATCCAATCAGGTAGTGCCTCCACATTATCAGGGCATACACAATGGCTAACAACTCCAAATTGTGTGTCGCTTAGTTCTCCTCAAGCTTCCTTAACTTCCTCAAGATGTAAGCGATCACTCGACCGTATTGCCTCAAGACTCTTTCTAAGCATTTCTTGGATGCGTTAATGCATACCAAGAATCCCTCATCCATGCCAAAGACTTTTAGTGTTGGCGCTATCATCAATAGATCTTTGAGCCTTCAAAATGCTTAAGCGTATTTCTCGGTCCACACAAACTTCTTGTTCTTCTTCCACAATTCCATAGTTGGATTTTCTATCTTCGAGAAACCCTCGACAAACCATCGATAATATCCCACTAAATCCATGAAGCTACACACTTCTAGGACATTCATCAGTGCAGGCCACTCCATAATAGCCTCTACCTTCATTGGATCCATATCGATGCCTTCACTGGAGATAACATGCCCTAAGCAATGAATCCTTGATAGCTTTGAGACTGCTTCCCATAATTTGTTCTCTCGCAACACTGTAGTACCAAGCATAAAAGTTCGTTCTGATCTTCCATCATCTGAGAAATATCAAATGTCATCAAGGAATATTCGACGATAGTCAAGTAGAGTCTCCACGACCCATCCTTCTTCCATAAGAAATAACAGGATCACTACAAGGCGATACACTTGGGCATATAATTCCTAGGTCCAGCAATTCCTTCAATTGCACTTCCAACTCTTGTTACTCAGGGGTCGACATCTGATAAGGATTTATGGCCACCAGTTCAGCTCCAGGTTTTAGGTCGATGGTAAATTCCATCTTGGCTTCGGGCGCCACACTTGGTAATTCTTCTAGGAATCACGTATGCAAACTCTCGTACTACCGGAAGGTATTCTAATCCTTTTTCCATGCCCTTGACGTTTGACACAAAGTATGCACATAACTTTCATCCTTGCGTGAGCTCTCTTGTAGTTGTAGGGAATAAATGAACCTCGAGGATACTCCCCGTCTTCTTCCTACAATCACACTTCTCTATCCTTCAACGTCGGTCCAACTCAACCACCTCATATTACCGTTGAGTATTGCATCATGCGATTCCCACCAATCCATACTGATCATGTCATCATAAGATCTTAAGATAGTGACGTAGGTTAGACTTCATTACACTATCCCCAGGTTAAAGTGATAGTTCATACCCCTTACTCCAACCATCTGGTTGGTACTCGAAGCCACATCGATGAATCTAAACTCGTCATGTCGAAGCCCTTACCCAAATCCCTTCAACGCAGTACTAGAATTAGAGCTCTCTATAGCACCAGGATCCAACAAATACTAAAAGTTCATTTGGCGATGGAACCTGACGCCTTGAGCATAGTGGAATAGTGCCTATCATGGCAGCTATTTACCATGGTCATGAACACTATGGGCCTTGCCCATATCTTCCACGGTAGTGTGTCTTGATGACTCAGATTCTCTAGCCCTTTCAACTGGACAATCTTGCTGGTAAGGTGACTCTCCACATGTCCATATCCTACCTCCAGTCTATTACTTTTGGCCCCGAAATAGAAGTTGTTGGACCACCAGCCTAAAATCCTGGTCAGTTCTGCTAACAAGCCTAAACGGCGGCTGCTAGTGGTGCTTCCGCAGATGCAGTGGTCCCCTGTAAGGAGCCCTCTGTTGAGGAAACTGTCATCAAGGTGTTGTGAAAAAGGGTCCTATAGATGCATCCTAATACCAAGAGGTCTAGTCTAGATGACATCTGATGTTGTTGCACACCAGATGTTGTCAGTCTAGATGGTCTTGTAGGATTCCTTCCCGAACTCCCGCAGTCAAAACTTCCTTATCTAAGAGGCCTACTGGACTGCATTGTGCAACGTCTGAGGCATTTAGATCCTCACCTTTGCACAAAAGAGATATTTGAGGTTAGTCACGAACTTGTTTATCTCCATCTCCTTCGTGTTTAGATTTGGGGAATACTAAAGTAGCTCCAATAATATGGTCTCGTAATTCGACACTATATGACCACCCCGTCATAAGGTGTTGAACTCATTGAGCTAGCACTCAATGAATTCCTCTAAAAAATGCTTCTCCCATAACCATTCCCCTAACATGGCTTTGTCATCCCTATTTAGCTGAGGTAGGAGCATCTTCTTCCATAGAAGAGCCCTCCCTTTCAGTTGAAGACCACCTATGCAGATCTTCATGCTAGAGGTCAAAATCATGAAGTGTGAAGCACATCGCCTGACTCTCTAGCCATGCCTTGATGGCTGAGCCGTCCATGACACTCGTGGACTTGGGAACTTAACCCTCTCAATTTTTCCATGAAATCTACCAGTATTGGTTGGGGCGCATTGTGGACCCTCAGGCGTATAGGTGCCCTGGCCTTATCTCAGCACAAACGGTTAGTCAAGGCCTCTAACATTCCCCTAGAAGGACCCTGTCAATACCAACTCATCCTGCACGGGAATCCGCTCATGCTCAATACTTTTTCTCCTCCTAAGGGGTGGGACCCCTCTGGCATGAGTGCTACTGGAGGTGTCGCACCTCCTCCCTTGGCACCACATCGTGAACCTACGACATCCTCTAACTGTGGTTATTGCAAAGACACGTTAATAATTTTATTCTTTCTAAGTACAAATCAAGGGATCAATTAAGTGGAAGGCATGGCCATCCATAGTTGCAAGGTTGAACCAGATCTAATACCATATGTAACGACCCTCGCTGTTACGACCACAAAAGTGATGTACAACATGTAATTTTTTATTTTTTGGGGGGGCGCAAAGATATACTTACTCCAATGTGTGTGATTAAATAAATCAGTGAATTCAAAGTAACCAACATCAAATTCAAGGTATGTACCTGATCCATTAGCCAGATTAACACCAATCACTTAATGACCAACTGCGCCATTAATACTAAACATAAGGAACCCATATAGTAACATTGTGACAAGTGCTAGTAACTAAGGCATGACATTTATGCTTCAACTGAGTCCATAATGAAAGCAGTCTAAACACTTAAACATCAACGTAACCAAGGCACACAAATCACCAGTACTGAGTCAACCATAAGCAACATCATTCAGAGGCACGTGTGTGATCTAATACTGAATTAACATATATCAACTTAAATACACTGCACGCAAATAAATCTAGGCAATTAGGAACTCACACAACAACATGGTTACAAGGCACGCGGGTAAAATCCCAAGCATAACATTACACGTCTTCAAGGCCCATGAGCCACACATCCTATTCAACCAATCAAGAAACAAGGGTACTTAAAGGTGCTAGGTAGGTCAATCACCTATCCTCAAGTCAATCATTAACCAAAGTGCAAAAAGATTATCAACTAACCTTGAGGCGCAAGGTAAATCACTGTAATTACTTGTCATGTAAAGGAATATATTCCAACCTAAATCATACATTATATGAAATCCATAAAAGAAGAACTCTAACACCAATCCAGCTAATCATCAACATAGGCTAACGACAATCATTACCTTTCATCATGCAAGGGTCTAAGATCCAACCGTCGTAAGAAAATCCATCATCATGAGAAACCAATCTCCAAAATCGTCAAGTAATACATACAATTAACATGCGCAAAAGTCTATCTCATAATGTCCTAACTCTCATGAAAGAAACAATTACCTGCATTCAATCAATGAACATCTAAAATAAAGTCTAATCAATCGACAAGCGTCCATTTTAATTTACCTTAAGATCACAAGGTTGTTTCAATACCATCTTAAATAAACATATGCTCAACCTAAATTTTCCCACAAAGTATGAGTCCACTTGTCAAATCCTTCAATTAAATCCTATTGTACTTTACCCAAGGATTCACCCACATCTGTCATCACCATTTAATCAATGCTCAGTAATGATTAAGAATGATATTGAACCAATCTCCCTATACTAACTTAATATAACGTTGGTCAGCTTAATGTCAAATTAATTTAACTCTGCTACCAAATTAATAAAATTTCACCCTTAATTATACATTGTGTTATCGCACCTCTCATCATTAATAGTTGGATTCCAATCCTAATTAATTAGAATCTAACTGGAGTTAGAATTAAGTCTAACTGTAATACCATTTAAAGGTACCATCAAGTAGAATTAAACTAGAATACCATTGACTGGAATTAGAAAATAACCAAATGGAAACTTAACTGGAATACCATTAAAAACAACAATTAACTAAATCACTTTAACTAACAAAATGGTATTCCTGCGTTAATTTCCCCTTTACAATTTCAACCAATAAATAATTCTAGAGATAAAAATGCAACAGCGTTGAAATGCCCAAGGAAGAATGACCATGAGTTCAGTATTAGCACTGGTAACAGAGACAAAGGACCAAGGAAGGTACGAAAAATAAGGAGCACAGACCGAAAATCAATGAATGACCAATCATCCATTGAGGTTGTTGAGGAGTGGTTCATCGAGCTTGCCTGTCATTGAAGGTCAGTCCAGTGGTACCAACCAGATAAACCTGATATGGAGCCACGACATGGCCCGCAATAAATACATTCCCCCCTGACGGATTCAATCTTCTTCCACTGGAAGTGGGTGTCTTATTCACCTGGACTTAAAAGGGAAACCCTATAAATCTTAAAGAGACCCAAGATATAACGCCAACAACCACCTGGCAGTGCGCTAAGAAAAAGAAGAAGAAGTCTAAGTAAAATAAGGAAGAATGCGAGTGAAGAATCTCATTGGGTAAATGACGTAAATTCGAGTTTTTGGCTGACTTCGGAAATAATAAAAAGAGTGGCCCATTTCTCACGCTGGGCAAGGTGCATTTCAACTATACAAGAAGGCAAGGATTTATAAATTCAAGTGTTATACCCATGACTGTTAACTTCTCTTCCAACCATTCCAGACTTCACCTTGAACTCGAACTGACTCCCATTAAATCTACACTACAAGAAATCCCAATCGTTGTGAAAGAATATGGTTTCCCTTGTCAAAATTATAGATATTTAATCTGCACTGTGTGATTTGAATATGCAGGACGTGAATTCAATAGCCTATTCTTTACTATGTGATTTGAAAATACAGGATGTGAATTCAATAGCCTATTCTTCACTGTGCGATTTGAAAATACAGGACGTGAATTCAATAACCTTACCAGTGTTCACAGGACAAGTGGGGAAAGAGCTCAATAGCCTTGGAGCCTGGTTTTCTGTTGCAATAGAGACTACACTAGCTCGTAGTAGACAAGGCCATGACCCTGGGTAGAGCTATATTAATCCTCACTAAATCCTCCTCTTCGGTCATTTTTAGGTGTAAGAAAGTAAGCTTGCATCATAGAACTGAACACTTCTTGTCATAAAAATCCAAAATCATTTTGTTTAAAACATGGAAACTTGGAGCAGAAGCGCATACAATGGTCTTCAATATTGGCAAGATATTTGTAACAATTAAACTGGTGTGAGAAAACCTTTTTATTCTTTAGTTGGTATCGGTTAAAAAATTTCAAGAATATACAATGGTGTTCAATATTGGTAAGATATTTGTAACAATTAAATTGGTGTGAGAAAACCTTTTTATTCTTTAGTTGGTATCGGTTAAAAAATTTCAAGAATCCATTTACTAACGATATGGTGCGAGGGGTTTTTTTTTTTTACATCATTGATAACAATTTTGCATAACAATTATGAGAAGATGGCTTAAGAGATTATCCAAACCAACGAAATTCAATTTAAATCGCTCCATTCTAAGGCCCGCAATGAATGCTTGGCTTTCAGGCAGTGACCATTTCCACATATCAGCCTATTCAACATATCTAAGGAGCAGCCCCACCTGATATAGACTTTGTTTACTTACTAAGGATTTTCGGCATTTCTAGAGACGCTTTTCATGGGAAGCCTTTTGGCTGAAGTGCGTATATGAATTAGTAGTACTGCTCTCATTTATGTCTATTACAGAACTTATATTTTCATAACATCCTTCAGCTAGTGAAAAAAAAAACAAATGGAATCTCAATCAAGAAATCAAGAACGCAGGGATTACCCCCACCATTAGTGCCTTGCAATTGAAATTGTAATTCTAATTTATACTGGAAACATAATTAAATCAAGGATGGAATACATTTCAACAGAATTATAAATTACCAAGGACCGTTCTAGAAACTCAACACAATATTCATTAATGTTGATATTCATATAAAACAATTTTTTTACAAATTACCAATGAAAAATTACACCTGCGTACCATAACCAAAGGCGAAAAATCTGAATTCGTTGTCCCATGCTTGTGCTCCATTTAGATATTGCTTTCTAACTATTGAGACCTCATTGGTACCTCCCATCCAACACTAGGAGTACTCTTCTCCCCCCTTATCCCCTCGAGCTACAAAGGGGTTGCGCATACAAACGAGAGAAAGCTAGTTCCCAGCTCACCTCGCAAGGTCAAGCTACCACTCCCTTTCGAGCTGGCATCCCAACTCCCACAAGGTAAAATAAGTCAAGAAAAATATCGGCAGCGTAACCTTACGCCTGTGAGACGTGATCCATACTCCTCCTTCGTCGTCCTTTTTATAGAGTTTTCTTATTTATTAGTTTTTCAAGATGCACTACGTGCTCCAAGGGTGCCACTCACTTGTATTCTTGTTTTATTTGCCCGATGTGCCTTTCAAAATGCACTACGTTCTCGAAGGGTACCACTCTCCTTTTGACTGATTTTGGTAGACATCAAACCCCTAGAGTCAATATTTGGTCAGGTGACCTTGTGGGAGACTAAGGGCCTCTAAGGAATAAGGACCCTGCCTTATTGTGCGCCCCTTAGAATCATCGTGAGTGACTATCATATTCTTCCCTCAAGACATCGTGGATCTCTCGAAGTAGGTAATCGTTAACCTACAGTTCAACCCATGACGGGAGTGCTAGTAGGTTATGGTAGATCTGCTGCCACGCCTCTCCCTCAATATCTATGGTTGTCCTACGTGACCCCTTTACTCCTAATGTGATTTTGGTTAGCAAGCTATCGTCGGCCTGCATCCATCAACGAAACATGTCAGCGATAACAATCAACATCATAATATCTAGCCATATGTCACATATGTAATATCAAAATCATTCAAACCATAACAGTCCACTCCCTAACTCAATCTGGAGTCCAAGGAGATCCATCGATGCCATCGACATCTTTAAACATCCAGAGTCCTGCGCACTCAGGAAAACTAGTCAATAGCATATGTCGATATAAATATAACAAGATAGCATATCATCAGATCCTCAACATTTCATAATCATAACCAAAACAGTCAATCATATAATGAACCGGATCACTTGCATGCAAGTGTCCTCAAAGAATAAGTCCAATCAGGTGTGCGCAAGAGCAGGATGTTACAAGAAGCAGTTAGGCTTACCCTCATTATGGGATAAGTCTTCCTTGACAGATTGTTTTCGGGCTTTTTTTCTTATCCCCTATTAAAAGAATTTAGGAGCTTCCCAATCTTGGTTTCTTGGGGTATTTGGTTGTCTAGGAACTCCAATGTTTTGAAGGCAAATGTATCCCCTCTTTTCAGGCCTCTCAACAAGTGTTGGGTATGTTGCATCACTATAAGGGTATTCCGAAAATTAAAAATCCTAGGGTGCTCACTTATGTGGACATTGACAAGATTAGTGCTTGGGGTTATTTTGACGAAGCGAGTAAGGTTAGGTCATTCTTATTAATATTGGCTTTTATTGCATGGAAAATATATTATTCTTCCTACATGAGGGGTTAGGGAGGTTAGGTCCCTAACACTCCTTCTCCCTTAAAAATAGCGTTGTCCTCAAGGCTTGAGATGAGGAAATTGCTACAAAATGGTAGTTGTCTCCCAGGTGGCATTTGTTGGAGTTGTATATTTCCATTGGACTAACACTTCCTTGATGGTGCATTGATGAAGTTGATGCTCATTGTTATAACCCTAAAATGCACCATACAGGTTTACCTGGCATCAGGCCAACTCATGCCTCTTCCTAGCCAAAGCCATGCTGAGTAACTCCTCAAAAAACCACTCAAAACAAG
>JZKD02S1946358.1:1137148-1148095 GCA_000966675.3 Picea glauca | reverse complement strand
CCCATTAAATTTTGAAATTAGTTTTCGATTGAGGCATTCTTTTAACTTGAAGGAGCTAAGCCTTCATAATTTCATATGTGAGTGTGCTTTGTTTTAATAGTACCTATTAAATTTTAAAATTATACAATTTGATAGTATGTTTCAATTTCTTTTCATATAACATGTTTCATTTTTCTTTCACATAAATGGGATGCCGGTGCCAATCCAACAAATTGCCTCAGTCTTTGATATTTTTCTTTGAAAACCATTTCATTTATCGATTGTACACTTTTGTTATAATATCACTTTTTAGGGACACATGATCAAATATAATGAATTTTATTATAGCATTTAACAATAAAACCATCATTCAACCACTTGCATTGTTTTCGAAAGTTCATTATATGCATATGAAGTCACGCATTTTTACTCCAGTCTTTGCTCATAATTACAATCCCATTCAAGAACTATTTTTCTATAGCTGGGACATTATTACAAATACAATAATAGAATAGAGGAATAGTGGGAAAATCACATGTTATAATTGCTAACAATGTTAAGGTGTAATGTTGTTGACATTGGTGAAATGCAGGGTAAATAATGGCTCCTTGAAAGTATCCCAAAAATAAACAAAATCTTTAAGAAGCTCCTTTAAAAGTATAGAAATCCATGGACTTTGATATCAAAGAAGCTCCCAAAATTATCCATGGCAATACTAAATGCAATCTAGCCTCAACAATAATACATACTCGGGAGAAATTGATTGGATGTTTAAAGACAAGGATTATCTAGCCGCTATTTTAATTCCGAGATAACAAGACCTTGATCTTGAGACGTTCTATAATATACAAAGATATCATTTGCATAATGTCACAACTACACCATTTTTTATGCCATGCACATATATTATTTATTTTTTGATCGACCATCTCGACATTAAGCATAGATTGACTAAATATGATCAAGGGAATACTATTGTGTCCTTCCAACCTTCAAGTCTAGAAATTTATTACATGTTGGTGAAGCCCAAAGTCAACATGACATATGAGTGGGTTGCACAGTTCACTATGGACAAGAAATATCATGAATTTATCAAGATGGTGGGTGGGAGAAAAGGCATTCATATCGCAAAAAATTTAGGCACATACCCAATTTCTAATATTTGTCACCCATGTAGATACACAATATAACTAATACACATATTTTATGGTGAGAAAGACACAACCCACTTTAGACAAGTATGGCTTCCTTCATTGTAATATGTAGTAAAAAATGGCAATATTTCGATTGGTTAGCTATTTTGTCCACAACCATGAGAGATGCTATTTAAAGAGAAAGGTACCATGCTCTAGGAATCCTTAGAATTCTCCATGTACTTATATTTATTGGATGTGTTATATGATGCAAACAATTTCCCATGGATGGGATGACAATGGTAGCCAAGTGATCCACCTAGTGCATGTTTATTGTTGAGTGTTATGGGATCACAAGCATATAATAAACTTGATGAGGACCATAAGGAGAAAGAAGATGAATATTCAAGGGCTAGCTTAGAAGTAGAAGAGGATGAAATGAAAAAGTAACAAGTAGAGAAATATCAAAGGAAAAAAGAAGAAGTAGAAAATGAACTTGAGTTAGTAGAGAGTTAGAGATAAATAGAACGAAGTTGGAAGAAGAATAAAAAAAGTAAAAAATAAGAGAATGAGCAAACACTACTTCTTGTGAATTGAAATTCGACGGAGGTACATCAGTTGGTCGAATACATTCTGTCGATGCTTCAAAGAAACATGGTTACCAATTTCTTCCATGTATATTGGTCGGATAATCCGACGAACATATTTCCATTGGATATCCGACACTCTGTCGTCGGTCTACCAATATCCCTAAGGACCAAAACCTTGTTGAAATCAACCATTGATTCCAATGCATACGCGTCAGAAGTCCAACGTAACTACATGTCAAATATTTGATAGACAAACAAGATATTCGACGTGCGTTTGTCAAACTCTGTAGTGGATATCCAACAAACTTATATGTCGAATATCCAACATCCAAACAAAATATACAATGGAGGTACCATACCTCCAATGAATATGTTTTTCGGATAGTGATTTAGACATCCAAACAAAATATCTAACGGAGGTGCCATACCATTTGTTGGCATAGGGGTAGACCCAGGGTTCAATGCTCAAGAGCGCACCAACAAATCCCTAACTACCAACCCTTTCTACAACACCTGCAAAGCAGATGAAGTCTCACCTGAGGTAGAGGCAGGGGTGGTTGCAAGACTCAGGTGTCTACAACCTTAGTTGGGACACAAATATGTGATTATACAACTTACTAGAGCACTTAGCATCGTTAGTTCCTCGAGATACATTCAATAACCACTTTGCTTATAAGATAGAGCTTCGCAGCATTCACACTAATCTATAGTATTCAAGCACTTAGCATATACAAATGGATAAGAATGAGCATATCAAGCACTAAGCATGACTATCTAGATCAAATCTAACATTCTCACATATGATAAACACAAAGCATAAACATAACTATTTAAGCATATCAGATCACTTAGCATATAACATATGAACACATCAAGACAAAGAGCAAAGAACATTACACAGGGTTTACATGGTTCACCCCCACCCTGGGGCTACGTCCACCAATTCTTCTTCTTTATTATCTCGGTCAAGCAGTTACAACACAGAGCCTCAACAATCCTTGCTTAGCACAAGACAAAAGATTCGTGCAACTCACTAGATCCTTCTTCCTTGCGTTACAATATCAACCACACAGTAGCTTGCACTTAGCCTTGTAATCCTTACACAGTTCACACAAAACACTTATCCAACATCACATAGATGTACCATCAATTATACTAAGAAATCACCAATTGCACTAAGCAATCACCAATTTCACTAAACAATCACATCTACCACTTCTTACATTACCTATATTTCTATTTATACATTACAAAAGTGGGCCTAAGAGTGGGTAAGCCCACGATCCGACATTCCTTTCCCATTACATTAACCCAAAACCCTAAAAGAGGTCCAAAAGTGGATCGAGATCTTGTGATCTCTGCTTCGCCTAACGCTCCATATTTGACAGGGTGTTGAAGTATAAAACGGTCAATTATGACCAAGTGTTCCTCAAAACTTGGTCAAGGGCTAACATACCCCCAACACTCACCTGTGACTCGTCCCAAGTCACTCAAGTCTGACCAATTCTGCTTCAAATTCCTCGAGCTTGGCTCGAGCTGCTTCAACCTGCCGCCTTGTTACTGCCTCCTTCTTGACAAACTCCTGGATGAGTGCCTCAATCACCGACCCTTATAGACGTTGTTCTGCTATATTTACAACCTGTTCAAGTTATAATCCTTGGTTTTCAACTTCAGTGAATAGTTGGCATGCCTTTTCTTGCATTGGTTAAAGTCGTTGAGAGACTTCCATTACTTTACTCTGAAGCATGTGAATCTGTTGTTGGGTTGTGCATTGCTCTGGAAACCTCTTCATTCTCTCTACGGTTGATAGGGCCTTCAGCTGCACCTGTAGATTTTCAGCATCGTACTTTTCCTCTTGGAGCTATGACTCCAATTGATGCAATTCTGGGTTCTCAATTAGGTTCTTGTAGATCTGTGCACTTCTTCTACTTAACTATTTGCATTCCTCAGTGAGTGCTTTAATCATTTCCACGGTGCTACGTGCAGTTAAGTTATTTCTCACTGGTCACACACTTCTTGTGAGATTTGTGGTATGGTTTGAAGCTTTAAGTCCATGACTCTTTGTTGAAGTTGTTGAACAACTTCAGTAAGCTTCATCACTTAGCGTTCAATTGGGTCCTCTGCCTTCTGTTCTAAGCTGGTCATAGAGCGAAATGATCTGTGGACTGCTTCTTCAATCCCAATTTGCTTCACAAGAAGACGCTCTTTCTCTTCTTGGATCTTCGTTCTGTCTTCTTCAAATTTCGCTTGGAGAGTGTCCTTCTCTTGTTGCACGGCTTGACGTTGCTCGATGATTTCCTCATGTGCTTGCTTTAAGGCCTGGGTGTCCTGTGTTGTTTCTTCCTGTGCCTTCTGAAGGTGTACTTAGACTATGTTAGCAATCTTGCGAAGTTGAACTGGTGCATTTCCTTCTTTTGTTGTTCCTTCTAGCAGGAGTGCAGAGGAGACTGCGCGACTAGACTGGAGAGCTTGTTGTACTCCTTGGAGTTCGATCTTGATTCTATTGTAAATTTTCTGTTACTTAGCTTCCTGATTTTCTGTTATCTCTTCTATGGCTTCATTCATAGCTGCGATGAGAAAAATGAAGTCATTTGGAGTGAGCCTGGCCTTCAACTTAGTCATGGGTGCTGTTGATTTCTTTCAGGAGGAAGGTTCTGAAGGCAAACCCTTCCTTTTCTTTATGTTTTCTACTTCATCTCCTAACCTCTGTTCGACTTCCTCTGAGTCTTCGCCATTACCTCCTTGCTCTGGTGTAATGGATTTGGTTCTTATAGATCTGCTGTCTACATCCTAGATTTCCTCATACTTCTTTGTCTGCTTTGTTTTCTTTGTCTTACTAGGTCCAGGTGTATGTTGCACAACTTCTGGGCTGTCAATGTCGGGCACTTCTATGGGGTCCACTAGAATAAGGATGTCTGCCGACCATTCCTTGTTGATTTCCTCCAGATCTTCTTCTGTCAGCTTGTAAGAAGTCTAAATTTGTTCCTTGTTCTCATCAACGATTGTTGTAAGATATATAAAATGGTAGTCTGCACTGAACTTTATCAAAGGTCGAAACCTGTGTAAAGTATTCGGGGTCATGCGAGGCTCGGATTGGATGGCGAGCTTCAACTGGGTGTAGGAGGTATGAAATACAACATTGGATTTCCACTGCTTGTTCATGTCATTTGAGTACCATAATGTACTGAACTTCACAGCCAGTGGTTCAAAGGAGTCAATGTCGGGGAAGGTTGCACCTTCCGGTAGTTCCCATGCAATGAAAGCTATAAGTATCAAAATCCAGCTAAAATGAAATTCATGCCCCTGATCCTGGGAATCTCTGCAATCAATCTCTAGTTGATTTACCAGGTACTTCACTCAGTTCATCTGTAGTCCCTCTACGCACTTTCCTGCGAGGTCAACTATAAAGATGGATACTTGCGTGGGTCGATTCTTGCGTACCAACTTCCCTGCGATTAGTTGATAAGCGAGGCGCACTGCACCACTTTCAATAGAATATACCTTGTAGCCTCATGCGCCTTTCTCAACATCGCCATAGGATTCTTTGATCTTCTGAGCAAGAGTGTGATCTGTGGTCTTTCCAGGATAGTAATCGTGGGGATCAGGGCCCTGCATGCTAAGCCCGATGATTCGGTTGATCAACGCTGGATCAACTATTATATGATGGTTCAACCATAAGTATCCTCCATGGTAACTTTCTAGCAACAACTTCACACAAGCATTCACCTCTTGGTGTCTACCAAAGTGCGGTATCTTCATAACGTTGAGCAGAGTGGACTACGCAAGGTCCATCATTCATTGCTAAGGGATGATCTTCGAATTCTTGCCCTTAGTTCTGGTTAGGTACTTGTACGGGGCAAGTGTGCTATAAAATTTTCGATCCCCCAGGTTGAAGTCACTAAAATTCAATGTTGCGATCTTGTCGTGATCTACGCAGACTGCGCATACTCCTTTCAGCAGGTACGCAGTGACTAGAGTGTACTCAAAGTCTCTAGGCACACTATCTCTGTTGATTTCACCACTCAAAGGTGGTATGTAAGCAGGTAGGATGGATGGAACCAACTTCGTGTTGGCCATATCGTCTTTATGTTTGGTTCTTCTTTCTGCGCTGGCTCAGGATGTTCCTTCTCGAGAAGTCGACGAGGAGACTTGCACTCCTCTCATCGGTGATGCCTGTAAACCTGTAGACAATCCCCACTTCGACATGACTCTTTCGGCTCTGAGGCTAGCGAGTACCTCTCTTACAAATTCTTCAGCTGCACTAAATTCGTCGGACATATATGCTTAGGATCAATAGCTTGGGTTCTCAAGTAACGCAGGCACTGTAGTAAGGTATAGAGTAAGGGCAGAGTAACCACTGTTCACAATTCAGTTAGTTTGCAGGCCCAAATTCATGATTTAGAAAAAGTGTCTTCCGTGCATGGCGTGATGGATTAAGTAAGTAACTTTGTAACAGATCGTTTTCAACGCCTATGGGGCTTCCTTAACTCTGGTTCTATCCGTTATGGCATGGTCTAACAATCTAGTAATGAGCTATCAATGATTTTTGATTCGTTCGGAGTGGCAGTCAAATGGATATATCGGCCTCCAATGGCTATATTCCTTCACCACGGTGAAGTGACCCATGTCATTGTTCTATTATCTCGACGAAGCTCGAATTTTGCAAAGTTTCTTTCAGAGTGGTTTCCTCTAGAACCCTCCATAGCCTGTCGATTTGGGCTCTCTTTTTACTTAGCTATCTAGCCTTATTTCCCCGTGAGCTTCGTCTTGGTAGTTCTTTTCTCGTTCTGGTTCTTATTTTCCTTGGGCATAGTCACTTCGCGTTGCTAAGGTTCTTTCCCAAGACTCAAGAGAACTACTTCGTCTGTATCTGGTACAGATACTCCAATCTTATCGGAGTCCCCTAACTCTTTGACATCTGAGCTCCTAGCATCAAATAGCTCTGATTTATTCTCCTGTTCCTCTATCATCTTTGCAATGCTTCTGGTCATGAAATCTTTTAACTCTTGTCTATGTTGTTGTAATACATTTTCTTCTTCCTGGATTGATCTCTCTCAATCCAAGGTTTTCCAAGTAACATAGTGAATGAAGCGTTGTCCTCAATAAATTTGATAATCTCAAAATATTTCTCTGTCGAAGTTCCATTGACTGTCATAGGTATCTGAGCAATTTTTCCACATAACATCACCAGTTTTCCTCTAACTAGTCCTAATCCTCCCAGTGAAGGAATCATGGAAGGCTTCTCGATGACTTCCCAGGTTCTTTCTGGCATAATGTTCACTTGGGTTTCTTCATCAAGAATACAGTCAATGTCGAAGTCCCCTAGTCTTTCTTTGATTTGTTGCTTTTCTTTGAAGATCTCAGGTAATCAGACATCTTTATGTTCCTTCAGGGTTTCTTTCATCTATATTAATACTTTCTCTGATTCCTTCCGGGGTTCTGCGATTTCTAGGGCTGTCCTAGGGTTTTCTTCATAAAGAATCATTCTTTCAAGCTTAACAATCATTCTAGGGCAATCCAATACTTCATGGTCCAAAGCTTTGGAACATAGACAACTAGGTTTTCCACCAGGGCATTCCTTAGCTATATGGCTTGGTTTTCTGCAACCGTAACATAGGGTCAATCCTCTTTTTCTCTTAAATGATCCCCAAATTCTTCTATACTACGCACTAGGATCATGGTAGTTAGCCTGAAAAAAATTCTTTCTAGGATCCTGCATCCATTTGTTAGTCCAAACATTATTTCTATGCATAGGTATAACATATCTATCATTATACTTATTAGATATATTCATATCAAACTTTATTTGTTCTATTAACACCCTAGGTTTTAAGCTAGGACCAAATCTATCAAACATGCCTAGATCCATGCTCTAGAAACAAAAAAAATCACTTATCTTACTTCTACAGAGCACAAAGCTTCTAGATATAAGAACGTTTAACTATTATTACCTTATTAGAGCACAGGACTTATAGATCTCACCTCTTTTCTGCAGATCTGACCTCTTTCTTTCAGGAATTCCCACTTTTACTTTTCTTGGAGCACAGAGTGTTCAGATCTTGCTTATTTTCTTCAGATATGATCTTCCTTTCTTCATATCTAACCTTATTTATGGCACAAGGCTTCACAGGTCGAGTAAAAAGATATGCACTAGGGAAACAGGTCTATGCACAGAGATTTATTTTGCACACAGTTTCTTCTTCCTCAGTTCCCAACAATCATAGTTTCAGGTCCCGACAACGGAACCATTTGTTGGCACAGCGGCAGACCTAGGGTTCAATGCTCAAGAGTGCACCAACAAATTCCTAACTACCGTCCCTTTCGGCAACACCTGTGAAGTAGATGAAGTCTCACCCGAAGTAGAGGCAGGGGTGGTTGCAAGACTCAGGTGTCTGCAACCTTAGTTGGGACATCGATATGTGATTATACAACTTACTAGAGCACTTAGCACCGTTAGTTCCTCGAGATACATTCAATAACCACTTCGCTTATAATATAGAGCTTCGCAACAATCACACTAATCTATAGTATTCAAGCACTTAACATATACAAATGGATCAGAATGAGCATATCAAGCACTAAGCATGACTATATATATAAGATCTAACATTCTCACATATGATAAGTATAAAGCATAAACATAACTATCTAAGAATATCGTAGCACTTAGAATATAACATATGAACACATCAAGACAAATCACAAAGAATATTACACAGGGTTTACGTGGTTCACCCCCACCCTGGGGCTACGTTCACCAATTCTTCTTCTTTATTATCTCGGTCAAGTAGTTACATCACAGAGCCTCAACAATCCTTACTCTGCACAGGACATAAGATTTGCACAGCTCACTAGATCCTTCTTCTTTGCGTTACAGTATCAACCACACAGTAGCTTGCACTTAGCCTTGTAAGCCTTACACAGTTTGCATAGAGCACTTATCCAACATCACATAGATGCACCATCAATTGCACTAAGCAATCACCAATTGCACTAAGAAATCACCAATTGCACTAAGCAATCATATCTACCACTTCTTACATTGCCTATATTTCTATTTATACATTACAAAAGTGGGCCTAAGCATGGGTAAACCCATGGGCCGACATCCCTTTCCCATTACATTAACCCAAAACCCTAAAAGAGGACCAAAAGTGGACTGAGATCCCGTGATCTCTACTTCGCCTGGCGCTCCATCTTTGACAAGGTGTGATCTCTACTTCGCCTGGCGCTCCATCTTTGACAAGGTGTCGAAGTCCAAAACGATCCATTATGATCAAGTGTTCCTCAAAACTTGGTCAAGGGCCAATAGTATCTCATATATCTGACAACCAAACAACATATTCGATGGAGGTGCCATACCTCCGAAGGATATGTCTATCATACAGTTCCTCGAATATCCAACGAGAAGGTACGTCATATATCTAATAGTCAAACAACATATCTGACAGAGGTGCCATACCTCCAAAGGATATGTCTGTTGGAAGGTTCATCAGATATCTGACGAAGCTATATATATTAAAAAAATTAATGAGATTAGTGGCCCATAACTTTTGTGTGCCTATTGACTAGCTAGACTTGTAACGTTGTTTCCACCAGGTTATTATCTCAACAAGGAATTCAATAGTAATTTGGGTAATTATTTTTTTTTCCAATCCCTTGTACTATAGTCTCTGTTTTTTCTATGGTAGAAGGAATGTAAAATAAATATCCCAAACTTATCCCTCTGCCTCTTCATACATTCTTATTAAGGTAGTAAAAAACAACATGCAATGAAGAAAGATAATTGGATATTAAGTTCTAATCTTGCAATTTCAACAATGGATTTGGATATTAACTTTGAGGAGCCAAGGTAGTTCTTAAAAATGTCGCTTTAAACCATCTATCAAAAGGTTTTTGGGTAGTTACCCTATTCTAGGGAGGATAACTAACATCTAACTAATTTTCCCCTTTATCTCCTTAAATGATTTTCTTTACAATCATGTAGAGAAAAGGAGTAATTCATCCATCAAATTTAGGCAACAATTCTATAAGATACATAGTGCTTCAACTATCCCAAATTAGTTGGCACTATCCCTAGAGATGTGCACTACTATAATTCTAGGAGAGTTACATATGAAAATATTTAACCTTCTTTTGAAACATGTGCATACAAAAACAATTTTCCTCCAAAGCATCATGCTAACTCATCAACATGTAGAAGAGAAGGGTTCATCGACATTTTTGTGGAAATCGATGTAACATCTAGCTCTTGCACGCATTGGGCGAACTTATTCTTTGAGGACACTTGCTTACAAGTGATCCAGATTATTATACTATTAGTTGTTTGATTAATATTATGAGGCATTATGGATATGATGATATGTTATTTTGTGTGTTTACATAGACAAGTGATATTGACTGATTTCACTTGAGTGTGCAGGACTTTGGACCTCGAGGATGTAGTGGCATCGATGAAACCCCTTGGACTCTAGATTGAGTCAGGGAGTGGACTATTGCGGTTTTATTGTTGTTGATATGACATATGTACATCTGATTAGATGTTATGGTGATTGATTATTATTGCTAACATGATTTGTTGATGATGTAGACTGATGATAGCTTGCCGATTAGACTCACATGTGGAGTAGAGGGGTCACGCACGACAACCAGAGACTTTGATGAAGAGGTGTAGACAACAACCCTGCCACATCCTACTAGCACTCTCGTCGTGGCTCGAACTGTAGGTTAACGATTATCTAGTTCGAGAAAACCCACTATGCCATGAGGGAAGACTGCGACAGTTGCTCACAATGATTCTAAGGGGCGTGCAATAAGGCAGGGGCCTTATTCCTTAGAGGCCCTTATTCTCCCACAAGATCACCTAGCAGAGTATTGACACCAGGTATTTTTGATGTCTACCAAGTCAGGAAAGAGGCAAGTGGCACCCTTGGAGCATGTAGTGCGTCTTGAATGTCACATCGCACAAGGAAAACATAAAGAGGGGAGTGGCACCCTTGGAGCACGTAGTGCGTCCCGAAGGGTAGGTTGTGCAAGGAAAACAGAAAGAGGTGAGTGGAACCCTTGGAGCACCTAGTGCGTCCTGAAGGGCATGTCACATTTTTAAATGGTAAGTGAATAAACCTATACAGCCTTAGAATGAATGATGTGACAAGTAAGATTTTAAAAAACAATTTCCCTAATAAAAATGTCGCCCAATCGAGTGAAATTAAAATCTAGGTCTAAGTAACACATGTGGAAGATAT
>JZKD02S1946358.1:1126619-1136988 GCA_000966675.3 Picea glauca | reverse complement strand
ATTTTAAAAGGGAATTGATTGTTTTTTTTCTACATATGCTAATTAAAATTTATTAATTAAAAGGAAAAAATGGTATAAGGTGATTTTTCTACACTTGCTAAATTAAGTTCTAGTTAAAAAGGGAAAAGAGGGAAAAAAATAATAAGGGGAAACTAAGGGGAAAAGGGGAAACATAAAGAAAAAGGGAAACTTAAGGAAAAAATTGAATATCAGACATAGTAAGGAATCTTCCCTTTAAGAACTTTCTAATTATGAAATCAACTAGGAATTTAGTAAAGGCATAAGTCATTTAAAATGTGTAAGGGAATATTGGGACACCAAGGAGCGTTTTTAGGAATGATTTTTGGTGGGTGAGGGAAATAGGAATAATTAAATAATTAATGAAATTAATTTCTAGTGCAACTAGGGGGATGGGTGACATGTGTACGGGGGAGGTTTTTTCTGATTAAACTAATGAAAAAGAAATTAAATGGGAATTTGGGAAATAAATCACTTAGAAAATCTATAAAAAGGTTGGAGGAGGAGGAGTATGGATCTCATCTTTATGTGTAACGTTACAATGCTGAATTCTAGTCTTGACTAACTTATCTTGTGGGAGTTGGGATGCCTAGCTCAGGTAACGAGTGGTAGCTTGACCTTGTGCGGCGAGTTGGGTGCTAGTTGTTCTCTCGTATAGTGTGTGTGGCCCCTTTGCGGCTCGGGAGGCTCAGGGGGAAGAAGAATACCCCTAGCGTTGGTTGGGAGGTACCGGCGAGGTCACATCGATTGGCAAGTGGGAGCTAGATGGAGCACGTGTGGGGAAACGACTCAGAGTTGTCTCCTTGGGTTACGGTACGCCCACATTTATTTTGAATGGTAGATTAATATTGTTCTTGCTCTTTCATTACTATACTTCTATTTGTGTAAGCAAATGTGTTTTACTCAGCGTTTCTAATCAAGAACTTAAAGTCATCATGCCATACACTTGCTGCATTTGAATTGATTTCCTAGACATACATGTATGGTGTGTCTTTGGTTTGAATCTTTATTGATTGACAATGATTTGCAGTTACATTATGATTGTATAATAGTCGCATTGTGACTGTGCAATTGTGGTGATTTTTATTACAATGTTAAATTTACGACAGAGATATACTATAAATTTGAAGGACATCGTGATTATCCAATGAAATAAAGAAAAAACAATTTTTTAAAGGCAACATATTTAGACTGCGTCTTTATTCTTACATTTATTAAACTGTGTAGTGGTTAGAAATAGATTCATTAATGGACAACAATTCCAATGGTATGACAACGTTTTATTTAGGACAACACTTCACTTCTATATTGATAGTGTTTACTTCTATAGTGTCAACCTTTTAAATGTGACATCGATCTTTTTAATACAACAAGTATAGGCAGAGTGATTCGTAGCGAGTTTATTCTTTGTTGACTGAGAATTTTACCTTGAAATGATAGCGAATTCTACCTTGATTGGCAGTGAGTTGCACATGGTGTGACAACGATTTGTTGTATGCATTTTACGACCATTTGATAGGCGTTGTGACTGTGGAAGTGAGGTGTCTGGTTGTGTGGTTTGTTGTGTATGACAGTTATGGTCGATACTTGTGGGTCATGTGGATTATGTTAGATACGGTTTTATTGTTGTTTAGTTATGAAATTGTTTCATGGATTATAAACATTTCTTAGTTTATATTTGTTACATAGATAATAAATTATAATGTTTCATAGATAGCTACTGGATTATATTATTATCTTCAGTTCCATAGTTAGTGATTGTATTACAATTGCTTCAGTTTAAAAGATCTTGATTAAAAAGCGATTTTAATTTACTTGTTTCATAGTTTATATTTGTTCCATAGATTATAATTGATCCATAGGTTATAGATTATAGTGGTTCTTAGATAGTGATTTAGCATTTATTTATTTAAATTGTTATACAACCATATCATTATCAGATAGCGATATCATTATTAGATGTGTTAGACCGCATAATCATTATTAATAGCGATATCGTTATGAGATATCGATAGTTATCAATTTTAGATATCAATTTAGTTAGCGATTTTATACACTTATTACATACATTGAATGGACAATGATATTAATGTATGTACGATGAAAGGATACTATTTATATATTAATGGTTAGCAAAATCGAGGGGACAACGATTTTTATAGACATCGATAATAGTGATAGGGTTGGAGGATTTAACTTAGGCTTACCAGGAATTATATGTTAGGGAATGACCTTAGCAGCGAGACCTTGTTAACAAGATCTGAAGTTATTTAATTCTTGACTTGAAAAGCGAGAGAGAGGATTTTATCGATTCATGTCATTTTAGAATGAATGATTGAGGGAATATTTCATAGATGGATAATCACGTCTTTTAATTGATGTATGTTTGCTTTAGACTTTGCATGCCAGGAATTTAATGTGTTATATGATTGTGATGGTCGTCAGTTTCGCTTGCGTTTGTTGACCTGTCATTTGGGGTGCTTGGGTTTTTCATCATGTGGTTGACTGTTAATTCGATCTTCTAGCGCGTTGAACCCTTCTTGGGTTTTTTGCCTACATGTGTCGTGGTGTTTCCTTGGTTATGATTACGCCTATCGCCATGTGATGACATGATTTCGAATGAGGGCATCATTGTGCACCTTGATGGATAGAGGTGCATGATATCCTAGTCGGATTATGTCCTTCCAGATGTGGGCGTTGTTCGTTGTAATTAATGTTGGTACTTTTTTTGTAACACCTTAATGCGTTTGGGTTGCACGTCATAGAGGTTCTAGTTACTGGTCATTGAGGTCATTGTGTCTGGATTTTGGATGTTGTCCTTTAGCATGTAAGCATTGTCGTTTTTGCATCGGGAGGGTATTTGTTTCTATTTGTGTTGATTTTCGCATGTTTTTCCCAGTTGCCCGATGTGCTAGTGTGATGAGTCATTGTTGTAGGTTGCCTGATCTGCATGCGTGGTGTTCATTGTCAGGTTGTGTGGTTCAACTGTTTTCGTCGTTGCCTTCCTACCTAAAAACAAAAAAAAAAATTGCACTTTTTCTTCGCTAGTAGTCGTAACGAGTGGGGTTGTTACATATGGTATCAGATCAAGTTCAACCCTACGACTGTGGATCGCCAGGCTTTCCACTACAGTAAACCCTCTAGTTTTAACCTAGCGCTAATTAAAAACTTAACATATCCATGCAGTGATATTGAATAGAGGATGCCATAGAGGTTCATGATGTGGTGTCGTGGAAGGAGGTGTGACACCTCCAAAGGTGCTCACACCTTCGGAGTCTAACCCCCAAGGGGAAGAAGAAGTCCTTAGGATAGACTCAATTGTTGTAAGGGATGATGATGGTTTGACAAGGTCCTTCCAGATATTGTCAGAGGCCTTGATTCACCATCTGTACTGAGATAAGGCTAGGGCACCTGTACCCTGGAGGGTCCACAACTCACCCAACTAGTATCGTTAGTATTCATTGTGATCTCGAGAAGGTCAAATTTCCTGAGTTCTTTGGTGCCCCGGATGATGCAGTCACTGAGGCATGGTGGGAGAGTATGGCGATGTGCTTTGCACTTTGTGACTATACCTCCAACATGAAGGTCCACATGGAGGTCTTTCAACTAAAGGGGAGTTCTCTTATATGGTGGAAGACACTCCTTCGACAATTGAACATGGTCGTTGAAGATGTGTCATGGGAGCTATTCGAGGAATGATTCTGAGAGAGGTACCTATCAGAGGAATTCATTGATCATCAACTCAATGAGTTCAATGCCTTGCAACAGGGTAGCCGTACGGTGACCAAGTACGAGGCCCATTTTATGGAGTTGCTTCGGTATGCTCCGCACCTTAATACTGAGAAACTTAAGGTCAATAGGGTCTTGTTTAATGTCAATATATGTGAAAAGGTTAGGATTTTGATGCCTCAGACCTTACATGATGTCATCTAGAAGGCCCTCATAGTAGAGGAGGATCTTATCAGTTGGGGTTAGAGCAGGACTCCAGCGAGACCAGCAAGGCATGTGTCATCGGGTGCGCAACAACATTAGACACTAGCTAGACATATGCCAGGATATCGTGGCTTCCAGAGATGATCCACTTTCACTACAACTCGGTGACCAACACCTCAGTAATGAACTCCTTATCATCACTGACCAGACCCTTAGTATTATGATAGATCTCGGTGCTACCGAGATTTCATTTCTGGTGCAGCACTAAAAAGAATTAAGGTAAAGGAAGTCGAATAGGGTGATTTTAGCTTTGTAGAATTGGCTTCAAGAGACAAACAAAAGGTTGGAGGAAGGGTTACGAGTTGTAGCCTTAACCTGGGAGATTTTTTCACTAGGGACAACCTGTACGTCATGATATTAGGATCTTATGATGTCTTGATCAGTGTGGATTGGTTGGAATTGCGTGAGGCGATACTCAACTATAAGATGAAATGGTTGAGCTTGGTCGTTGATGAGGGACATAGATGCGTGATTCTAGGTCAGAACCAGGAATTTTCCCTAAGGTTCATCTCTTCCTTGCCGCTATGGAAGAGCATGCGCAACGGATGTAAGCTTTATGAGATCCTTGCATTAAATGAGAAGGGATTAGTGGAAGGTCTAGAACACCTTTCAGTGGTAAGTGAGTTTATGGATGTCTTCCCTGAGGAGTTACCTAGGATGCCTCCAGAGAGTGAATTGAAATTTACCATAGACCTAAAACCAAAGATTGAACCAATAGCAAGAACGCCTTATCGGATGTCAACCCTGGAGTTACAGGAGTTGAGAATGCAACTGAATGAGTTGTTGGACCTGTGACTTATACGTCCAAGTGTGTCACCGTGGGGTGTGCCTGTTATTGTTATTCCAAAGGAGGATGGGTCGCGGAGACTCTGCATTGACTTATGTCAATTGAGCAAGGAAATGATCAAGAATCAGTGTTCGTTGCCAAGGACTGATGATCTTTTTGATCAAATGAAGGGTGTGACGATGTTTTCAAAGATCGACTTGTGATCAGGGTATCACTAGTTGTGGATCAAGGAGGAGGAAATCCCTAAGACTGCCTTTCAAACAAGGTTTGGACATTACGAGTTCACGGTTTTACCGTTGGGACTGAAAAAATCCCCAGGGGTATTTATGAGTTTGATGAATACGGTGTTCTGCGAGTACTTGGACAAGTTCATCCAAGTATTCATTGATGATATTTTTATTTACTCTCGAATGATGGAGGAGCATGACAATCACTTGCGTTTGGTACTATATTTTCTGTGAGAGAACAAGTTGCTTGGGAATTTGTCTAAATTCTCATTTTACAAATCAAAGATTCACTACTCAGGGCATGTCATCTCTGGCGAAGGTATTGCCATGGATCCAACAAAGGTCGAGGCTATTATGGAATGGCCTGCAATGACAAATGTCTCGGAAGTGCGTAGATTCATGGGTTTAGTAGGATACTATCGACGGTTCATCGAGGGATTTTCGAAGATAGCAAATCCGATCATGAAATTGCAGAAGAAGAACAAGAAGTTCGTTTGGACCGAGAAATGCATGGAAGTCTTTCAAAGGCTCAAAAAGATGTTTACAACAACACTGATACTAAAGGTCCCTGACATGGATGCGGACTTCTTGGTATGCACTGACGCATCCAAGGATGGCTTAGGAGGAGTCTTGATGCAAGACGGTCAAGTGATTGCTTACATCTCGAGGAAGTTGAGAAGGCACGAGGAGAACTATGTGACACACGACTTGGAGTTGTTATCCATTGTATATGCCTTGAGAGTTTGGAGACACTACCTTATGGGACTGAAATTCGAACTAAAAATAGACCATTGTGGACTACAACACATCTTTACGCAAAGCGACTTGAACGCGTGACAACGACGTTGGTCGGAATTTTTTAGCGAGTACGATTTCAAAATCACTTACATAAAAGGAAAAGTGAACCGAGTGGCAGATGCATTGAGTCAGAGACCACACATATTTTCGGTGATGCATCTTTAGACGAATCTACGTGAAAATATTCTAACTTTATATCACAACAAAGACTGGCACAAAGAGGTCAAGGATATTATTGGACAAAACACCATGATGGTACCAAGATTTGAAGGATTTACGTTGGACAATGATGGATTATTGATATTTAAAAATCAAATTTACATACCGTCGAACGATGAGTTGAGGAGTTTGATCCTAAACGAGGTTGACATAGGAGTGTACATGGCTCACCCTGGAATCACGAAGATGAGGGTAGAACTTAAACCCTTATTCTTCTGGAAAGGAATGAAGGTAGACCTAGTCAACTACGTGGAAAGATGTCTAGAATGTCAACAGGTGAAGGCTAAACATAGACATATAGTAGGATTATTACAACCACACTATTCCTGAATTGAATTGGGAGGGCAATTCGATGGATTTCATTGTTGGATTTCCACTAACGATGAGGAGACACGAATTGATTTTTGTGGTAGTCGACACTCTAACGAAGAGTACTCATTTATTCCTGTGCGTACGACATATTAGGCATTGGACATAGCTAGATTTTACTCAACAATATTTTGAGGGCATGGCGTGCCTAATAGGATTACATCCGATCTAGGATCGATGTTTATTGCACGATTTTGGACTAGTTTCCAAGAGGCATTGGGAACCCAAATTAGATTTAGTATTACAAATCACCCGAAGACATACATGTAGATGAGCGAACAAACCAATTCTTGGAGGACATGTTGCGCACATATGTTATGGACCAACTGAAGCATTGGGAAGAATTTTTTCCACTCGTAGAATTCACACATAACAATAGTTATCAAAGCACCATTAAGATGGAGCCTTTTGAGTTCCTTTATGATCGACCGTGTTAAATGCCTTTGAGTTGGATCGGCTTGAGGATAAAGTCTTGATGGGACCAGAAGTGATCCAAGAAATGGAAGATTAAATGAAAACTATAAGGCAAAGGATCAAGGAAGTGCAGGATCGACATAAGAGTTATGTCGATGCACATCATGTCGACCGTAGTTACAATGCGAGGATCGAGTATTCTTGTGGGTAAAACCACATAAGAGTTCGATCAAGTTTGCATAGGGTGCTAAAATATGTCCTAGGTTCATGGGATCCTGCGAGATTGTGGAAAAGAGAGGCTCGTGGCCTATTGACTAGCCTTGCCTGATTCTTTGAGGCGTATGCATAGTGTTTATCATGTATCTATTTGAGACATTATAAGTGACCCTACACGTGTTTTGACTTGAGTAACTTGTAGGTATCGAATGAGGGTGCGCTCACGAATGAGCCAATCTGCATCCTTGATCATTTCATTCGACAACTACGGTGTCGAACAGTAGATCAAGTCAAGGTCCAGTGGGACAATTGTAATCCGCACTCAGTGACTTGGGAGGACGCATATGATATGCACCAACAATTTCCATTTTTGTTTGATAGATAGACTTATGATACTGTGATACACATTATTTCGTCACTTATATACTGTGAAACTTTGGGACAAAGTTTATACCAAGAGGGGGTGTATGTAACATCGCACTCTTGTGCGCACTGAGTGAACTTATTCTTTGACGACACTTACTTGCAAGTGATCCAGATTATTATTCTATTGGTCATTTGATTATGACTATGAGGCACTATGGATATGATGATATGTTATTTTGTGTGTTTACATAGACATGTACTAGTGATTGGGTTCACCTGAGTGTGCAGGACTTTGGAACTCGAGTATGTAGTGGCATCGATGAAACCCCTTGGACTCTAGATTGAGTCAAGGAGTGGACTATTGGGGTTTGATTATTGTTGATATGACATATGTACATCTGATTAGATGTTATGATGATTGATTATTATTGCTGACATGATTGGTTGATGATGTAGGTTTATGATAACTTGCCAACCAGATTCACATGTGGAGTAGAGGGGTCACGCATGACAACCAGAGACTTTGAGGGAGAGGTGTGGACAACAACCCTGCCACAACCTACTAGCACTCCCATCGTGGCTATAACTGTAGGTTAACGATTACCTAGTTCGAGAAGACCCACGATGTCATGAGGGAAGACTATGACAATCACTCACGATGATTCTAAGGGGCACACAATAAGGAAAGGGCTTTATTCCTTAGAGGCCCTTAGTCTCCCACAAGATCACCTAGTGGAGTATTGACTCCAGGGGTTTTTGATGTCTACCAAGTCAGGAAAGAGGTGAGTGGCACCCTTGGAGCATGTACTGCATCCTAAAGGGCACATCGCATAAGGAAAATGGAAAGAGGCAAGTGACACCCTTGGAAAATGGAAAGAGGTGAGTGGCACCCTTGAAATTGTGGCAATTTTTATTACAATGTTAAATTTATGACAGAGATATACTACAAATTTAATACATAAATTTGAAGGACAACATGATTATCCAATGAAATAAATAACAACAAATTTTTAAATGCAACATCTTCAGACTGCGTCTTTATTCTTACATTTATTAGACTATGTAATGGTTAGAAATAGATTCATTAATGGACAACAATTCCAATGGTTTGACAACGTTTTATTTAGGAAAACGCTTCACTTCTATATTGACAACGTTTACTTCTATAGTGTCAACGTTTTAAACGTGACAACGATATTTTTAATACAACGAGTATAGGCACTGTGATTGGCAGCGAGTTTATTCTTTGTTGACTGCAAATTTTACCTTCAAATGACAACAAATTCTACCTTGATTGGTAGCGCGTTTCACATGGTGTGACAACTATTTGTTGTATGCATTTTACGACTATGTAATAGGCATTGTGACTGTGTAAGTGAGGTCTTGGTAATGGTTGTGTGGTTTGTTGTGTATGACAGTTATGGTCGATACTTGTGGATCATGTGGATTATGTTAGTTACGGTTTTATTGTTGTTTAGTTATGAAATTGTTTCATGAATTATAAATGTTTCTTAGTTTATATTTGTTACATAGATCATAAATTATATTGTTTCATAGATAGCTATTGTATTATATTATTATCTTCAGTTCCATAGTTAGTGATTGTATTAGAATTGCTTCAGTTTAAAAGATATTCATTAAAAAGTGATTTTAATTTACTTGTTTCATAGTTTATATTTGTTCCATAGATTATACTTGATCCATAGGTTATAGATTATAGTGGTTCTTAGATAGTGATTTAGCATTTATTTATTTAAATTGTTATACAACCATATCGTTATCAGATAGTGATATCATTATTAGATGTGTTAGACCACATAATCATTATTAATAGTGATATCGTTATCAGATATCAATAGCTATCAATTTTAGATATCAATTTTAGTTAGTGATTTTATACACTTATTACATACATTGAATGGACAACAATATTAATGTATGTACGGTGAAAGGATACTATTTATATATTAATGGTTAGCAAAATCGAGGGGACAATGATTTTTATAGACAACGATAATAGTGATAGGGTTGGAGGATTTAACTTAGGCTTACCATGAATTATATGTTAGGGAATGAACTTAGCAGTGAGACCTTGTCAACAAGATCTTAAGTTATTTAATGCTTGACTTGAAAAGTGAGAGAGAGGATTTTATTGATTCATGTCATTGTAGATTGAATGCTTGAGGGAATATTTCATAGACGGATAATCACGTCTTTTAATTGATGTATGTTTTCTTTAGAATTTGTGCACCAGGAATTTAATGTGTTGTATGATTGTTATGGTCGTCAGTTTACCTTAAGTCTATTGGACTGTCATTTGGGGTGCTTGGGTTTTTCTTCATGTGGTTGACAGTTAATTCGATCTTCTAGCGTGTTGAATCCTTCTTGGGTTTTTGGCCTAGATGTGTCGTGGTGTTTCCTTGGTTATGTTTACGCCTATCTCCATGTGACGACATGATTCCAGATGAGGGGATCATTTCACACCCTGATGGATAGAAGCGCATGATAACTTGTTTGGATTTTTTGCTTCCTGATGTGGGCATTGTTCATTGTAATTAATGTTGGTACTATTTTTGTAACACCTTAATGCATTTGGGTTGCACACCATAGAGGTTCTGGTTACTAGCCGTCGAGGGCATTGTGTCAGGATTGTGGATGTTGTCCTTTAGCATGTAGGCATTTTCATGTTTGCATTAGGTGATTATTCATTTCTATCTGTCTTGATTTTCGCATGTTTTTCCCAGTTGCCCGATGTGCTAGTGTGATGAGTTGTTGTTGTAGGTTTCTGATATGCGTGCGTGGTGTTCATCGTCAGGTTTTGTGGTTCAACTACTTTCGTCGTTGCCTTCTGTTAAGAACCAAACATCAATATAGCATATAAAAACCTCAGAAAAAGTACTCAACGCCTTGAAAAAGAGATAATTTTAGATAATAAGCCTCTTCGAGGGGGCAACCTCCTTTT
>JZKD02S1946358.1:1101510-1126609 GCA_000966675.3 Picea glauca | reverse complement strand
AATTAAAATAACATTACTAATATAAATTACAACTAATGGCCTAAAGCCGACATAAATAAAATAGCATTACTACTCTAATATGCCCCAATTAAGGGGTAATGAGCCAACATTAGGGCTTCACACCTTCCTTCCTAAAAACAAAAAAAATTTGCACTTTTGCTTCACTAGTAGTCGTTACAAGTGGGGTTGTTAGAATTGACAACAACATCCCCATGTCCATCAATTGAACTTGTAAACAAAAATATCAAAATGTTGATGAGAAACTCATATCATGCTATAAGATGACAAAGTTGATTGTAACTGTCCTAATTGTAAAACATATTCATCCATATCAAGGACTGGAACCAATATGTAACCTCGAACATCATTTCTAATCATCATTCCAACACACAAATTCATGCATTCTATCCTCATATCTAGTAAAATAATTCATTTAGACATGAAATTTTCAGCATAAATGTGTAACATCCCAAGGGTCATAAGATGCATGAATTTAATTAAAAAGGCATAAGGGGAAAGGTAAAAGTCTCAAATTTAGGAACTAAAAGAGGAAAAATTGATGAGAAAAATAGGGAAATTACCAGGCTCATCACCCATCACTTTTGTTAAGGCGAAAGATTGGCTCGATATTATTTCATATAAACTCAACTTAAGGACACAAAATACCAAATTAATTCCACTAATTTACAAGTCATATCTTAAACCTTAGGACTATATTGAGTCATACCTAACCTTAAAATTTAGAAATAATAGGATATAAAATTAAAGAACCTTTTTCTTTATCAATTCGGTGCTAAATCTTGTGTTAGGGTGAAGAATTGGAAGAAAAGTTATAATATATATGTCATGCAAAGGCCTATTCAATTCTTCAGCCATCTAGAAAGAAAGTAAAAATTGATGAATAACAGGACATAAAATTATAGAGCCTTTATATTTATTAAGTCCATGCTAGAACTTTTGCCTAGGAAATAATTTGAAGAAATCCTACAATCTCTATATCATGCATGGCCTATCCAATTATTCAACCACCTAGAATGCAAGTAAAAATTGTTTTATTAGTGGATATAGTGGAATTTTCCACTAAAGCCTTACCCAAGCATCGATCACAAAATGTTTTCATTATTTCGCCACTAATAACACATTGCAACTACGTGAAGTTTCTACCTAAAATGTGAAAAGTTAGATGTACAAATTACAAAACAAGAGTGCAAACTTGGGTGTATAAATATTTCTCTATTAGACCAATATAACTTAGTGTTAATCCAACCTTTAATGAAATAAATTTGCGGATACATGATCTTCTCACAACCATTCATTATTTATATTTATTTTGAAAACCTAATACATAAGTAGGCTTCCACTTGGACACAAGAGTGGTATGTTTGACTTGAAGGAGTTTAGATATTGATAAGTCCATGAAAGTTGGAGTCGTGTTAAGGAAGTTCAACCAAAATTTGTCTAAGTATGGGAATACATATTGATAATTGTACCCGAGGTGTGGAATAATGTAGAAGGATAAGTCACCTAGAATACACATTGCAATGATCAATCCATGTTAATGATTGAAGTGGTATAAAATGATGTGTTGTATATGTGATAAGATTTTGGTCATGTAATCTAGCATTGCAACCTATTTGCATGTGAGGAAATTTGGTCGTGCTAATATTTTTTTGTCCTACCTGATAGACATTCACAACTAGATTAGGTCAAATCATGTTGGTGCAAATGGACAAATCAATGTATTGGTGCATGAAATACAAAAAATCATGGCATGTTGTCTTCTACAACTTTGTCTCATACTTTTCTCTAAATTTATGTAAAATAATGTAAAATATGGAATATAAATAAATGGGAAATGAAATTCTTTGTATTCCCTTAGATAGACATTAAATATTTCTTATGAAATTGTAATCGGGGTCACTTAGATTACTTAGTTGTTTAAGATTCATGTTATTCATATTTGTTGTTGTAGATTACACTATTAATACAAACATGGAGTCAAATTGTTGTCCAATCTATCATGCCAACTGCATATATATGTGATTGTCTAAGTTGCTAAGTTAATCAACGATGCCACATTCATAACATTGTGTATGATCAACTAAGAATTGTTGGTGATCCACACCTAATGTACCCAAGATGTGTGGTGTAGAGGACAACCACAAACCTAGGAGAGTTCAAAGTTATTAAACAACCATGAATATGCAAAAAACCAATTAAGTTGACATATGGCATACACATTCATATTGGGAACACAGATATAGCATAATCTTTTTTCATTATCATCATATAAAGAAATCAAATATGGTAGTGCAACCAACAAGGAATGTGAGGTTGAGAAAGCCTATGCTTCAAAGTTATGATAAGAAGTGTGAGGTGAAATCATGTGTGTTAGATGACTAAAAAGATATAAGAGAGAAACAAGATATATATAATAGAAAACAATATTCCTTGCCATCTAGTTTACACACAAGTAGACTTCATTCAAATTAAAAGAAATGGTATCAAATGGTGTAATTCCAATCAACTAAAAAACTACCCACCATCAAAACACAAGACACATAATGCATCAATCCATAACCTATTCCAACAAACTAATATAGTCTATGTTATACAATAATTGATAAAGCAACTTCCTTTACATAGGACATGATCACCTAGTTGTAGCAATAATAAGAATCGAGTCAATAAATATGAATAGGGATAGAAAATCCAATAAACAACTATAAAATACATGAAATGATAGTTGTGACAAACATAGTATACCTAGTCCTCCATCATAGAACCCAAAATAGAGCCAATTTCCCAGCAGAGCATGTTCAGGTTGTTCCATGTCCAATCTTCACCATTAAGTTGTTCCATGTCCAATATTTTCCATTAAGTTGTTCCATGCTCAATATTCACCATTAAGTTGTCCAATATTCGTGAATATTCATGTGTTGCCCATGTTTTCTAGTCTTTCCTTGATTTGTTTTAGTAGGCTCCCAAACACGTAAAACAAAACCAAGGAAAGAATAGAAAAACATGGGAAGCAAAAACCTTGTCGGAAATGTGTTTGGATCATGGAAGTGACCGCCCCTCAAACATGCATTTGTCAAATACAATAATTGGTTAAATGAATGAATAATAAATAAACATCAATGAGATTGTATTTGACAAAGAGAATTAAACATTATATGAATGAATAATAATTAAATATGTAAGATGCTCTAGAAATACTAAAGGGGAGTACCTCATGAAGGAGCTCCTCTTGGTTTTGATAATAATTTATTCTCTACTAAATAGGACCAACCACATGAAGGTGGAAGCTTGTTTAATTCAATTGAAATATTTGGTGTTTATTGGCATTTGTGAGCTAGTGGTTATATCATTTTTTCATTGGTTGATTCCATCTAGAATCCAAATTCATCGTATAAGAAAGAAATAAATGTCATCATTAAAAAAAAACTGCATTGTACGCTTTTACTAGACATGAATAAAAGTGTAGTTGAAAGAGGGCACACAAAAACAATAATCATTTATTGACAAGAAAACCTAGTTAACAAGAAATCTAGGATTAGATTTCAAATGGATAATGAGAGATAAGGCACATAAATATAAACTCAAGTTCAATGTAAAACAAAACAAGCACACCATGTTCACAAAAAAAGTATTTATATACAAGGAAAGATGCAAAAAGACACATTGAATCCTCCAATCAAACGATATGAATTAATGTATAATAGAAGACAATATTTCTTGCCATCTAGTTTACACTCAAGTAGATTTCTTTCAAATTAAAAGAAATGGTATCAAATGGTGTAATGATAATCAAATAAAAAAAACCCACCATCAAAACACAAGACACATAATGCATCAATCCATAACCTATTCCAACAAACTAATATAGTCCATGCTATACAATAAATGATAAAACAATTGCCTCTACATAGGACATGATCACCTATTTGTAGCAATAATAAGCATCCATTCAATAAATATGAATAGGGATAGAAAATCCAATAAACAACTATAAAAGAACAGAAATGATAGTTGCGACAAGCATAGTATACCCGGTCCTCCATCATAGAACCTGAAATAGAGCCAATTTCCCAACAGAGTGTGTCCAGGTTGCTCCATGTCCAATCTTCGCCATTAAGTTGTTCCATGTCCAATCTACACCATTAATTTGTCCAATATTCACAAATATTCATGTGTTGCCCATGTTTTATAGTCTTTCCTTGGTTTCTTTTAGTAGGATCATAGGCACGTCAAAAACAACTGAGGAAAGACTAGAAAAACATGGGAAGTAGAAACATTGTTGTAAATGCATTGTAGATCATGGAGGTGACCGCCCTTCATACCTGCATTTGTCAAATACAATAATAGGTTAAATGATTGAATAATAACTAAACATCAATGAGCTCAAATACCTGAATACATGGATATTCGATGGTTGTCCTCGTACGATATTTTTTTAATGATGCTCCAATAGATCTCCTCCAGTAGTTGTTCTACTAATTTAACCAACACTTAAAAAAATAGCAAAATAATAAAATAAATTAACAAACATTTTTACGACTAAATAATAATTAAAAAGACTTGAAGTGCATGAATAAATGAATGAGCTCCTCTTGATTTCAAGAATAATTTATTGGAGTAGTCTAATCTTGGAGAAAACCTCCCTCGATTTGATGGAGTAGAGGTGAAGTCAACATTGACTTTGTTGTTTCTCTGTTGGATTAAGGGAGGTTTGCTCAAAGATGATCCAAATCCTGATTTATTCTCTACTAAACATGGCCAACCACGTGAAGGTGGAAGCTCTTATGGCCACTCCCCCCCCGCACATCACTCTCAATTCCCCAGTATCCAATATATCTACTAGAAAATAGTTGAAAGAATCACATTAAGATTCATGCATAAACACTAGCAAAACAACAAATTCATAAAGAAACATATGTGGTTTTGTGCATAAAGAAACATATAGAAATCATTCATTTACATATAACATTCATTCATTCATTCATTAATCATAGACACAAAATACTTCATCTCAATAAATTTTATCATCAAAAATATGTTTTCACAATATGGTACATGATGTTTCTAATTATATAACTAGTACAATCAATTTTTTTTGGTTTCTTTATTTTTGAAATGAATTTAGAAACGATGTCATCAATTCCTTTCCCCCCTTTAGTTGTTCTAGCCTTTGCATGTCTAATTGACGACCTAGTCGTGTACTCACCATGTTGAGGGCTGCAAGGGGGGGCAAATATCATCAACTACAGTATGAAATAAATGTTAAATTGATATTTTTTGTTATTATTATTACAATTATTTCATTAATAAAAAAAACATTATAGTGTTCTTTACCTGCTTGAGTAGCGGAGACAAGAATAATAGTTTCGGATGTGGCCATATGTTCCTTTTCTTTCCTAGCCTCATCCTCTACTTGCAATGGAGCTGAAACATAAAAGGTTATAATTAATACACCATTTTCAATTAAATATTTTTAATTGTAATCCATACTACATTTTTTTATATCACATGAAATACCTCTAGCACCGAGTTGCACACCACCTTTGTTGGGTGGCACTCCATCATCACTAGGTTATGTTCCTCTAGTGGAGACACTTATTTCTTCATTGGTTGCATGCTTAAAACAAACAAACACATTAATTTATGGACGGAAATAATAATCAATATATTGTACAAGTAATAAATTATAAATAATATTCAATGATTTTATTTACCTGTGTGTCAGTTTGAGTGTTGGAAGGTTGTGTTTACCCTAAGACTTTTCTGCGTTCAACTGTGACTTCACAGTTGTGCTTGAAAACAAGCTTAAGGTCTTCGTTTGTTGGAGCTTGTTTGAACTCCAAATCCTGCAATTTTGCATAAGAACATGACTTTTACTTCTTTTGTGCAATTGAATTAAAATTGTTAACGATATATTATTTGGATGCAATTTATTTTTTTATAGTTACAATTCGTACAACTATTTTTGAGTAACCACCTGAGCTAAGCTTGTGCTACCCATGTTTTTCTATTTTGGCCTTGGTGGCTTTAGATGTGTCTGGGAGAATGTATTGAAAAGTTTCAAATAAATAATTATATGTCGCAATGATGATAAAGCATAATAATTACATTATTAGAAGTGTCACATACCTTCCTAAGTTGGGTGGTGTCTTTCCTATTGGCATATTTACAGATAGAAGGCAGAGTATGCTTGTTTGTCATTGATGGCAAGATTATCACAACAAGAGTATACTTGTTTTCCAATGATAGCAAGATCAACAATGCAACAATGATGGCATGGAAAGAACAGAAGTGTAGTCTCAGGAGGAGGAGAAACAATGATCGTTGGATCACCCATCCTGAATTCCTGATGGCCGTCAAATCTGAATTCAGAGAGGAGGAGCACGCAAAAGAGGAGAACACATATCAGACATTGAATCTGAGTGCCGAGGACCAACAACTGTCGGTTCCTATATAACTATGAAGAGGATATGGCTAGGTACTATCCTCTAACTTCACGATATGCGAGGTCATGAAACAATCCTGGCCATTAGAGCCAGAGGACACGTGGCGAGCGATTGGAATTTCGCTAACTTGCACATTGGAGGAGTCAAAGGAGCATGGTGTGGGAACTCGCGATACACAAGGTCGTGAAACAATCCTGGCCATTGGAGCCATAGGACACGTGGCAAGTGATTTCCATTTCGTTGACTTGCACATTGGAGGAGTCAAAGGAATGTGACACAGGAACTCGCGATATGTGAAGTCACGATGAGATCTGAGCTATCAGATCGAAGAAAATTTCTAGACCGTTGATCTGGAAAGCGAAGCACTCAAATGTTTGGACCATGGTCATAGCCAAGTTCACATCGTCGAAAGATGAAGGGAGGAGCTAGCATGCTACTAAGCTCCATTTTGAAGTTTCACGAGTTGGGAAAATCAAGGTGACTCGTAGTTGATCACCCGAAATGAGAAATCACTTTATGTTTAGCATTCGGTCACAACCAGTGGTCATATGGGATAAACGTGAGACCCTGCGGATGTAATCCAACAGTGCTAGTTAATTGGGAATTTGATTGAAGGGATTTTGTTTCACTTCACAGTTAATTGTTCAATTACGATTCAGTTAGTAGATCTGAATCATAGTTCTTGAACGCTTGGCGATTCAGTTGTTGTGGCATTTTTTCTAGGAGACTCAAGGTGTAACTGATCGGGGGTATAGCATGAAAGGGAAATGCTATGACCGTGTGAGGTTGGTTGTTCTCAATGAAAAATGAGTTGAACTGGGAGAAAGGAAAATCACAGTTTGCACAGTGTGAGATCAAACTTAGAGATGAGAAATAGAAGCTGAACATAATCGAAAAGGTGAAGAGAGAAGAATGCACACATATCAAGGAGCATGAGAGGAACAAAGAAAGAACAGATAGAAAGAGACAAAAAGTCAAGACAAGTATGAATAGAATAGAAGAATAGTGAAGCAGAGAAGAATTTCAGAATAGAGAAGAAGTGGTAAGAATTGATATATTTGTATTGTTGATTAATTAATCATTTATTTATAATCAGGGAGGTGCTAGGGAGGACTGTATTCCTCTGTTATTCAAGTTGGTGATTGAATACTGGAAGTTGAAGCTTTCATCTAGTTATGGCTAGAAAACAGGGTGGCAGGGTGGTGCTTGGGAAAACACAGAGTTTTCTGTATGCAAGTTGGTGCTTGTATAAGTGGAAGTAGGTGGTTCCATCCAGTTGGTGCTGGAACACTCAAGGAGTCGGTGCTTTCTTCTTGTGGGTGCTAGATAAACCAGAGAGTTGGTGCTCTCAGCAAGTTGCAACCTATAAAACAGAGGTGGTAGCTTCATTTTGAGTTGGTTCTCAAAGATATATGATGTACAGAACATAAAAGACTGCCTATCATTCGAAGAAGAAGATTTTTTCTCCCTTTATGGGTTTCCTCGTGAAAATATGTCTCTGTGTATATCATATGTGTGATTGATGTTTATTATTTCTGTTATTCATATCTTGTATATTCTTGATGGCCACTTGGAGAAGATTGATTTTTTTTTTTAATAGACATAAGATTGTTTAAGCACAGTAACAACTGATTCACCCCCTCTCTTAGTTGTCTTAGTAATTTCAACAATTGGTATTAGAGTGGGTTCCTTTTATTTAAAGGTAGATCTATAAGCTTAAACATGACAAGTCATGAAGGGACTTTAGCCAATAAAACTCGTCTATTTGATGGAACAAATTTTTCCTTCTGGAAGGTTATAATGAGATCATACATAATGGCCTTAGGTGCTGATGTTTGGGATGTAGTAGAAACTGGATATATAAATCTCATTGTGCTAGATTCTAAAGATGATAAGTTAGAATTTAGTTTCAATGCAAAGGAAATGAATGCTATATTGAATGGACTTGTTGAAGCTGAGTTTGTAAAGGTGATGCATCTTGAATAAGCCAAAGCAATGTGGGATAAACTTATTAGCAGTTTTGAAGGAAATACGAAAGTAAAATATGTCAAACTTCAAACATATAGATTGAAATTTGAACAAATAAAGATGAATGAATATGAAACAGTTAGCAAGTATTTTTTAAGAGTTGAAGAACTTGTGAATGCCATGAAGTGTCTTGATGAGAAGATTGAAGAATCATTTTTAGTTTAGAATATTTAAAGATCTCTTCTTGATAAATTTAATCCAAAAGTCTCGGCAATAGAAGAACTAAATGATCTTAAAACTTTGTCCATTGATCAACTCCTAGGAACTTTAACTGCATATGAAATGAGAATTAGCAAAGATAAATCCATTACTAGAGAAGGATCTTTTAAAGCAGACAAGAGTACTGATTCAGAACTAGATGATATTGAGGAAATAATTGTGAGAAGGTTAAAGAAAGGATCAGGCAAATACCAAGGAAAGCTGCCCTTCAAATGCTTTAACTGTGGTAAAATAGGTCATTTTGCATCTAAGTGTCCTCACAAGAAAAAGGACCAAAACTCTAATGATGACAAGAAATACACATTTAAGAAATATAGAAAAAATAAAAGTTTGTGTGCAAACAATGATGACTCCTCAGAAGACATATATAGCGATTCATCATGTGAATACAAAGTGAATGATTTTATGCTTATGGCTATGGGAGATCTTGATGATAAACACACAGGAGGTTACATGGATGATGAAGAAGCTATGGTGGATATGGAAGGTGAATTAATTAGTGCTTTGGAAGAAATTGACAGACTTAGATTTAAGAAGAGAAAACAAAAATAGTTGTTGATGCAGTTTGAAATGATTGGTAAAAAACTTTATGAAGACTTTGCCTTACTAAAAGTGGAGTTACAAGAGGCAAGGAAAATATAGGACATTCTGAAACAACAGTTATCAAAGAAGAAAGCGAGATGTGAAGTCTTTGAAGAAGAGATACTAAAAACCATAAAAGATATGGAGAAGTTTAAGGCATTATATCACCAAAATCTGTCAAGTATTAAAGCCTCAGAAGGATTAACCTCCCTTCTAAATTAGCAAAGGAATCCAAAGTTGAAAGCTAGCTTGGGTTATGAAGAAGGATCAAGTAGTGATCATCCAAGTAACACATAATCCATCAAGTTTGTCAAATCTACAATCATTGACAACAACCACTTTGCAGAAACAAAGAAATATGATCAACCACCAAGAAGGAATGAAAGAAAAAGTACTAGAACCGAATCGGTAGATCAAAGAAATCATCAACATGGAAGATATCAACCCGCTCAAAGAAGACAGTCTTTTCTCAGGTACATGGATTTTTCTATGGATATTGTTTTTTCTGTTCTAACTTTGGTCACAAAGTTGTAAATTGTTCTTCAAGATTTAGATATGAGCATTCAAGATACTCAAGGAATAATTATCTATCACAACAAAGTTCGAGACAACCAAGTAACAAACAACCATAGACTATAAATCATGTGATGGATGGGAAAAGGATGCAGGTGAAATATAACAACAATTATGAGCATAACAATCGCTCTGATTTTTTATTCAGTGAACCAGAATGTTACATCTTCCATAATTATGCACATAAATTAGCATATTGTCGATTAAGGAACTATAAGCCAAATTTGAATCCCACTACTAAAAATTTCAAAGTTTGGAAGAAGAAAGAAGATGAAAAGTGTGGATTAGTGTTATCATCCCAAAGACAAAAGAACCCCTGGTATATTGACAATGGATGTTCCAAACATATGACTGGAGTCAAAAGCAAGTTTATAACTCTAAGTGAAATAAAATCAGAGAATGTAACTTTTGGAAATGATGCACCAGGAAAAATAAAAGGTAAAGGAATGGTAAGTTTGAGTAATGGAAAAGGGAGAGCTCAAGATGTGTTGTTTGTAGATGGTCTGAAACGTAATCTTCTTAGTGTCGGTCAAGTTTGTGACAAAGGATGTGAAGTTTTTTTTTACTTCTAAAGATTGTAGAATAGAATATGTGAATTCAGGACAGCTGGTTGCAAAAGGCATAAGAATAGAAAACAATGTATCTGTGTTAAAAGAAGAAAAAGAAGAATGCCACTTAATCAAGTATGATGAATGTTGGCTATGGCATAGGATACTTGGACACCTAAATTTTGATCATATAATCAAGCTTAGAATCAGTGGGGCGGTAAAAGATCTTCCAAATATATCAAAACCATATGATTCTGTTTGTAAACCTTGCCAAATAAGAAAGCTTACTCAGACACAACTCAAATCTAAAAAAATTCCTTCAACAGAAAAACCTCTCCAGTTAGTACATATGGATTTATGTGGACCATCAAGGGAAAAAGGTACAAGAAAATAAAACTATTTTATGTTGATTATTGATGATTATTCTAGATTAACATGGGTTTCCTTTTTGAAGGAAAAATTTGAAGCATTTGAAAAATTCAAAGTGTTTAAGGCTCTAAATGAGAATCAAATAAGAAAAATATTGAAGGCAGTAAGGTCTGATAGAGGAGGAGAGTTTAGTTCATGGAACTTCAAAGATTTCTGTGATAAACATGGGATCAAAAGAGAGTACACTATTCCAAGGACTCCACGGAAAAATGGAGTAGTTGAGAGGCAAAATAGATCAGTTCAGTAGATGGGAAGATCAATGATGAATGAAAGGAATATTTCTCAGACATATTGGGTGGAAGCAATCCATACAGTGCTTCAATCAAGAATTTTAAAGTCTTTGGGAGTAAATGTTATATCAAGAATAATGATGAAAATATTGGCAAATATGATGATGGGGCTGATGAAGGTATGTTCATAGGTTATGCTACAAACATTAAAGGATACATATGCTACAATAAGAGGCTGCATAAATTGGTTGATTTTATCGACATAAAGTTGATGAAGAAATCCTGGTACGAAATGTAAGCAGTGTTGAACCAAGCACATAAGATATAGATGAAGATGAATATGAACAGGTCCAAGGATCAGAAAGAGAAGAATCTAAATCAGATGAAGATACGAATACTCAGGATGACACAAATCAATAGAAAGAAACAAAACCACCTCTCAGAATTGTTAGAAAGAATAATCTTGAAAATCAGATAATTGGAGATATAAATAAAGGAGCTCAGACAAGAAGGAAATTGATTAAAGACTCAAAAAAATATCAGGTTTCTTTTCTATCTATGATTGAACCTAAATTTTTTGACGAAGCCATCAAGCATGATGATTGGATTAGAGCTATGAATGAAGACCTTGATTAGATTGAGAAGAACAATACTCGGGAGCTTGTTCCTAGACCCAAAGATAAGAATGTAATAGGCTCCAAATGGGTGTTCAAGAATAAAATGAATGAAAAAGGACAAGTTGTTAGGAATAAATCCATATTGGTCTGTAAAGGACATGCACAAGTTCAAGGACATGATTTTGATGAAACCTTTGCACCAGTGGCAAGATTGGAATCCGTCAGAATGTTTCTTACATATTCATGTCATACAAACTTTAAAGTGTATCAGATGGACGTTAAGTCAACATTTCTTATTGGAGATATAGAGGAAGAAGTATATATGGACAAACCTAAAGGATTCTCATTGACAAATAATCCTTACTATGTTTGCAAGCTGAAGAAGGATTTATGTGGACTGAAACAAGCACCACAAGCTTGGTATTATAGACTGGACAAATTTTTACAAGACAAAGGGTTCAAGAAAGGTATTGTTGACAACAATCTCTACATTAAGTCTGAAGGTGATGATTTATTAGTTGTTTTGGTTTATGTAGATGACATTATTTTTTGTTGTACTAATTATTCCTCTATCCAGTGGTTTTCTAATTCTATGCAAATAGAGTTTGAGATGTCCATGATAGGAGAAATGTCATATTTTCTTGGTTTACAAGTAAATCAAAGTTCTACAGGAATTTTATCTCTCAAGAAAAATATTTGAAAGAGATGTTGAAGAAATTTTAGTTGGAAGATTCTTCCCCTGTTAGTACACCTATGGTGGTCGGTTGCAAGCTTAGTAAATATGATATTTTACCTGATATTGATAGAAGGACATATTGATCAATGATATGTAGTCTTCTGTACATCACAACATCCCATCCTGATATCATGCAAGTTGTTAGAATGGTAGGTCATTATCAATCTGCTCCCAAACAAAGTCATTTAGTAGCTGTCAAAAGGATATTCAAATACTTGAAGGGCACAATGACTTATGGTTTGTGGTATCCTAGAAATCAGAATTTTCAGTCAACTTCTTATTCAGATGTTGATTGGGCAAATTGTGTGGATGAGAGAAAGAGCACCAATGGAGGTGCATTATTCCTGGGTGGCTCGTTAGTAGCATGACTTAGTAAGAAGCATGATCTATTTTCTTATCAACTACAGAGGCAGAGTACATTGTTGCTGCTACTTGTTGCACTCAGATTTTATGGATGATACAAACTCTTGTAGATTTGAAGGTAACTTATACTGATGCCATCCCAGTTCACTCTGATAAAACCAGTTCCATTAGTGTCTCCAAGAATCCTATACTTCATTCCAAGACTAAGAATATGCCAATCAAATATCATTTTCTCAGAGAGCAGGTTGAAAACATAGTTGTTTAGATGATTTATATTCCTTCCACATAACATATAGCTAACATCTTTATTAAACTGTTAGCAGTGACACCTTTTGGATATCTTCATCAGAAGTTGGGGGTTATATGTTCTTTCGTCTAATTTGTTCACCTTGTCAGGATATGCGAAGTCGGGATGAGATCTGAGCTGTCAGATCGAAGAAAAGTTTTGGACCGTTGATCTAGAAAGTGAAGCGCTCGAATATTTGGCCTGTGTTCATAGCCAAGGTCACATCATCAAAAGATGAAAAGAGGAGCTAACATGCTACTAAGCTCCATTTCAGAGTTTCGCAAGTTGGGAAAATTGAGGTGAATCGTAGTTGATCACCCGAAATGCGAAATCATGAAATCACTTTATGTTTTACATTCGGTCACAACCAGTGGTCATATGGGATAAACACGAGACCTTGTGGATGTAATCCAACGGTGTTGGTTAATTGGGAATTTGATCGAAGGGCTATTGTTTCACTTCACGGTTAATTGTTCAGTTGCGATTTAGTTAGTAGATTTGAATCATAGTTCTTGAATGCTTGGCGATTCAGTTGTTGTGGCATTTTTTTTAGGAGATTCAAGGTGTAACTGATCGGGGGTATAACATAAATGGGAAATGCTATGACCGTGTGAGGTTGGTTTTTCTCACTAAAAAATGAGTTGAACTGGGAGAAAGGAAAATCAAAGTATGCACAATGTGAGATTGAACTCAGAGATGAGAAACATAAGATAAATAGAACAAAAAAGGTGAAGAGAGCAGAATGCACACATATCAAAGAGCATGACAGGAACAAAGAAAGAACATATAGAAAGAGACAACAAGTCAAGCCAAGTATGAATAGAACAGAATAATAGTGAAGCAAAGAAGAATTGCAGAACAAAGAAGTGGTAAGAATTGATATATTTGTATTGTTGATTAATTAATCATTTATTTATAATCAGGGAGGTGCTAGGGAGGACTATAGTCCTCTTTTATTCAAGTTGGTGCTTGAATATTGGAAGTTGAATCTTTCATCTAGTTGTGGCTAGAAAATAGGGTGGCAGGGTGGTGCTTGGGAAAACACAAAGTTTTATGTATGAAATTTGGTGCTTGTATAAGTGGAAGTAGGTGCCTCCATCTAGTTGGTGTTGGTAAGCTCAAGGAGTTGGTGCTTCCTTCTAGTGGGTGCTAGAGAAACCAGAGATTTGGTTCTCTCAACAAGTTGCAGCCTGTAAAACAGAGGTGGTAGCCTCATTTTGAGTTGGTGCCCAAAGATATATGATGTATAGTACATAAAAGACTGCCTATCATTCGAATAAGAAGAGGTTTTCTCCCTTTATGGGGTTCCTTGTGAAAATTTGTCTCTGTGTATATCATATGTGTGATTGATGTTTATTATTTATGTTATTCATATCTTGTATAATCTTGATGGCCACTTGGAGAAGATTTTTTTTTTTTAATAGAAATAATATTGTTTAAGAACAGTAACAACTGATTCACCCCCCCTCTCAGTTATCTTAGTAATTTCAACATTTCCTTCTTTTCAGAGCATATTCTCCTTTGCATATTCCTTTAAGGCCTTCCACTCCCTCTCATGAATCATTGGAGGACGTTTATAATTAGGGTTCTTTTGTAGATGAACCTTATATTGATCCTACAAATATTTTAAATATGCGCTTGCTTTTAGGAGACTCTATATTTATTGAAGGAACCCTCACTGAACAGGCCAACAAACTTGTTAATGAGTTCATATTTTAACTTGAAACTTTGGGAATTCCACCTTGTGCATATGGTGGGCCCAAAGGTATCCAAGGTTAGGTCATTGATGTGTTTATAATATGTATCATTTCCTACAAAACAATATTATCATTAGTTTAAAATAATCGCACATTATATGAAAATTTCAATTAGATTGTATATAATAATTAAAACACATCTTAAATACCTCGAAGATTTTCTATTTTCATAGGTGTGAGCTCATAGTTTACCAAAAAGGTAACCGGTAGTATTCCCATGCTACTCAAATGGAAAGATCCAGGAAACCATGCTTCAAAATGTGCAATGCCATGTTCTACATCCACAACATCCTGTGCACATTCTGGCATGTGTTGGTCAAGGCAGAGTTAAGTACTGACATCGAACCTGGAGGGTGTACCGGTCTAAGTGAACGACATAGTAACGATATCGACATTGACCTTGGGGGGTGCATCCATATGATGTTGTGTCGGGGGTGTACCCATATGATGTTGTGTCGGTGTAGCAATGATGTTGGTACCAACACCGACCTCTGTAGGCACATCCTAGGGATCAAAATCCTGCAAAAACTCCTATAAAAATAAAGATCTTTTTATAAAGGACTTATAAGAGTATAAACATTAAAATCCAAAATAAATAAATGAGATAATTAAAGATATTTCTTACCCCATAGCGATGAATTTTTTCCATCAAGGTTTTAATTATTTCATTTATCTCTTGTGTACGCAGTCAAATTTGAATCAAAGAAGCGAGTTCAATGTTTTAGTTTCTCACAAGCTTATTTATTATTTGCACTGGGTTGGTGGAGGAAAAAAATTCTTCATCAGAAAGCACTTCCTCTGCAGGATTTGTGAACTTCTCTAAGGTTGTTTCCTTCCCCTGTCACCTCAAGACAATGGTGTTTCCAACAATGCAATGTGACTATAAGAATTAGAAAAAATAGAAGAAATTCAAATGTATGCAAAAGAAATTTAGTTCATAAATAGGCATGGGACAAAAATATGGCATGCTAAAAACATCAAAGTAAAGAGTGACTAAAGAACCTAAGGAGTGATTGGTGTGGACATTGTGTATTGTAGACTTTAGGTCGTTAGAAACTTCTAGGCTCGTGTAATCAGTCATTAACAATGGATGATTTTTATGATGCCTTATTAAATATGGCCAACAAAACCCTTGAGTCTAAACAATTTTACATTAAAATTCTATAATGTTTCATGGGATATCATTATGCAAAGGTGTTAGGAATTTATCTTTGGTCTACTTTTCATGAAATTTATTAAACATTTTTTTGTTAATTCTAATTGAGACACAAGAAAGGGTCGGTGCCATTCGACCTTGATCACCCTGCCACAATATAAGAACCATGATGTATTAAAATGTTTCCTTAACTTACAAGATGTGTGACAGTATATTGCAGTAAATGATAATCATAAAATATATGAGTCATTGCTTACATGTTGGGTAAAATATTATACGTACCACCCCCATAATAGCAACATCTGTATCTACTCAATTCAAATTGTAATCAATCAACAACTCTTCCCTTGCAGCTATTGATTTTATTTCACATACGAACACAGAGTTTCCTTCACACCCCTCAAATACACAATTAGGTTTTCTTATTTGTGATCGCAGGTCATGTACTGTTTATAAATCCTGCAATATTCCTTGTTGCTTTTTGCCTTCCATCAATATACATAGATTCTCCTTTATTTTTATCATTGTCTTTTAGCTCTATATAATTTTCAGCCACACCATATCTTTGCATACTTTTTGTATATTGGAATAGGTGTATCCAATCTTTGTAGATGTAACAGGGTCCCAAATACTCCATCAATTTAGTTAATCCTCCGTAACAAACATTTATGCCATCCATGGAAAATATCCCCAAACCATGTAATGCCGATGGAACAATGCAATATATCCTTTCGTTGACACAAAAATCAGAGTTTATTTGAGGAAGATCCTTGGGTACCCATCGTTCCACTAGATGTTTGTACCTCAAGGGAACCTCGATGTCATCTATTCTCTTATCATCATAATAACGTGACCCCCCTTTAGCAAGATAAAATCCATGCGTCTATGTAATTTTCTTAGGATATTCTCACCTCTAGTTGATCTCGACCTGTTAGACCTACTAGATGTCTCACTTTCCTATATTCTACCTCACTCAATGAATATAGATCTAACAAATACCTGTTTGGTTGTACATCTTATAACACTCCATCAAATGAGAGAAACAATTAGCGAGTTTCATAAGGGTTGTGATGAAACATCTTGAGGAAACCACAAAAACATAATAGTGCCAGCGACTTTTGTTGTTACAATAAAATTCTCAATCCACTCATTTTTTTGAAAACTTAAGAATAAAATAGTACAAGTGATTTCATGCTTCATGGATTGACATAGACCATAATTTTAAGAGAATGGAGAAAGGAATTTCTTTTACAATCCAACATATTTTATAAAGAACTAGATATTTCTACAACAATGAGTTGCAACCAGAAAGCAAACCACATTTTCATTTGACCATAAAGAATATGTTTTCTTCAAGATATTATTGAGTCTGACCTACATTACATCACCATATCAACTTTCACATGCATTCTTGACTTGGATACATGAAAACAATATCTGAAAGCATGGTTTCAGTGACAAGGAAATACAAGAAGTTTAGCTGTGTGAAGGAGAACCATCAAAAGGTGAAGGAGAAATATCAAAAGAGAAAACATATCAACATCCTAATTTCTAGGAAATTTATTATGAAGTTTAAAAAGTATAGAACAAAATCATCAACTCCAAAGAGGATGGAAAAATCACTAGTATTTTTTAAACCCAAAATTCATGGAATATCTATGCAACAAGATATTATCAAGGACTGATAACTACAACAAATTGGTAGAACCAAAGAGCTTAAATCAAGGGACCTTCATTTAAAGATTCATCCTCATTACACTATTGTTGAGTGTTTGAATGGTCAATGCTTCACAACATTGTGGTGATTAAGGATTCACCACATCGTACCACTTTTACATTGGACGATGCATTATTTTCCATAGAGAAAAAAATTTAAACATGTTTTGCAGAGCTACAAGGTTACTAGAGCTTTTTGGGTGTGGATTTTCATTGAGTATATTATTCTTTTTTTTTCCTCTATATTATTAAGGGATTCGCTTTGGGGATAAGTGGATGATAAAACAAGCGAAAAGGAAACATATTTGGCAAAATCTTGCATTGCTGATAACAATGCTCCCTTTGGATGACGTTGAGATTGATGACATTTTGGAGAAACTTAAGGATAAGTGGATGATACAACAAGTGAAAATCAAATATATTTGGCTTAGTTGGTTTTAGAATCAATTAACCAAGATAAGGGGTTGTAGACTCACCTTAGCTTGCTATAGGATCTTTTGGTGTTTCTAGGGAAGCCTCCCTTGTGTTGGATATCTATCCTTCACTAAAACAAGGGAAGTACTTGCTTAGGTGATAGTGGTGAATACTTTCATTTGTTACAATTATCTTTCATTGACTTGTGATGGCTTTTCATAAGTGTTATATTGGTTGATAACAAGTTCTATAGATAACTTAAAAGTCAAATAACAAGATATTAGTGTCTTCTATAGTAAGTCCGTGAAAGTGAGAAAGAGAAGAGGGTTTAATGTTTTTCATCTTGGTTTCCCTAATGGGGAAATAAAAATCCTTATATTTCTCTCCATCACCAACAATCATGGGGTGAGATGGGAATCCCCCTTCTTCTAATATATTTTCAAAAATTATTTCTTCCTCCTCTAAGAAATCCCCAAAACAATTGTTCCCTCTTGGAAGGATGGATCTCAATTAACTTGTTGCCACTCTTGATTCCTTGGACTTGGCTTAGTGGTGGCGGATTTAGGTAATAATTTTCCTAATTTATCCCTAGGTCGAGGCGTGTATCCTAGAAATTCTTAAACAAAAATGCAATCTATTTAATGTTTTTTTTTTTTTTTCTTTTTCTTGATAAAATGGTGTATTGCATGCATTCTAAAGGTATTTTTTTTCTTTGTGACAATAAAAAAGATAACAAATGTATGCAATCTTTAGCACGTCCCTTGAAATAGTGCAAAAAAATGGTGATGGGCCAAAGAATAGCAATAACAATGTTTCACTCCTCATCTCACAACTTTAAATGTCAAGCCAATTTTTGTACAAACTTGAGAGGTGATGTGCAGTATATGTGCAAACTCCATACACAAGTATTTATCTACAAAGGAAAACTATGTCTATCCAAGAACTACAAAGGTTAATTCAATAGGGAAGAAGCACTAATAGTCAAACTAATACTATAGAAGGAAAAGCTAAACTCCAACTAAAAAGGAAAATGAAAAACACTTAAAAGGAAGGATATAACCTACTTGAAAGGAAAGCCAGAAAACTAAATTTAAGGGATCATATATCCAAGTGACCAATCCCTACTTATCCTGATAGTGGAAAGCTAGGGTGCAAGACTGCAAGGAGGAAAATCCATGTGAGGAAATATAGGTTTCTTCATACAAAACCAAGAACTAAACTTGTTGGAAAACAAAGTTGCATTTACCTAAGCTAGTCTAAGGGAAAAAAAAGCCTAAAGTACTATTCTATTGCAAAAATTAAAATAAAGCATGATAAATAAAACATATCCAATTTGAAGTAAGACTGAAGTAATCCATGGATTAACATATCTCTTCTGGTGATGGAAAATGACCATAAACTTTCCTAAAACAAAGTATTGTTGTAATGTTGCTATAGGAAACAGAGTATTGTTGTAATGTTGCTATAGGAAATGAAATATAATTATTGAAAATGAAGTGTTGCTACAGGAATTGCATAAATCTATGCTAAACACATAATGTAACTAAAATGAATTAATGAAAATAAAAATGAAAATGAAGGAAATAAAACATGAAATGTTGTTGTATGAAATAGATCACTGCTACAGGGAACATATTTGATATACCAAAAATAAAGAAGTCATGCACAACTTAACTTATGAATGAAATGAACTATAAAATGGTGAAAGTAATGGAGATTTATTTGGTACATCTATTTTGAGGATACTAGAACAAGCATCCTAAATTATGGGATGAACAATTACGTTATATCCAACATGCCTATAATCATTCCATGAATTTGTTTACTCAGAAAACTTCTTTTCAAGTATGTTTGGGGTACTTGTTTAAATCACCTATGGAATTTGTATTTGGAGAAGTAGGTAAAGAAGATGGAAAGGATGATATAGATAAAGCTAAAAGGTTCATTCAAAATATTCAACAGGTACATCAAGTAGTACAGGAACAATTAGAGAAGAGCCAAGGCAAGGCATGACAAACATCGAGTTGATCATCAGTTTGAAGTCAGTGATCAATTATGGTTACATCTCAACAAAGATATAATGAAAGGTGAAGGTAAAAAGCTAAGGCCAATCTGATACGGTCTGTTCATGATCTTAGAGAATATTGATACTAATGCTTTTCGTTTAGATCTACCAGCCTACATGCAAATGTATTTAGTGGTAAATGTTGAGAATTTGAAGCTTTATGAGTCTCCTATGATTATAGATGAAGATGAAAGTATGCAGGTTCCAACAGTTGATGATTTTTCTCCAAATTATTTGGATGAGCTACATGAATATGTCATTCTTTATAAAAAGATAAAAGCTTCACAATGAGGTGATATGGAATATCTTTGAGTTGGTCTTGAAGGGGTAAAACCAAGTAAATCCAAATTGTGCACTTGTAAATTAGGTTAGGGCCCACACGTATTTAATGGGCATGTGACCCAAGGATTGTACAAACACATTTAATGCATAGTTGGACTCGTAAATCATGCCCGAGGGTACCAACGTTGTGAGGCTACACTATAAAGCATGCCAAATGGTATCTTCATGGAATTTCAATAATTTTATATCAATTTTGCATAATTGTTTTCTAGGAATCCAACAGTGCAATATGTTTCTACATTTGAGCAACATGTAAAAAGGTCTTTGTAAAACGAAAGCATTTGAGCATTAATAAATAAAGTCTCTATTGGAAGCAGACCCATACCACTTTTAAGGGAGATTTCTAGATAGCCACTTATACATATTTTTTTACAGTGAGAGGAATCTCGTTGTAAATATTTTTAAAGACTTTAGAAAAAAGTATGGACAATTGTATTTTCTTTTAATCAACTAAAAGGCTACATACGGATCAAATTGTCTAAGTCAACATTTTTTATTATAAAGAACCATAATTAAAGGAACAAAAGGATGCAAGAAGTTGGAACATGTAGATCAGGGGCGGAAAAAGCATCAAAGTAATGCAAAAAAATTCTAGAGCTGGTAAAGGAGAATTAATATTCTTCAGGAAATGAGAAGCATAAAGGTGCATGCTATAATCATCTTTAAATACTATGTCATGTTCGTGTGGATATAAACATTGAACATAAGAAATCAAGACATGTACATATGATAATAGTACACGCATAGTTGTTCTTCAAGGTAGGGAAGACAATGGACAGAGCATTCATTTAGGGACTCCTACAAATACATCAATAGTATAAGAATAGAGAGTACAAATGGAAAATACATAGATCATAATTCGAGTTGGTTTCATATTGGTTGAGATAGACTATCTTCAACAAAGGAGATGGGAGTGGATGTTGAATAAAAGATACAGGTATTGTAGAGATTCAATGAACAAGAATTTTGTTGTCAGGGAATCTATAAGAGAAAACCAGATCTATTAGTGTTAAAGGCTTGTTGGCAGCCCTACATGATTTTTTCCTTTTAAAGTGACAAATGACAATTTCTGTAGCTGCCTACGCTTCGTCATGTAAATATTTCTATTTGGAGGTGACTATTCGATTGTAAAGAAGATGTTTTGATTGTTCCTAATTTTTCATCTTCGTTTTCATGCTTCATTCATGACTGAAAGCATGAATGAATCATTGAAACTTATAATCAAATTGCTATTATATCCAAAGCTTTGTCCTTATGTAGGGTCAATGTTCTTATAACTCTTTTAATGAATGTTGTTTTGTTTTGAGGCTTATCATATATCAATAAAACATTTGTTTTAAGTTGCTCATGCATTATAAGCTATATCTTGAGTACTTGGAGAATACACCAAGAATCGATTGGCAATGGACTATAGGTTTGTTTCATTTATAATTCTTTGTAAATCGATTTTCATTTTAAATTTTCGTTATGCTTTGGTTTGTAAAACACCTCTTCTCCTAGACTTAGCAAATCAAATTCACCCATTACACAATGATGAGATTCAAACACAACTCGGTCATACCCTGTACTCTGTTTGAGGTGTCAGTTTGAATCGACAAATCCATCATCACAAACCAGAGTCTTGGGTTTTGCTCTATACTCATGACATTCATTACCCAAAATGCATGAATTTTCATGGCTTGAAACCCCTTATGCTCTCATTTTGGTCGCACTAGGGTAATGGTGAGTTTTATTCCTTTGGTATTTGTTCTGGTTTTCTTTTTTTTTGAAACCCTTCATGCTCATAGTGAATTATGGTCACCTTCGTGGCTGCCTGTCTGAACTCTTATGGCCCCTGTCATCCATGTCGAGCCAAATGGCTCCCAAACCTTTCTTTTGTATGACGATGAGAGTGAAGACCTTAAGAGTCAGGGTTAGATTAAGTTTCTCAAGAAATTCCAGGGTTACAACTTACAAGTAGCCCAAGAGTTTTCCCTCACTTTCAATGGATGCAGAGGAAAAGTGGGAAATGTTCAATCAGAAATCACAGAGGAATTTCTGAGTGAGGCAACAGGCCTTCCCCTCACTGGCCAAAAACGGTTTAAAAATTCAAAGTTGGAAGAGGTGCCATGGATTTTGTTCGCTACCTCTCAGAAAATCCAGTGTTGTGGCAAAGGTATGCCAATATCTGTGTTGAAGATTATGTGGCATGGTTTATTAGCAGTGTTGAGGCAATTCATTACATGTGAAGGTCGCTACAACCTCGTTTTCCTTTACCACATAATACTGCTAATGCATTTCATCGGATTTCAATTAAACATGCCATTCTACTTATTGAGGAGTTTATATAAAATGTCTAAGAGATATAAAAGGCATAGTTCAAATTCTATTTTATTTCACCATGGGTTGATTAGGTTGTTATTAGTTCATCATTTGAAACTATAGGGTGATGATTGGGATACTTTTGTAACCTATAATTTATTTGCTATAGTAAACCCTGTAGAAATCCCTGTGGTTGATAAGCTTATGCTAAAAAGGCCTCCCGTTCCTTCCAGTGACAGGCCAGATTTCTCATGCGAAAAACCCTGTGAAAGGGCTAAGCCCGATTAGGCTATATTTGAGCAACATGATGCTAGCCCTAGGGTCATTGAATCTCTTGAGGGTGAGAAGTATGTTTTCCCTAATACCATTGCAAAAACCATCATTAAACGCTCATGCAAATTGTCAAAGAAGAATCCAGACATAGCGTTTAATAACAAAAGGGTTGGGAGATTAATCTAGAGGAGACTACGAAATAGATAAAAAACTCATGTGAGCTCGATCGAAGCACTCGAGGTCCATGAAAGCTCTGATTCCGAGATCAAAAATTTCCTGGCAGGTGAAGACCCGAATTACTCCAAACCGGATCTCAATCAGACTTTCAATTATGTAAATAACTTGCCACCGTGCCTGAAACACAACAAATATTTTCCAATAATTAAACTCAGTCAAAAGGCCATGGTGGATAGTGGTAATGTTTTGACACATAGTCATGTGCCTCCTCAACCGACTGTCCTAGCTCCACAGTGCGAAGTATGCCTACACTGGATAGGACAATATTACACAGATGTCCTCGTCCTTCATGCAAAGCTCAAGACCCGTACGACTCAAAAAAAATTATTAACAATTGAAAACCGCGAGCTCAAGATCAGTGCACAAAGGCAAGGAAAACATTTGAAAAGGACTGGAAATGTCATAATAAAAAATGTTGAGTGTGTCAAAGCAGTGATCAACTCTGAGATTTTATGATTCGAATTTAGTATTCAGTTGAAAGGTAAGATTTGTTTTTATCTTAGTTGTGCATTTATTGTTATTTTTCTAATTAATATGGATTGATTTAGATTTCTGTTGTTTAAAATAAGACTAGCTACAGAATCAATAGGTTTTGTAGCCAGTCAATTCTCATGAAATGTTTTGGAAAATATTAGTTAAATAAATATCTAATTTCTTCATTTCGTTTTTCTTTTAGGATATCATGTATCTTATGGTGATCTCATAAGATGGAGCATTTTTGGACTTAGTTGATTAGCCATTTCTTTTGGCTCTTTTTGTAAATAAAAACAAAACTTTCATGATTTTGAAGGTAGAGTTTGATATTGAGTGGCTTTGGACCCTCTATTTTTGTAACTTGCAGATCCTTTTGGGATTTGATCCTATCTTACAAGATAGGATGTTTAGCTTACAAGAAATCTTGAAATACTACATATTTTGATAATGAAGACATCTTATCCTAGGGATGAAGGTGGACGATTAATTCACGAACTTGAATGGAACAATAATTTGCATTTTAGCTTTAGCTTCCTATAAATGGTGTTTCATTTATACTTTGTTTATCTCGATATACTAATAGGTTTTGTTGGATTTAGACATCACGATGTGTTATGTTTTGGGATAATTCTTTTATAAATACCATCCATATTTGATGCCCTAGATATTGACAGTGTAATCATCTATTCATCTTAAATGAGAGGATTTCTCTTTAGTTTCTAGTTGAATGATTAAATGCAACGTTGTTACAATCAGATTTATCTTAATATAATTGCTTGTGATCATAAGATCACATACATATTCGTATCATCTATTCTGTTATTAAAACTCAATTGCCAACACATTGTTCTAGATTTATTTAGAACAATCTCAAGGTTCATTGCAGGTTTCCCTCTTGGACATGGTAGTTGAACGTTATCTGATCATACATAAGCTTAGATATATATCGTTAAACTCACTAATAGGTTAGCCCATTTATATTTTTCTTTCATTTTCTTATCAATGAAACTAGTATGTATGGTTCAGCTTTGACTATCCACACATTTATGTTTCATTGTATTTTTTTTTTTTAGTTTAGATTTATAAAGGAAAAATGCAAAAAATATTTTTATGTGCTTTCTTTATCTGCTTCCTAGAAGCAATCTTTTTTTTGACATTGAGTTTCATAAGTTTAGATTAAAACTTGCAGTTTGTTTATCATGTACATAAGTAAGATAAGTAAATTTTCCTTTTAAATATATCTACAATAGTTACATTATACGTATGTACACACACACACACACACA
>JZKD02S1946358.1:1082210-1093611 GCA_000966675.3 Picea glauca | reverse complement strand
TCAAAATGGCCCCGGAAGTGAAAACCTGCTAAAAATAGTAAATTGCCAAAATGGCCAGAAAACTGTTTTGAGTCATTTGGAAAAGGTGGGTGGCCCCCGATATCCACCTGGATCACCATTTTTGGCAGCCCTACACAACTTTTGCCTTTTAAAGTGACAAATAACAATTTTCGTAGTTGGCTATGCTTCGTCAAGTAAATATTTCTATTTGAAGGTGACTACATGGTTGTAAAGAAGATGTTTTGATTGTTCCTAATTTATCATTTTCATTTTCATGCTTCATTCATGTCTGAAAGCATGAATGAAGCATTGAAAATTATAATCAAATTGTTATTATATCCAAGGCTTGGTCTTTATGTAGGGTCAATGTTCTTACAACTCTGTTAATGAATGTTGTTTTGTTTTGAGGCTTATCATATATCAATAAAACATTTTGAGGCTTATCATATATCAATAAAACATTTGTTTTAAGTTGCTCATGGATTATAAGCTATATCTTGAGTACTTGGAGAATACACCAATAATCAATTGGCAATGGACTCTAGGTTTGTTTCATTTATAATTCTTGGTAAATCAATTTTCATTTTAAATTTTTGCTATGCTATGGTTTGTAAAACACCTCTTCTCCTAACCTTAGAAAATCAACTTCACCCATTACACAATGATGAGATTCAAACACAACCTGGTTGTACCTTGTACTCTGTTTGAGGTGTCAGCTTGAATCGATAGATCCATCATCACAAACCAGAGTCTTGGGTTTCGCTATGTACTCATGGCATTCATTACCCAAAATGCCTAAATTTTCATGGCTTGAAACCCCTTATGCTCTCATTTTGGTTGCGCTAAGGTAATGGTGAGTTTTATTCCTTTGGTATTTGCTTTGGCTTCCTCTATTTTTGAAACCCTTCATGCTCACAGTGAATTTTGGCCGCCTTCATGACTGCATGTCCGAACCCTTATGGCCCCTGTCATCTGTGTCAAGACAAATGGATCCCAAACCTTGCTTTTGTATGATGATGAGAGTGAAGACCTTAAGAGTCAGGGTTGGGTTGAGTTTCTCAAGAAATTACAGGGTTACAACTTACAAGTAGCCCAAGAGTTCGCCCTCACTTTCGATGGATGCAGAGCCAAAGTGGGTGATGTTCAATTAGAAATCACCGAGGAATTTCTGAGCGAGGCAGTGAGCCTTCCCCTCACCGACCAAAAATGGTTTAAAAATTCAAAGTTGGAAGAGGTGCTATGGAGTTTATTCTCTACCTCTTAGAAAATCCAGTGTTGTGACAAAGGTATGCCAATCTTTCTGTTAAATATTAGGTGGCATGGTTTATTGGCAGTGTTCAGGAAATTCTTTACATGTGAAGGTCGCTACGGCCTCGTTTTCCTTTACCACATAAGACTATTAATTAATTTCATCATATTTAAATTAAACATGCCATTCTACTTATTGAGGACTTTATATAAAATGTCTAATTGATATAAAAGGCAGAGTTTGAATTCTAGTTTATTCCACCATGGGTTGATTAGGTTGTTGTTAGTTCATAATTTGAAACTACAGGGTGACGATTGGGATACTTTTGTAACCTGCAATGGCTTTTCTACAGTAAACCCTGTAGAAATCCATGTGGTTGATAAGCTTATGCTAGAAAGGCTTCCTATTCCTTCCAGTGACAGGCCAGATTTCTCATGCGAAAAATCATGTGAAAGGGCTAAGCTCTATTAGGCTATATTTGAGCAACGAGATGCTAGCCCTAGGGTCATTGAATCTCCTGAGCGTGAGAAGTATGTTTTCCCTAATACCATTGCAAAAACCATCATTAAATGCTCACGAAAATTGTCAAAGAAGAATCCAAACATAGGGTTTAATAACAAAAGGGTTGGGAGATTAATCTCGAGGAGCCTACAAAATAAATCAAAAACTCATGTGAGCTCGATTGAAGCGATCAAGGTCCATGAAAGCTCTGATTCCGAGATCGAAAAGTTCCTGGCAGGTGAAGACCCGAATTACTCCAAACCGGATCTCAGTCAGACTTTTGATTATGTAAATAACCTGCCACCGTGCCTGAAACACAAAAAATATTTTTCAGGAATTAAACTCAGTCAAAAGCCCACAGTGGATAGTGGTAATGTTTTGATGCACAGTCATGTGCCTCCTCAACTAACAATCCCAACTCCACAGTGCAAAGTGTGCTTACACTAGATAGGCCAATATTACACAGATGTCCCTGTCCTTCAAGCAAAACTCAAGACCCTTACAGATCAAAATGACTTATTAACAATTGAAAACCGTGAGCTCAATATTAGTGCACAAAGGCAAGGAAAATGTTTGAAAAGGACTGGAAATGTCATAATAAAAATTTTTGAGTGTGTCAAAGCAGTGATCAACTCTGAGATTTTATGATTTGAATTTAGTATTCAGTTGAAAGGTAAATTTTTTTTTATCTTAGTTGTGCATTTATTGTTATTTTTCTAATTAATATGGATTGATTTAGATTTCTGTTGTTTAAAATAAGACTAGCTACATAATCAATAGATTATATAGCCAGTCAATTCTCATGAACTTTTTTGGAAAATATTAGTTAAATAAATATCTAATTTCTTCATTTCATTTTTCTTTCAGGATATCATGTATCTTGTGGTGATCTCATAAGATGGGGCATTTTTGGACTTAGTTAATTAGCCATTTCTTTCGGCTCTTTTTGTAAATAAAAAAAAAACTTTCATGATTTTGAAGATATAGTTTGATATTGAGTGGCTTTGGACCCTCTATTTTTGTAACTTGTAGAACCTTTTGGGATCTGATCCTATCTTACAAGATAGGATGTTTAGCTTACAAGAACTCTTTAAATACTACAGATTTTGATAATGAATACATCTTAGCCTGGGGCTGAAGGTGGACGATTAATTCACAAACTTGAATGGAAGAACAATTTGCATTTTAGCTTTAGCTTCCTGTAAATGGTGTTTCATTTATACTTTGTTTATCCCGATATACTAATAGGTTTAGTTAGCTTTAGACTTCATGATCTATTATGTTTTGGGATAATTCTTTTATAAATATCGTCCATATTTGATGCCCTAGATATCGACAGTGTGATCATTTATTCAGCTTAAATGACAGGATTTCTCTTTAATTTCTAGTTGAATGATTAAATGCAACGTTGTTACAATCAGATTTATATTAATGTAATTGCTTGCGATCATAAGATCACAGACCTATTCGTATCATCTATTCTGTTATTAAAACTCAACTGCCAACACATTGTTCTGGATTTATTTAGAACAGTCTAAAGGTTCATTGCAGGTTTCCCTCTTGGACATGGTAGTTGAATGTTATCTGATCATGCAAAAGCTTGGATATATATCGTTAAACTCACTAATAGGTTAGCCCATTTATATTTTTCTGTCGTTTACTTATCAATGAAACTAGTATGTACGGTTCAACTTTGACTATCCACACATTTATGTTTCATTGTATTTTTTCTTTTTAGTTTAGATTTATAAAGGAAAAACACAAAAAATATTTTTATGTTCTTTCTTTATCTGCTTCCTAGAAGCAATCTTTTTTTTACATTGAGTTTCATAAGTTTAGATTAAAACTTGCAGTTTGTATATCATGTACATAAGTAAGATAAGGAAATTTTCCATTTAAATATATCTACAATAGTTACAATATATATATATATATATATAGTGATTAGTAATTAGTTAGTTACTTCATTTATTTTATTTGTTTCTTTTAGGACATTTAGATTGGCTAACGGAGCCATTAAACCCATTGGAACGAGTTAAACCAAATGGCTTGGGTTATTTAGACAACCATGAAACCAGACTCGTTCTTCCAGTTGACGGACAGTTAATTTCCACCATCAACAAGGCCTGAGTCAGAGCCATACTCCAGAAAGACAGGAAAAAATGCATTGATCTAGTACCTAAGATTGAAGACCCAAGATGAAGACTAAATTCCAAAAGAGTCAACAAGATGGAAGAGTGAATTATTATCACTAAGTTGTTGAAAATATATACTTTTAGAGGCTCAAAAGTTCTTCAGTGGGAAGGTGTGATCCAGGAGGATCTAAGGAATGCTCACAGAGGTCCAGGAGGATCCAAAATGCTCATAGAGGTCCCAGGGGATCCATAAATGCTCAAAATTTGACCATCTCAAATAATCCCAAAAATGACATCAATTCCTAGACCTCATCGTCATATTTCCAAAAATGCAAACGAAAAGTCAAACTAAGTTCGTATGCAAAAGTTATAAGCGATCAAAGTTTGGGTCAAATAGGCAAAGTCAAATGTCAAAGGGAAAAAAGATGACATGTGTCACCACTACAAGGGTGACATGTGACACATGGTTATTGGCAATTGAATGGGGAGATTGTACCTCTAGGTGGACAAATCATAGGTCGACAAGTGGGCTAGTCATGCTATGACACATGGCATGTACAAACCAATGGGAGGCCGCCACATGGAAACCCTTCATTGGCCAATATTGTTTAATGTTGTGTAAAATTATGGAGTGAACGAGGGTCGAACCCGTGACCTCCATAACCACCCAAAGGTCTTAACAAAACCCCTCTACCAATGCACCATACCAAGTGACTTAACCTCTATATGATAAACATTATATTTAAATTTATGTTATGGTTCATTTGGGGAAGAAATGGGGTCAAGGGATAGCCCCCAGCCCCTGGTCTATGTAATGTTCCATGAGACCACACTCAATCCACGTGGAGGTTAACCAAATATCCATGTGGGAGTTTTTTATACCATACATAAACTATATATATATATATATATATATGCCAATGGATGAGAGGATCGCGGGGAATAAAACCCCCATCCTCCACTAAATTAGCGATGGTTCTATCCAATACGCCAACCTCCCATTTTATTATGGGATTCCTCTAATTTTAGTAATGGAATTGCCAAACAATGTGGACCGGAAGTTAAGGGCCGAGTCTATATATTGGTCACAGATCCCAACACATGGACACACATCTCAAGGTCTTGCATGCATCCCAATGCATAGATTTCAAGGTCTGCATGGATCCCAAAATGGCACAAATTCCAATGTAGGGTATGGATTTCGAGGTTGTATGGATGTCTCAATTTGCGTTCCATGATATTAAATATGTTGTGTCGTAAAGCATGCCATGATGTACAGTGACGAAACCTAGGCATGTTTATACTCATTTTTCATTATTTTTTGCAAGGATAAAAAATTTGAGGTCTATTTTGTGATTTGAGTTCATTTGTAACAGTCTTATCTCAGTTTTCGATTAAATAATATTCAATGCATTGTTTTGTGTACCGAAGAGGGTGAAATTGAGCCAGTTTGGAAATTGGTCGACTTTATAGTCAAAATTCTCAGAATTTCACAAGGATTTCAATGGTGAAGTTATTTTCTTGTTTTGAGTAATGAAATTTAAGAGCATTCATTAAATTGACATATGTGAGTCATTTTACATGTGATTTTGGTATTTTGAGATGGAGAAAGCAATTTTCATTGGATTAAAGGGAACTTAAAGATGAAACAAAAGTATGTAATTTGAGTTATTTTATTTTCTATTGTGTCATCTCATCATTCAACAAAATAATCATCATTTCATGAGTTTTTGAACAAAGGGCGCATCATCATAATTCTACAAACCACCTCAATATGATAAGTAAATATCTTGGATCAAATTCGATACTGCATGTATATACTTAAAGAAATAAGTGGTGTCTAAGGATTTTTAGATCAAGGACCAAGACAAAATTGATCAACGACTATAAGAGACTCGGTCTTAAAAGTGATCTTGTTATAATTTCGCTCTTTTCGGTTGAAAGATCCAAAGGTTGAGAATTTATTATGATCAATGATCGACAACATCTTCATATTGATACTTGCAAGTAATTTAGCATTTGTATTTTCCCCCGAAAGATACAACAGATTGAAAAACTCCTTGATCAATGGTTGATAATACATTTTTGGATCTAAACTTGCATGTGTTTTGATGTTTCCCTAGATATTCGAATAGGTCCACTTCTACAAAATGACACAAGACCGATCATTAAATCATTTAATAATATAAAGGTTTTACACATGTGTATAAATTAAATATAAAACCAATTTAATGATGTATGAAAATAATGGATTATCTATGAGGGAAGTCTCACCATTGATAACGCAAGAAGTGAGTAAATTACCCTCTAAAGCCATGTAATTTTCATTATAATAAATAGGAGTTCTTGAAAGTGTTACTTATAATTGAGAATAATTTTCATTATAATAAATAGGAGTTCTTGAAAGTGTTACTTATAATTGAGAATACAAAGGTATATCCTCAATTTTCCATTGGAAATTTATTACTCCCTGCCTCCGGCAAGGGACTATAGCTTTCGCTCGGTGGTCAACGATTGTTGACCGTCGATTACATAATACATTTTGTTATATTAGTTGGTCCCTTTTGTAGGAAGGACATGATATTATGCATTATTTCTAAATTTAAAATCAAATACCATATTATTTCCGAAAACAAATTCAGTTTTGTATTTATAATATTTTCAAATAATAAATTTTTATTGGTTCACAACCACTTGACATGACTATATTTCTGTGGTGTATGACATTTTGTTTTACTCATTTGTCAGAACTGAGAAATGGTTTTAAAATACCAATGTTTTTAGTGGCCAATCTCTATCGATAAGTGCAAGCTTTCTCTAACAACGTTGCACTCGAAGTTTCTCTTACAATGTTGCAATCGAAGCGCACAACACTCTAAAGAGGATGTAGTGGATGCCTCCTTTGAAAGAAACTTGTATTCATCTGATTAGATTCTCACCAATGTGTTGCCACTTTCCACCTCTTTCACACGAAGGGACGTTCACTAGGCAAGCAGAATGGAGCCACCGCTTCATGCTCCCTAAACTTAATGAAAGATAGAAAATTAATAAAGAATAGAAGATTACATAAAGGGCCAGATGCATAAGTAATAAACCAATTCGAGAGAATTAGTTCTTTTCAACTTGCGATCATCTTTTATCAAAATATATCATCTTCATATGTATAATAGAACCTAAAAAATGATCACATTCTTTGTCAAAATAACAAAATACTATGCATAACTCAAACAATCACACTACGAGAAAAAGTGAGGGTAAGGATACCCAAGACTCTAGGAGAATTTCATTGTGTCATTGTACTCTAGGAGAATTTCAATGTGTCATTGTATGAAATTGAGCACCCATGATGATTGAAATCGTTGGCTACATGACTAAAGTAAGTGAGCCAAAAAGGTCTGCAGCCTTAAGGCCCAACGCCCTTCACAAGAATCGCCCTTTCCCATTCATTCATTATGAATCACCTTAATAATTCCATTCCAGAAAGGAATTAACTATTGATTGATGGTACCTGGACTTGACTATAGAATCAACTGTTGAACCAACAAAATTGTGTGCTTTGTAGGCTCTGTTACTTGCTGGTGCGAATGTCTACCTGAAAAACAACACATGCCCTGGAAGAGACAATGTGCTCTAGACTATTTACTTGAAAAGCAACAAACCAAAACAGGTGGAAGAGATAATCTACATGTGAGACACTAGTTCTGGATTATGGAACATGTGGGAATATGCTAATGGAGCATTTCTTTTTAAGATTTTATTTATTGAAATGATTTATTTTATTGTTAATATTTTATTTTAATAGGTTAGGGCCAAGGCTCAGCTTAATTTATAGAATTACATGTATAATGAATATTTAATATCTTAGCTTGTTGTCGTCAGAGAGGCCGTGTCCACTGGCTCCATACATATCCACATTAAAGATTGAGGCTCCTTGCACTGTTTTGAAGAAATAATGTTTTAAAATGTAATTTTATTTATTTTCACATAGCACTGGATTTGTGGTTGAAATAAAGTTTTTCCAAGACCTAATATGATCCCAAAAGACTTGAAATAATCTTTACTCTTAGATGAAGAGGAAGCTTCTTTCTTGATGCATTGATTACTTTATTGTATCATTGATTACTTTATATTTAATGCTTCTTTTCAATTTTTAATGTTCAACTACGTTTCTAGCTTCATAGTCTAGAAGCACCCCTCATTGTATCCAAACAAACCCTAACAAAGAGTTCGATGTTTGGTTCTCGATTATAATCCATTGAAAATACATATATTTCTCAACTCTCTAACCAAGTATTGTCAGTTGTAGACAAAGGTTGAGCTGCCATGCTATCATGGTCGAGTGTGAAATTTTCTACTGTCATTAGTTAGTCGCACGACTCACACGCTTACAGTAAGAGTAATATTTGTAGTGGTATAAGTATGTGTAAGTAAAAATTATGTTACCTAGTTGCTTCATGTTCATCGTACTTTAAAGTGCGTCCAATTCCTTTTCGTCCATATAGTATAAGAATTTACTTTTTTCAAGACTATCTCTAGATAGAATGGATGAATTGAGACTAAGGGAAACTGGCCTAATCATTCGATAATACTACATTGTTGGATTTTCTTGAGGAAACCTTTCAAAAGTGAACATCGCTTATGGGACAAACCTTTATAGGTTTTATGTCGTCCTCTTGATTTGAGTTTTCTGAAGACACTAACCTAGTTAGCTATCCATTAGGCCTAAGTATTGGATCCACGGATTTATGAAATCAATTTCTTTGTTGTTTGTGACAAAATGAGAAGCAAACAAGATCATACAGAGAAGACAAAATTGGAAAACAGGAATGAGTAGAGCGCATTGCGTCAAGTATATTCATTAAAGGAAAAGAGTTGAGCTAAATAGGCTCTATAAAATTAAGAAGATCAAGAAACTAAACAAGAAATCCTAACTAACTTGTACAACTGGCCATGATAACTGGCAGTGTACAGTCACATATTGTTGAGGTTACTGATATAATTAAAACTCCCTCTTAAACTCAACAGTTACAAACATCAGTATTGATAAAGCCTAAGTGTTGCGAAATAAAAAAATGGATTTTCCAAACAAAAAAGGAATTCATAAAGGAAAATTATTGTTGTTCTATGTCTCAGATAGGCTTAATATACGTAACAACAAAACTAGACTCCAACTTTCACTTGAGTTGGGTTTCTTCTTTCTCTTCTTCCAAACTCTATATTGTTCTAATCTGGTCATTTTTTTCATTTTGGCATTGATATTGAAGGCTATGTTCTTTGCCTTTTGTCTTTTTCGCTGTAACTTCATATTCATAATTTGATCAGGCTTCTTATGTCTGTTTCTTTCATCTTCTTTTGCAACAAATTTGTCTTTGAGAGTGGGATGATGCCACCACTGCAAACTATGATCAATGCCCTTCATAGCTTGGGCTACATAGTCAATGGACTGTTTCCACATTAACTCAGAATACAATCTGATTTCTTAAAAACTCCATTGCATGAAAATGGTTTCAAACTAGTCTTCATTGAGATCCTCATCCATGTCTTCATATTCTTGTTTTGGCTTCTCACCACCATCATCATCATCATCGATTGATTTCTCAATCCATTTCAAATCTGTATCAACATTATCTTCTTCTTCAGCTGCTTCATTGGCAGTCATAAGTGTACTAGTTTGAATGATTCTGTCACCAAACCTTCTTTCAAGCACTTCTTTTGCAGTCACCAAATCATCCACTTGGTTCTGAATGCCAAGTAGGATTTCTTCTCCAAACATCAATTCATCAATTTTTTTCTTCTTTTCCATTATTGGAAGGCACTCATCATAAGACAGATTATCATCATCAAACTTAATTTCAAGATTTCTTACTTCTGTTTCAAAGAGGCCAATTTATGCACAATGTTCATCAATAATTATTGATTTTGATCCTTTGTTTTCATCAACAAACACTACTCGAATGATTTCATCGATGCAGGTTGCTTTACTAATAGCTTCACCATCAGTTTCTGCAATTTTCTCACGCTTTGCTTCACACACATATGCTTCTTCTCTCTCTTTCTCTAGTAGCTCTGCTTTAGGCACATGTGCTCCTTCATTATGTTCCTATTGTAGATCTTCTTTAGACACATATTCTCCTTCATTTTGTTCCTTTGTTAGCTCTGCTTCAGACACAGATGCTTCATCCAGAGTAGCAACATTCAACAAATTGTTGCTCCCTCTTTCATTGTACTATGTTTCTAGAATACTCCAAACTTCTTTCAAAGATGTCGTTGTTTCTATCATGTGAAACATACTATCATCCAAGGCTTGTTGGATGATATGCAATGGTAATGTATCCCTTTCTTGATCATGTAGATTAAGATAATTTTCTACAAGACACAAATAGGTAATCATTCTAACATAACAAAATTCAAAATTCTTACCATTATACTGTGGCAGTAATGGTAGGTTCATGCTCATGTTGCTCCAAATATCATCAAGTTTCCTCTGATATGCTTATTGTGTGAGCTCCTCAGGTACAAATGGAACCTCTTAATTTATATCTGCGAAATATTCTTCCATTTCTTTGTTGTTCTCTTTCCATATATGTATGAGATCTCTTCTCGACTTCTTGAGTCATCTTTGCTAACCCATGACATCGTTTCTTGGCTGTTCATTCACCAATTCGATCATACTTGTGGATCGACTATTCTATCTTGTCACATTGATACCGCTTGATGCAAACAGTGTGGGTCTTGTTGGATCTAATTATTTGAGCATAAGATATTGTGAGGGATTTTCTTTATTTACCTGTTTCCTGTGCATAAAACCAGGTGTGTGAAATCCTATGTTGTGACTTTGGGTCGAAAAACATGGGGTAGACTTCTTATTTAGCTTCGATCTGGCTAGATCTGACTATTTGAGCTCGATATCTATAGAGTCAAAGCTCTGAGCTCTATTCTTTAGAAATTGTATCCCCTCTAATGGCAGAATTAGGCTTTCTCGGTTTACTCAAGATCCAAAAAAAAATTTGTTGTTTAGATTCTCATATGACTAGGGGATGAAAACCAGGCGCTTCGGGATTTTGGGATTCAGGCGTTAAGATGCGTGAAGGTATCAGTTCCTTCAAATATCCGAAATGTCGAACAAAGGATGCACTGCAAAGATCAACGATGGTCGTTGATTTGAGATTAACGGTTCTCAATTATTTTTGGAATTCATGCCTTCGAGCCTTTGGGGCTCCGAACGATATTCCTTTCTTACCTTGAAATCCTCCGAACTCACGAAATTCCGAACAAGGGAATAGATTGATGGTCTTAATTACCCGTCTAGATCTACGACTCAGAATTATTTTGGGAGTTCGAGCTTCGAAGATCTTTCACCGCTCGCAATCACAATACTCACAAAGTGTCGAGGCGATGATGTTAGGGTCCTAACCCACACATAAGTAGAACAATATATTTAGATGTAATAAAGGTCAATATTAATAAGGCCTTTCAATAAAATAGAATAAGGTGGATGTAAGAAGACCTAATAGAA
>JZKD02S1946358.1:1025500-1062178 GCA_000966675.3 Picea glauca | reverse complement strand
CCAGAAGAAGAAGGAGATGAGGGAGGAGGCGAAGGAGGTATCCCAGATCCTCCTGCAGCAGGATTTGTGTTTGGATCTGTAGGATTCACAGTAGGATCTATATCACCTAGTTGTTCTCTGACTTCAGAGAAGTCTAGAGGTTGGCTCCACGGGCGATGTGGTTGCCTAAGACTAGCAAAGGCTTTGTGTGATTTAATAAGAGATTGTCTAAAGATTTCTTGTATATCACCGCCTGTAGGATTAGGGGTTGTTGGCTCAACTGTGATTTGAGGATCTTCGGTTGAAGTAGTTGTTGTTTGAGGGGGGATATTATCTTGTGAACGGCTTCTAGTCACTATGGGTGTGCGATTAGGTGGGGGAGGAGTCTTGCAACCGCCTCGTGTCATTAATTAAGTTCAGTCCCTCCTTCTAGAACCATTTGTTGACGGGGGAAATCGATCGTCCGTCAACTAAGAGAGTGGAACCGGTCCTGGGTTGTCTAATAACCCAAGCCGTTTGGAATGGACCACCCTGACGAGTTTAACGACTCCATTGGCCGCCCTAAGGTCTCCTAAGAAAACCAAAGAGGAATGATCTGAGCTAAGAAATCTAACTAAACTAAATAAGATAAACTAAACTATAATTGAATGAAAGAATCTAACTAAAGTAAAGGAAACTAGAAACTAATAAAGCAAACTAAACTAACTGCACTAATCTAACTATGAACTACTAATTGTAAGATACTAACTATGATTATAATAACTCAAATCTACTATCTAATTGTCAAGTTAATTACAGTTTATTCACAAATGTACATTACATACAATCTACAGATTTATATAAAACCTGTGAAACTAATTTGCTTGCTGTCCCAAGACATCGAAGATAACTCTTTTTGGATTTTATAATTTATGAATAAGAAAGTAAACTAACTGAAATTAAACAATCTAATATAATTTACTGAAATTAAATGATCTAATATAAATCTAATCAAGATTACATCTATATTAAACTATTTAATGAAAACAGTAAGCTAAATACTAATTAACCTGGAAACGCTCCAAGTCTGCCCTGTGTATGATTGCTTCTTAAGCTGATTGGAGGAAGAAATTCACACCATTTAGCCATTAAGCTTCTCGCAAAGGATCATCTATGATGCTTCCTGAAGTATGTTACAAGACAAACAAGACATAAAAGAAATCATAACAGTCTTGTGATTATAAACTCCTGCAAAAGGGAAACCTATTATGCAACAAATTCATATAATACAATTCGATTTATGAAGAAGACAAAGCTATCATTCACAAACAAAATCAACAACTGTTATGTCCTTTATCTATTTGGAAGAAACAAGATATAGTAAATAAAATTATATTATTTGAATTTGATTTAGATAAAAAAAGTAATACTAAACCATCAACAAAGTGATATACAAAACATGGAACAAAGTATTGATATATTGAAAAGCGAAAGCTATGACAAAACACCAATTATGCTCTAGTTTGAATCAAAGATCCATATCTTTGTTCTCCCCAACTGAGGATGATCGATTATTACAAAACCATAGGTTTATATAGGTTTCTCACAAGGTAAAACATCTTTGTGGATAACATCAAATAAGTTTACACAATCTGGGAATAATCCCAAAATCCCTTAAACTAAGTAACTAAACATGCAAGTGAAATCCTTAAGATATCTTCCAACTGCTCCTCGTATCCATTGCCAATTCGAATTTTCCTGCATTGGACACAAAGATCAAGTTAGAGGCGTATTTTATTAAGAAAATAGTAAAAAAAATGACTCTATAGATTCAGCTACAAAATCTCCTGATTCTGTAGCTGGTCTAGAATAGTAAACAGGACCAGATATATAATCAAATCAAATCGAATCGAATCATCATTTAATAATCAAATGGTTCAATAAAAACAATCCTTTAAATCAAACCAAATCGAACAGGATACAAACGGGACAAAGTAGGAATGCTTTGTTTTTCCAATTAACATAAGATCGAATCAAATCTTAACAAAACTGTTTCATGAATGTAATCGATGGTAACCATATCGTATGAGATACAAACAATCATTATTGATTTGCATAAGATTCATAACATTTAATTCACTGCCAATATAGAAATCTTGTAACAATTTCATGCATAACTGTATCCACGGGATCCAATCATAGACTTCGTAAACAGTTCACAGGTATTATCACTGACCAATTATAGCAGATTGATATCATTCCATTAAGAGCACGATATGAAATAGCATTTTTTTTTATATCCGGATGAAATCAAAATCCCTGAATATCAGCTCGAAAACCTTCATGTTCGATCACCACATAGTCAATAGACATAGGCGCAATAAAATCGACAGGATTCATGAATTGGGCAATAATCAATACGAATCTTTACTGAGTTAATTATAGACACAATATTGATATCCTGAACATAATCCAATTCAAGCAATAACGAGAATCAAATTAATTTCAAACCGGTTATGTATCAACAGAACAACATCAGATTTGGTCGAAAGACGTTGAAAATAGTTAACCTATTTATCAATTACATTCACATAGAACATCACCGTTTCAAATCGTAGCATTGACTGTATCAAAAAATGGGAATACCAATCAATAGTCTATTTTTAACAACTTCACTTATCAATAGAGCATCCAACTGAAATTAAATTTGAACAACCATATCTATTCGACAATCCACCGAATCGAAAACAAATCAAATTGAATCTGAAACTATAACTAAATTATGTACAGCAGAGCATTCTTATGTAACAGAGCAGGTGAAATATGTACACAGAGAGTAATATAAATGAGTGAAAATATACCATCACAGTTGCTAAGACTATGTCAATTTTGAATTGACAATTGCAGTAGCAGACTCAATGTTTTTGAATAGGATTGACCCGGCGGTTCGTTGCTTCTTATCGCTGGGTTGCATCCTTGCATTTTGGCCAGTGAGCTTTGCCACTTGGTTTTCCAAATCGTGAATTTTGGATTGTAATTTTGGGACATCCAAGTAGTATCTCTCTAACCAAAGTCCACACTGATCGCAAGGTGCAGCAACAGGTTGATTGGTCGAGGGTTTCGATGATTCCCCGAGGGTTTCATTGGGTGGTTTAATACCAGGAAAATCAGGGTTATCCCGCAGACAAGGAAGTAAGTTCTTAACGAAATCATAAGGTGGTTTGCCACACAAGCCCTCGGATTAAGGAGACTCCTCGGCGAGAAATCGTTCCACTTCAGAATCAGAGTCTTCGCTGACCACGATAGGCTCTAATTTAATAGGGGTCTTGGGTTTATTCCTCGCCATGCGAGAGATCAATCTTTCATTTTTCTTGCCTCTAGCATTAGCACCATTCTTTGCTTTAGTCTTTTTGGTTGTAGGCTTAGCAACTTCGGTTTGTTGAGTCACAGCCATAGGTGAATTCAAAGGTGAGTCGGGTTTAGGCTTGGGTAGAAAAACATTAAAAGGCACAGGGGTAGGTTTGCTCTCGGTTACCATGGGCTTGTCCACCTGTGGGGGATTCGATTCCTCAAAACCATTACGGTTGAGAAAATCATGCCAAGAATCACGACGTAACCCCAATTCATAAACAAAAATCATTTTAATCAACCCAACATGGAAGAGACTAGTGTCAGCCTGACTACGCTTGTACTTCTTAGCCATTTTGAACAAACTTCGGTGTAGATAGTGTGGCATACTAAGTTTGAAACCCATAAACACCATTAATAAACGTAGATGAAACAGGAAAAAAAACCCGTACCTGCCTTCACAAGTGACAAATTGCTTGATAATCATCAAGAGATCATACCAGCGGGGTTTCAACATCTTCGTAGGCAAACCTCTGTCGGATGAGCTCACTTTCCGAGACTAAAACAACAATTTCCATGGGACATTGTCAACCTTGCAGCTTTTGGACCACCTTTGTCCCTTGACAGGCAGGCTAGTTGCTGAGCTGAGGAATTGTTCACTGATTTCAAGCTGGACATCTCCAACTTTGGCTCGGCAGCCATCAAATGACAATGCAAATTGCCAAGCCACAGCGAAATTAAAACCATCGAACTTCCTTATAAACGGAAGCCACCCGAACTCTTCCAGGTCGCTATAGGCACCATCAAATGTCAACAGTGCTCGGCATCCATTGGGCTCGACCCTTACAACAGGAGCCATGTCTTTTGTACACGGTAGGGTTTGGACTAAACGAAACAATGCACAAAGTAAAAAATGATAGGGTTTGATAGTTTCATCGCTCAAAGAGACCGGAATTAACTGCATGCGTGCGAAGGTTGTGGGATTACCACTGCCATGCATTGTATTAATGACCATGTACAATGCTGTTATAATCATAATCACTCAAACCATACATATCGGCCAACAAATAGGTGAATTATCATATCAACGTGCCATTAATCTGAGTCAGAACCAACACCATATGTGATAATCATGCGCCAAGTGTTAAGTTTAATCAACATAGTACCCAACACTAACCATCGATCAGTCGTGTCAATTCAATGTTTCAAACCAATGTTAATTTATTCATGCCAATACATAGTTCGAAACTATTGCTCGTTCCATGTAATATCAAACTTCACAAACAATGTATCGAAGGTTCAAACCATAAAATCCAAAATCCAAAAGGTTGATCAAAGCATTTTTGCAAAGCTCAAACCATTTCCATTTCATATGAAGCCAAACTCATGATATTGCCAATGTGCTTATAGCATAATCAAAGTGTAAAAACATTGCAACCAATGAGCATATGAAAATGATAAGTTAAGAGTTCGAAACAATAAGAATTATATCATATGTAAAACCAAAATCAATTATAACCCTTATGACATCAAACATGACTCATACTTAACCTTTTCAATACTTTATCAAAGCAATCAAGTTGCGCAATTAAGTGAATGGATATAGTTTGAGAGAAACTTTTGCAACGATTTGATAAACTAGTGATCAATTGTCTTTCAGCAAATCAATCAAAGACGACGACAATCTAAGCAACGAAAGAGGCGTTTTCACACTTTCAGTTGTGAAAACTGAATTGAAATCAAATTGTAATTGTCGCAAAATGAAACAAATATCTAGAAGCATAGTGTGATGATACTTTGTCGTTAAGAAGACAAGGGTGTAGGCAGATTTTATTAGGACAAAATAAAAATGAATTGGCTTCCAACACGTACCCTCAAATAAAATTTGTTCATGGCACAGAATTGCATGAAGCAACAAGCAGATCAAGGTCTCTTGGAATGTCAATTTGCAGAAGGGGATCAGATGTTTCTTCGACTGCAACCTTACAAGCAAACTTCCTTCAAGGCCGAACATTGTCAGAAGCTACCGCCCAAATTTTATGGTCCTTATACCATACTCAAGCATGTGGGACAAGTCGCCTATCAGTTAGCTTTGCCCAACAATTCGAAGCTACATCCTATTTTTCATGTTTCATGCTTAAAGAAGGTGATTGGAGCTAAATGCCAAATTCACAACAAGCTTCTAGAGTTAGCTGAAGAAGGATCCATTTGGCTACAGCCAGAAGCAGTTTTGGACCAGCGTGAGCATCACCTACATCATAGAACCATCAAGGAAGTGTTAGTATAGTGGAAAGATAAAACTCCAACAGATGCCACTTGGGAACCAACTACCATTCTGCAGCAATTTCCTCATCTCAAGCCTTGAGGACAACATTGTTTTTAAGGGGGAGGACATGTTAGGGTCCTAACCTACACATAGGTAGAACAATATATTCGGATGTAATGAAGGTAAATATTAATAAGGCCTTTCAATAAAATAGAATAAGGCGGATGTAAGAAGACCTAATAGAAGCTTCCGCTTCTAGAAGGATCTTCTTCTAGATGCTTCTTTTTAGTACATAGGATTCTAGGGTATGAGAACCCTAGCTTGGATATCATTGTAATAGAGCTCTTCTCAACTAGAGGTTGCCCCCTCAAAGAGGCCCGTGAACATTTCTTTCAGATTCAAAGTGTTATTTCTATTGTTATTCTTATATCATTTCAGTGTTATTGTGGTGAATGTTCTAGTTATATTGCTGTTATTATTCCATTACTAGCATTTTATTTCAGTTCTGCATACATTTTATATATGGTATATTACAGATGAATTATCCATAGAGCTGTATATCCAACGATCCTTAGGCCTCTATAAACGAATGACCAAGATATTCTTCGGAACTCCGACATTCAGGAGTTTCTGACTGCTAATACACGCTGACCTCCGAAGTGTGAATCTCTGAAGTGCGAGATCTTCCTCCACATGGCCTCTTAATTTGACAACTGAGATTAACCTCAGAATCCTGGGCTTCAGGAGTTCCTTCTTTATGTTTTTGACTCTCCTTTGAAGTGCTAAGTCTCCAAAGTGTGAGATCTGGTGCCGTGTGTCCTATATGATGGACGGTCCAGATGAACTCCGGGCTTCGGGCCTTCGAGATTTCTGGCTTCTCGCATTCATCTTCCTTCCGAAGTGATTGTTGTCAGAGTGTAGGATTTCCTACCATGTTTCCACTTGGATCAACGAACTAGATCTACTCCGAATATTCGGAGCTTTGGGCCTTTAGGAGTCCTTTACTCCTTAGCTTCTTCTTTCTTCCTCCCAGAGTACGAGATCATCTTACGCGTGTCACTTGTTTGAATATCAACGACCACGAGTGATTTCAGAGACTCAACTCGCTCACTCTTTAATTTCCTTCCTAATCTCCACAAAGCGAAGATGCTTGCCCGAGGTGGGATTGATATCCACCATTTATCTATTGATCTAGAAAGATCAACGATCCTGAGCGATAGCGGTCTCACAACTTGCTCATGATTTAATTTTCTTCATGATCCCCACAATGTGAAGATGCGCGTTCGTAGCGCGATTGATATTTGTTGTTGATCTATTGATCTAGAAATATAAATGATCCTGAGCGATAGTAGTCTGATAACTTGCACAAATTTTAATTTGCTTCCCAATCCCCGCAATGTGTCCCCACCATCGATCTCTCTCTAATGAGATATGATGGTCGTGGCTTGATCTTTGCTTGATCTGATGGCTGATCTTGCTCACGCTCAGATCTTACGGTTAAAAAGAAATTTCTCCTTACCTACGAGCTTGTCATTTCTAAGATTAATTAATGGCTCAGATCTATTCACAAGGACGATCTTACGGTTGTTGAGCTTGTCTTTTGCTGCTTATGAGAAAACTTTCTCGTTAAGAAATAATTTCACGAATTCTTTAAATGCTCACGAATATTTAATTATTTCGTCCTTTTGCAGCTTCTTCTTCTTCGTGCTTGTTGTCTCCAATGATATTTTTAGCGTACTTTGGACTGTGAACTGTTCTCCAAGATCTGTGAAGAATCTTGTGCCACGTTCTCTCGTTTGCAAGACAATGTAAACTTTGCACTCTTCTTCTTATGATCGGGCTGCTCTCTAGACACTGTGAAGAGGCTTACGTCCTAAGATCTGATACCATGACAAAATGAGAAGCAAAGAGATCAACATTAGGTTGAGATTTCTTGTTTTCTCTAGTTTTACTCTACGAAATCAAACAATGACTCTATTAACCCTCAGACAATGTCTTTTTTGGGCAAATCTCACGAGTATCCTGACATCATGGAGAAATGATTTGGCACACAATAAGGTATTTTAGAAATAACAATCGGTACACTTGGAACACATTATCTCTACATACGACCAAAAGAATCTACCATGAATGAACAAACATCTAACATACATATTTACAGAGGATTCATGGGTTGCATTTTGCGGATTAGCACAATCATTTTTCTTCATTCGATTAATTATTTGGACGCATTACAAACTAATTTTTATGGATGGTGAAATCCAATCTGTTATCAACTTTCGTATCAATCATGTACTTGAGATTGTTTCTAAATCTTCATGAATGAATTTAAAATATCCCTTTTAATGTAATTTTTTTTAAGCTTAACGATCAACAATAGAATTTTCATCGTGTAGCAAAACATAAGACTCACACATATTAATATTCACACATGCCAGATGTATATTACATTACTTGAGCATAACTGGTTAGAGGAGACAATAAGGAAGAATTTAAACCCAATGCAAGAAGACTCAATCGTAATTTAAGCCTTGTAAAGAAAGGCTTGATTGTGATTTAAACCTCTTTTAAAATCCATGAAATTTTTTATGACTATCAAATTCTGATGGTTGTAGACTTATGAATTGAAAACATAATCATATTAGAGCAACGTCATTTCGGCTTACTCATGCCATTGTTTTAGTGCTAATTAACTTAGATTGTTTTATAAATATGAAGAATTCATTAAATATATAAATATAAAAAGAATTGAAAACATAATCATATTATATTAGCTTCGTTTTGGCTTACTCATGCCATTTTTTAGTGCCAATTAGCTTAGATTGTTTTATAAATATGAAGAATTTGCTTCATTAAATATATAAATATAAAAATAAATATATATGAATATGATTAACTTAGATTGTTTTATAAATATGAAGAATCTGCTTCATTAAATATATAAATATATAAATAAATATATATGAATATGATACATAATTATCATGAATTAATATAAAGTAAAAAAGGAAAAGTTTTCTTTAGAAAACATTGAAATGGACACTGAAAAAATGGTTGAAAACCCTAACCAATTTAACTTGTTAATGAATCAAACAAAAATGTTTTGTGACATTTATGAAATAATATAATAATAATAATAATAATAATAATAATAATCTATTTTTTAAGGTAATGACCAAGCCACACCAAATTGTTGTATGAGACCCCCTTGTTTGTGGGACAAGGGACCCCCTTCCGCCCAGCGATTTGATTGATAAAGCCTACGGAGGTATACATACTCTACCCCCCTCTGGATTTGAACTTGTAACCTCTTAAGAGGAAACACATGTTCTTAACCATTAAACCTATTCAATAAAATATGTAATTTAATATAATTATAATAATCAATTTAATAAAACATTTAATTTATTATTATTAAAATTATATTAACAATAATAAAAATAATAATTTTTAATATATTTTTTTATTATCTTTAAGACCTATTTTATATCTTTGAAATTGAGGAAGAGGAAGTATAGATTGTGTTTGCATTAGTTAAGATCTTAAAGAAATAATGTTTTAAAACCCAATTTTATTTAATTTTCCATTCGTGATTGAAATAAAGTTTTTTAAACACCTAATATAATATGTTGTTCTTATAGTGTTAGACTTGCATGTTGCTAAAAAGAAATTCTACACTATTGTTTAATGAAATTTTATATATAATCAAATGGATTTTGTATTGAAGTGATTGTTTCTTTGTTACAAGAGTTAATGGTATCCATTCAAAAACATAATGGACTGAAATGCCATTGAAGGCATATGTTTAAATTCAAGCTTGTGACTATAAGAATGAAATTATTTTGCCTTATTAAGGTTTAGATATAAAATCACCAAGGTTATTTTGAAACCGTTCATCAACCTCATAATTTTCCAATAAAACTGCATAAAAATTCAACCTTGTGACCGTAAGAATGAAATTATTTTTCATTATTATAGATTATTATAAAGTTTGGATATAAAGTCACCAGGTTACTTCGAAACCATTCATGAACCTCATAATTATGAATATATATGAAGGATCCTAACTTTTCATAGTAAATGGGCTAAAGCAAAATTCAATAAACAATATCGTTTACATTAAATATTATTAAATTGTTGGAAAAGAGAATTTTAATAAAATATAAATTTATAAAACATCTATTATAATTAAGTATAAATTTTAAAACACCCATTCTAATTAAGGATAGTTATTTTGGATAATATGGCTATATTAAAGTAGAGTAGAGTAAATGGGTTAAAGCAATATTTAATATAAAAATATTATTTACACTAAATATTATTAAATTTGGAAAAGATACTTTTAATGAAGTATAAATTTGTAAAACATCAGTATAAATTTATAAAACATCAATTTTCATTAATGATAATTATTTTGGATAATGTGACTATATTAAAGTGGAGTGGGAGACCTTTTCAATTTAAGATAAGGTGCAAGGTGGTTATTAGTCCCTGCTAAAGGTGTAGAGGGACTATAGTGATCGATAATTTGTTGACTTCATATTAATATGTTCTTTGACTATAAATTTTTGCATCATCTCTATTGTTGGAACTATAGAACTAAAAACATTATTTTTGATATATAAAAAAAACCTTATATGTCATCATCTCATTGGAGAATAGGTTCGAAGTCTTATTGCCAGCTTCACTATTTCCAATGTTTTAAATGTTTAGATATCCAAAGTTTTGAGCATCCACACTCTTTTTTTATTTTTTATTTTTTATTGAAATCTTTACATACTGAAAGTTTTGAGCATCAACGCTCTTTTTTAATGTTTTTATTATTTCTATTTTTATTGAAATGTCACATACCGAAAGTTTTGAGCATTGACACTCTTTTTGAGGTACTTGAATAGGCCTAACAACTTAAATGTTTACATAGAGCGAGGCCCTTAAATGGGCCTGACAGCTTAAATGTTTACATAGCGCAGGGCCCTTAAACAGGTCTGCAAACTTAAATGTTTACTTAAAAAGGCCCGTCACAGTACATTTTTCCTTGAATTTTTCCATACAATGTTGCAGTGAATTTGGACAATATTGTTGTCCACCGCCACTCGCATAGCCATCATATGTTTCATACTTCTTCTATGTTTGGAATGCAATTTAGTCATCATTGAAGATAGATATATTGTTTACTGGTTCACCGATTGATGCTTCTTCGTTGGTTCATTCCTTCGTCAGTTGTTGCTTGTTGTTGTTTGGTTCAACTTTGAAAGGTTGAGGTCCTGCATCTGCAGTTGGACCTGTTGGTGCTTGTTGCTTGCTTTTGTTTTCTTCAACTTTGCAAGGTTGGAGTCCTGCACCCGCAGATGGGGTTGTTTTTTAAGTTTGCAGGGTTTAAGTCTGACACCCACAATTGGACCTGCAATTTTGTCATTCATCATTGACGAGTAAGTTTCGATACCATAGTTTCATTTGTATTTGTTATTTGTTATTTACTGTTTACAATTTGCAAGTAAGAATGTTTAAGTATTTCCACTCACATGGTCATCATATGTTTCATATTTCTTCTATGCTTGAAATGCAATTTAGTCACCATTGAAGATACATATATTCTTTACTGGTTGACTGGTTGTTTTTTGTTCACTGGTTCGTTGGCTGCTGCTTCTTGTTGTTTGGTTCAATTTTTTAGGGTTGAGGTCCTGCACCTGTAGTTGGACCTATTCATTCTTTCTCACTAGTTTGTTGCTTACTGCTTTATTTTGTTTGCTTCGAATTTGCAAGGTTGGGGTCCTGCACCGGCAATTGGAGTTTTTTTTTGCACTTTGCAGGGTTCAGGTGTTGCACCCGCAAGTGGGCCTGCAGTTCTGTCATTCATCATTGACGAGTAAGTTTCAATACCATGCTTTCATTCATATTCATTTTTTATTGTTCGTTGTTTTCATTTTGCAAGTAGGAATGTTTAAGTATTTATTCATCATTCTTATCCTGCAGACTTTCCACAAAGGTTGGCATATCTTTTTCTTCTTCTCTTAAATTTTCCTCTGATGTTTTCCCTAGGCTTTGCACCATGTGCATGCCAATGTCATCTGCACAACTCCGACTGTCATTTTTTTAGCATTACAAATCTCGGTCCTTTGCCATATGTGATGAAGTGGAAATCCAACGCCTCAATTGAATAAGGAATTCTTTAGCCTTCACACCTTGCCCTTGATGATATTCCCAGCTTTCCCGGGAATGAGTACCTACCTATCTCATAAGGGAATTGAACCCGTGTCTTTCACATGAAAAATACGATGTCAATCTTGTTGCCTTTGCAGGATGTTCTTGTAGAAGAAAACTATAGGTAGGTGTATAAGGGATAGGTATGGTACAACGATGGCTAAGCTGCAACAAAATTACACAAAATTGGCATATGTTTTCCTCCTCTTAAATTTTGCTCCAATTTTTTTCTCCAAACTCTGAACCATACCTACATGTCTTTGAAAAATATTCTTGAGGAAGAAAAAGATGTTGAGATGGTGCTAGCAAGAATAGTTTTTTGTGGATTTCAAATTGCAATAGTCAATCTCTATGTCGCTCTGCGTGCAACATTGCTAACATAATGGATGTTTTTTCAAATGAATTACACCATTTACGTTTGAACGAAACCATTATCATTCTGGGAGACTTCACTGTTGACATGCTACAAAATAGTGCCATAACAAAAGAATTAGAAAACTACATGTGCAATTATAATCTTTGCTTTCTTTTGGTTAAGATAAAACGTGTACAAAACACACTTATTGACCATATATGGTGAAATGTGCCCATATCACAATATGACCTCTTTATCTTGTAAACAAACTGGTATGACCATGATACAATTTGACTTTAACTTGAATTATGAAATATACATTAAACATATTACAAAATTATATTTTCATGTCTCAAAGCATATCTGGATACTTTATTACACAAAACCAAATCATTCAACTAGGACCATCCAACTTCTTAAAATTTTCTGGCTTCTGATATATTTTGACCAGGAAAAATTCTATATAACCACAACCATGGATCAAGAAAAACAAAGGTTCATGCTTCTAACTCTATCTTTTATTCTGTTGCTTCGATTCTCATTTATTATATGTACATATTACTTATTTTTCCTTACATACCAGCTTACATTCATGTTCATTGTATTTTGTGCGTTCTTGCATTGAAACAAACAGAATAAATGGAGAAGACGAAGGACTCTTAACCACTAATGTAGAAGATGAGATACAAAGGTGCATGCTTCTACTCTTATTTCATACTCCATTATTTTGTATTTCATTTATTGTCTATATATTTTTTCTACTGCTTTTCACCTAATTTATTGTATGTAGATACTATGTATCTTCTTACATAATAACGTATCTTCATGTCAATTGTATTTTCTGTGCTGCTACATTGAAATAAATAGAACTGTATTAATTTTTTTACATGCCTTTCTACAGACCAACTTACCTCCATGTCCATTGTATTTTCTACATTGCTAAATTGAAAGAAACAAATTAGTTGGACAAGAGGATGAAATCTTATATGCCACAGTAGAGGGTGCTGGAGTACAATCTTCGAAAAGGTATACCAATTGTGATATTAAATCAAACACACAAAACGAGTAGGTGGATAAAATATTGGACTAGAAAATGATGATTTGGCAACCATGGGCCTTTGTTGAGAATTCCCGCTTCCGAAAATTTCCCTCCCCTTTTCTATTTTCCCATTCTCTATTATCCCTTTTTTTCCCTCTTCTATACTTAACCAAATTCCCCTTTCTTTTTCCCCTCTACTTCCCCTTTCTGGTTGCTTTAGTTAGTCATTTTTCTGAAAATGTCTAGATGCGTGGGTTCACATTTATACTCATGTTTCTATATCATGACTCCGACCGACAACTTCCTCAGTCCATACTTAGCCATTTTTTCAATCGCGTGTTCCCGGGCTGGCGGGCTCAAAATTGTGCTTCTATTGTTCTGTGTTCTCCAAAAAACATTAGGAGTTCTGCGATATACAGATTGACAGTCAGACTCCCAGGATTGCGGGCTCAAGATTGTGCTTCTATTCTTCCATGACCTGCAAACAACTTCCCTTCATTCCCTATTTCGTGTTACACATTTTTGCACTCAAAATTTCCAAGGCATACAATTTGACCGTCGAGTCCTCATGTTTCTTGAGTATCCCTTGACACCCTATTTCATATTCCATCTCCTTCGAGCATGTATATGACATCTAGAACAATTATGAGCAATATAAATGCATATTATTATTTAGTCATTTTGATGTTCATGTACACATGCTTGCATCATAAAAAGTTGGACAAGTGACATGGGCATGGGTAGTCAATAATCGCAAACATCAATAGAACGACAAGGCCAAAGGAAAAGATTCATACATTTTTCTCTTGCTATGTTTACCAAATAAATATCTTGAGCTATTTATTCATCTATGCCATGATAAATATGGTGATATCATCTGCAACACATGCTTTGTATTTCACAAGAGGTATTGACAAGTGCAAGTGAAACACCCAACATAGTGCAAGCTCCACAGACTAAGAGGTATGGTTACAAAAATCTGACCTACATACTTCATCCAAGTTGTGTGTCTACTTGTACATTTATGCCAAAAAAAAAGAAAACAAAAAAATGATGCAGACTGTCATTCACATTTCTTTTTCTGTTCAAAAAATGTCACCGGGTCTAAACTTTTAACACCCAATATACTATCGATAGAAGGCTTGAATAACCATCGAACTAGGTAAGTGTTTGTCGGGGACATATATAGCTCCTACTTAGACAAGGAAAACAAAACTATATGCATTGTGCGTGATGACATGAGAGAAAACAAAGCCATGATGACAGTCACATTGACTATCCCTACAAAATCTATCCAGAAACATGCAAAAAATATCTTTCCAGGTAATGGTATATCCATTACAAATTTTAATATATTGTCAAAAATAGTATATGACCGTGGTGATTGTGATCGGATTATATCTCTCAATGAAACAAGTATTGTGGAAACAATCCCTTCGATTTGTTCAGAATATTGTTTCATACCAGACACAACAATCAACCAACTTTCACAAAGCGATGACACTTACCCGATCAGAACCATTGGTGTAACTTTCACACTCGCAAGAAAAGTTGGATTGCAACACATTCTCCATATAAAAGATGGAGAGTCATACAACGACAAGGAAATGGTACCATTCTCCATATCTAGTTTTGTCCTTTACTTTCACATGTTCATATATCTCAGTTATGTTACCGGGCAGGATTATATCTCCATTTCCATCGTCGGTTCCAGGGGAGGCTTGCTCAACATTGCACTTCCATTGTTCTGTGACCTACAAACAACACCCGGAGTTTCACGATATACAAATTGATCACCGAAGTTCGTTATCATGCCATGTTTCGTGTTACACATTTTGCAGTCAAAAGTTCAGAGACATACAAATTGACCATCGGGCCCTCATGTCTCCTGAGTATAACACTTGACCCTGTTTTGAAGCCTGATCGATCGCTTTCCATACTTGGCCATTTCTTGGAATCTCTTTCGCAGGTTGGCGGGTTCACGAAATGTCCAATGCTTAATCACTATTTTCCATCCCTGCCACCTTCGCACTTATTTCTAGATATACAATTATTAATATTTAATGCTAATAGCTCATCATGTAGGAACCGTAAATATTGTCATTAATGTCCAAAAGGCTGGAGGCGATCCGTTATTAGTACAAATTAAACCAAGATTTGCGGAGCGTTGTATTATCCCTTCCGAGTGTTCATTTCAAGCATCATGGAATCTCTTTCATGCATCGTCTCGTTCGTGGCTTCATGAAATCTGTAATCCTTAATTGCTCTTCTCCTTCACCTCCACCTTCTCACTTTTTTCTAAGTATGCAATTAGTAATCTTTAATGGTAACAACTCATTATGCAGGAACCGTAGAAATTGTCATTAATCAGTGAGAGGCTCGAGGAGATCTCCCATTGATACTCATTAAACCAAGATTTGTGGAGGGTTATATTATACCTCCAAATGTTCATTTCAAACATCCTCTGGAGTAAACGAACATTCTTGTTAACTTATGGCAGTAGTTCAACAACAGTTCTGTCCAGATACAGTAAACACCTTCGGGCATGATGACCATAACTTCCAGTGGTCCAGGGAATATTCTTACTAATCATCTCCTTCTGCCCAGAATAAAAGAAGGATATGGTCCATTGTTTCACTGAGAGATATATTTCAAGCTAAATAATTCCAGAGAAACCCCCCCTGCTCAGAAAACTCCATCCTGCATTGATGGTCGGTGCAGAGGTTGATGCGGTTGATTTCGAGTCGAAAGAAGATGATCTGATGGACGATGATACGATGATGGATGATGGAAATGAAAATGATGTTCCCACTCCTGCACCCAAATTGAAATCCACCATAACAGGGGGAACTTCCTGGCTCAACGATGGCGGCCCTAACAAGACCAAAGGAAGAGGTTTTAGAAAATAAATCGACATTGAATGCAATAACCGCTTTGCAGCTCGAGAGTTTGAGTCTCTCAAATCGTATGGCAGTCCTCGCCCTCAGAGATGTATCCTTTCCTTTTATTTTTAGGGTTTTGTATGGGGTTTGGATTTGTCCCTGGTGCAGGTTGTGTCCCTGAAGTATTTGACTATAAGGAAATGGTCTCTTGGTGGGCCAAGAGATATATTTCAAGCCAAATAATTATTCAATTACGGGACCACTCTCTTATTCTCTGGATATACAATTAACATCCTAGGGGGTGAGGACCAGAACTCCCAGTGGTGCAAGGCATATTCCTACTACTCATCCCCTTCCGCCTAGAATGAAGTAATTTGGACCTCTGGAATTTATTGTGCATCCTATGTCCCTGAAGTCTTTACCTGTAAAAGGTGGTCTCTTGGTCCCCTTCCTCCCAGAACGAAGTAATTTGGACCTCTGTAATTGCTCGTGCAGGATGTGTCCCTGAAGTCTTTGATTGTAAGGATGTGGTCTCTTGGTGTGTCCTCACTTTCAGTTTCAGGGTCTTCCACTTGCCCTTCAAAATTTTTCTCTTCTTCCTCATGGGAAGCTTGTGAGAACTATCAATTTTACCACTAGGATGGTTCTTATCTCCTCTTGCATTTGAAGAATTATGGGTTTCTTTATTACTGGGGTGGGTTGTTGGAGCGATGCTCTGTGATGTCGTACTCTTGGCAGTGGTAGCCGGGGATTGGACACTCTTCTCACTGGGGTATTCTCCCTATTTTTTGTACAATTCAGTGGTGCTTTGCAATGTCTCTAGGTCGCCAACATCAGGAGCAGGAGTGTTGTTGACATGTTTCAAGACAAATAATTATTCCACTGCGGAACCACTCTCTTGTTTCTTTGTCACCTCAGTTCTTCCACAAGATGTTGACATTTTTGTAGCCAACATTGACCTTCAGAGGAGAAGACTTCAGGGATTTCCTAAAAAATCATGATAATCATTTTTGTATGCATGTTCAAGAGCTTGTCGATGGCTCTTGCATGTTGTCGCACTAGATGAACAACAAAAAATTGTATGCATGTTTTCTTTTTTTTTTTGGTAACTCCTCTACCTGTATCTATAACAAAAATGTTCAATGTTTCGGTGCAAAGAACTCAGTCCAATGTCTATGGATAAATACATATTACCCACTATTTGTTTTATAGATTTACTATTAAAAACATTCCTTGGAATCTTGGTTGGTGCTTCTTTGCTCGATTTAACACCTCTTCTCATTTGCATGGTTTGATAGTCTCGTAATTCTTAAATATTGTATTGAGTCAAGTAATTTGATCTAATATGGAGCATTGAACAATTATATGACAATGCATTGTGTCAATCACATGAGGCTTCTATGGAAACATAAATGAATTTGACACAATTTCAAACCAACATTCAATTCCATTCGTAATGCAGATAAAACATAGCAACAGTAATTCACGATGCAGGAGTTGGGGCCCCGCCCAAGAAGTTTATTTCTCATCTCAACCTTGCTGAGAGAACGATCTATTATTTCCCTCTCACTTCCTTGATTCATTTACTCCCAAAGTAAACATTTTATTGGTTGTCCATCCCCTGGCCTCTATTTGAGCAGTTTTACTTTATTAATGAAATTACCAAATTTCTTCTTCACAAATATTTGAAAAAAAAATGATATATGCTAGCTAAAGTCAAATGGGGCTATGAAATCAACTGCAATATTAAAATTCAATTTCATCGTTGTTATACTTACGGTCAAGTTGGAAGTACAATAAGTTTATTTCTAGATATGCAATTATTAAGCTTTAATGCTAACAACTCATCATGCAAGAAGTTTAATACTTAAAATAATATTTCAAGGAATTAAACAATGTATCAAGAACACAATTACTCCCACAAGTTTCAATAAAAACAAATCTTTAACAAAGCATTTGCTCACACCCTTTTTAATGATACAAGCATAATAGAAAACGAATAAGAGTATAAAATATTGGACTAGAAAATGATGATTTTTCAACAATGGGGCTTGTTTGAGACCATTAACCCCTTACAAAAATTTTCCTCCACTTTTCTATTTTCCCACTCTCTTTTATCCCATTTTTTCCCTCTTCTATACTTAACCAAATTCACCTTTATTTTCCCCCTCTACTTTCTCTTTCTGGTTACTTAGTCATTTTTTCCGAAAATCTCTAACTGCGCAGGTTGGCGAACTCACGGGTTTACATTTACACTCATGCTTTTATATCACGACTCCGATCGATTGCTTCCCCATTCCATACCTAGCCACTATTTTGATTGTGGATTCTCAGGCAAGAGGGCTCTCGATTAAACTTCCATTGTTCCATGACCTACAAACAACACCCAAACTTCCACGATATACAAATTGACTGCCAGACTCCCACATCATCCCCTCTTCCGTGTTACACATTTTTCACTCAAAATCTCTGACACATATAATTTGACCGTCGGGGCCTCACATCTCTTGGGGAACCCTTGTCACCCTATTTTGAAGCCTGTCTGGCCACTTTCCATACTTGTCCATTTCTTGGAATCTCTTTCGTGGATTGTTGGGTTGGTGGGTTCACGAAATCTCCAATTCCTAATCGTTGTTTCATGTGCCCGCCACCTTCGCACTTCTTTCCAAGTATGTAACAATTGAGGTTTAATGCTAACAACTCATCATGAAACAACCGTAAAAATTGTCATTAATGAGCAAAAGGCTCGAGGAGGCAGTCACACTGACTATCCGTACACAACTTGTCTGGAAACATGCAAAAAATATCTTGCCAGCTAATGGGATATCTATTACAAATTTCAATATATTAAGGAAAACGAGTCTGACTGACCATTTCCCTATTCCATACTTAGCCACTTTTTCAATTGCGGGTTCCCGGATAAGACAACTCAAGATTTCGCTTCCATTGTTCTGTGACCTGCAAACATCACTCAAAGTTTCACGATATACAAACTAACCCCTGGACTGCCCCATCATGCCCTCTTCCATTTTACATGTTTTTCACTCAAAACTTCCAAGACATACAATTTGACCTTCAGGCCCTCACCTCTCTCGATTATCCCTTGTAACCCTATTTTGAAGCCCGACCGACCGCTTTCCATACTTATCAATTCCTTAATTGCTCTTCCTCATCCCCGCCACCTTCACACATGTTTCTAAATATGCAATTAGTAAGCATTAATGATAACAACTCATCATGCAGGAACCATAAATAATTTCATTAATGAGCAAAAGGCTCTAGGAGATATCCCATTAATACACATTAAACCAATATTTGCAGAGGTTTATATTATCCCTTCCGAGTGTTCATTTCAAACATCATGGAATGTCTTTCATGGGTCATCGATTTGGAGGGTTCATGAAATATCCAATCCCTGATTGCTCTTCGCCATACCTGCCACCTTCACACTTCTAACTATGCAATTACTAAGCTTTAGTGCTAACAAATCACCATGCAACAACCGTAGATATTTTCATTAATGAGAGAATGGCTCGAGGAGATCTCCCATTCACATGCATTGGACCAAGATTTTCGGAGGGTTATATTATCCCCTCCGACTGTTCATTTCAAACATCGTCTGGAGAAAATGGATTTTCTCGTAAACTTATGGCACCATCTTGACAAAATGTTTGTGGAGATACAGTGAACACCTTCAAGCATGACAACCAGAACTTCCAGTGATCCAAGGCATACTCTTACTACTCATCCCCTTTTGCCTAGAACAAAGTAATTTGGACCTCTGGAATTTCTCGTGCAGGCTGTGTCCCTGAAGTTTTTGACTTTAAGGAGGTGGTCTCTTGGTGCATTGAGAGATATATTTCAGGCCAAAGAATTATTCCACTGCGGGAAAACTCTCTTGTTTCTTTGTCACCTCAGGTCTTCTGCAAGATGTTAATATTGTCAGAGCCAACATTGACCTTCAGAGGAGAATACTGCAAGCAGTTCCTAAAAAACCATGATAACGGGTTGGACCTCTTTCCCGATTTCCTGGAAGACTCGACGACAGTTCCTGAAGATATCAGAAGGTTGCAGGTTAGTTTATTTAGAAATCCATTTCAGGAAATTTCCTTGTTGTTTACAAGAATAACGAGACAAGAATCCACAACAAGTATTTCTTGCATGATTCTTTATATTTTGTATTTCACATTCAAGGAACAAACCATTTTTTATTGGGGGGAGCTAATTTCCATTGAAATTTGTTCCCAATTGTCATGATTCAAAGAGGAGAAGAAATTTTATATGTCATCCTACTTGGTTTTCACAATAGCGCATTGTTGTCCGTTTCCAAAATTGTCTGTGTCCAAGAAAGTAAACTGTGAATTTGACCTAGTAACCTTCTGGTACCGGGCCTTATGGAGGCACAAGGCCTCCCATTGTTTTTATGAGGTTTTTAATGACTTTGCCTCAGTTTTCAAATATTTATTGTTAGGAAAGGATGCTCCCCACATGTCTGACCAGTAAACCAATTTTTTGGACAGGAAGGGGACACTTGAACAAATGGAGAATTACAATGTGATAATGATAATGATCCAAGGAAAATCCTGCTTTTCTTCCATGTTACATTATGGATAGAATGTTTATTACAAAAATAGCAAGGCAATACAACTACTAGTTGCATTTCTTACATGAGAAGAGAAAAAAGTAGTTCATTCCTCTGCCTTGGAAAGTCGGGGACTTCGTGTTCAGGAACATCAACAAGATTGATGAATTCGCATGCCATTTCAACAACTTGAAATTAAGATATGCTGAAAGGCTACGAGGGTTCGAACCTAATGGGATATTTTTAGAACATTTACTAGCAGTTGGCTTCAACAATTCTTTTATCTAGACACGCCTGAACGAAGACATAGACAATGATGACAACACTCATACTCCTTGCATTGGCGACCTAGAGACATTACAAAGCACCATTGAATTGTACAAACAACATGGAAAAGGACCCGGTGAGAAGAGTGTTCAATGCCCTTGTACCACTCCCAAGAGTACGACATCCCAGAGCATCACTCCAATGTCCCACCCCAGTAAGAAAGAAACCTAGAATTCTTCAAACAGAGGAGGAGATAAGAAACCTCCTTGCGGTAAAATTGATAGTTCTCACAAGCTTCCCATGAGGTAGATGACAAAAAATGTTGTAGGGAAAGCGAAAGAGCCCAAAATTGAAAGTGAATACATGGAACTTGATACTGGTCTGGATAACATAATCTACAACGTTGATTAGCTCGGGGAGGCGATCCACCATAGTCCCCTAATGGAAATAGCTAAGACTGAAATTTTTTACGAAGATGAATCCTTCATATTCCAAAGTGTTTTTTTGACAACGAATCTAAAAATTTAATTATTGAAAAGAGAGATATAAGAAATAAGAAAAGGAAATATCCTTCAGAGATTAACCTTAGGAACATGCAACCGTCCCAAATATCCCTACTTCATCGAGCAACCAGAGATTCTCTTAATGATTCCATTGGAGGCATTGAGGCAGAGAATGCCAGACTGAAGGACCGACTTAAGGAATTGGAGGAATATTTGATTCCTATCCCATTGTTTTCTAGTCCTTTAGCAATAACCATGTCTGCCACTCATGTAGCCAAGTTAAAAGGATCATCCATCCTCATCACATCGTGTAGAGGCTGTGGAGAAGAATATCAAGAAAATAATGGAGCTAATTATTTAGGCTTGGGAAACATCACAAAGTATGGGTTCCCTTAAAATGAGGGCACATACTTTACACAAGCATTTGTAGGCAGATTTAAAAAATGAAGAACGTTTCTATCTAGAGACGGTCCTCCCTTTTGGCATCCATGTCGAAAACATGATAGATATGAGAAGAAGACAAGAAGATATCCCCTCCCCAATCTGGATCAAACAATTAAATGCATTCTCGACAGAGAAAGTTAAGAACCTACATCTCATTGTCCAATCATGTCAACAAGCCATATCAAATAAATAAGAATTATTTAGAAAGTTGACTGAAATAGACTTAGCCGGAAGTACCAATGAGGTCCAAGACCCCAACTTAATCGTCAACTCCTTGTCCTTAACCAAGCAAGCCTTCGATGAAAAATTTGATATTTTTAAGGGGTTGTCTTTAGAAAAGTTTTACAACATCCTTGAATATGGTGAAGATGACATGGACAACTCGCTAGTGGACTATTTGGTACAAAATGAAGAAATTGTGTAGGCTCTTTGTAATATTTCCTTCAATATAAGGGAATTAGAAAAGGAGATTTTCAACACAAAAATCCGGGATGAGACCAATGTGGCCCCAATGAGAGGCTACATTGATGAATGGCTCCAAAGGGCAATCGACAAACTCACCAATGAAGGGAAACAAGCAGTTGGCACGATTTCAGTAGCCGTTGACGAGAGAAATAAAAAGGAATCAACAAGAAAAAAGAAAAGGGGGAGATTGATACCATCATAGTAAGTCTATACTGATCACATCATTCTTTGTTTATCAATCTAGTTATTCCACCTCTTTAAATAGAAATGTCTAACCAAATATTGATAACTTCCAATTTCTTCTTTTCAGGTCTTGCTCTCTACCGTCGCCCACTTCTTCTTTCTACAGTCCTATTTCTTGTACTTATTTATTTTATGATCCGCAAGATCCCCAATCCCAGTCTATATGACAAATGCATTTAAATTTCTAGGAATATGTAATAGACATTATTATTTTTTGATAAATTTCAAAGAAAACTACTTCGGGAACAATCTCGACGGTGCCTTGTAACCTTGTTTTCGGAATGAAAAATTAGTTCTCTTTATGAATGTCGGTCATCTTTTTTTATTTTTATGTGCTCATAAATTTGTATCTTCAACTATGTTGGGTGTTAGGAAATTGTGTTTATTTAATTTTCAGGAAATTGTGTTTATTTAATTTGAATTTTTAATGTGTGTGATTCCTAGTCCTATTTTCTAGGAACCTTTATACATAGATCATTATGTATGAATTTCAAAATACATTAAAGATATAAAACATACAAGGTAGGAATGGAAATTTTGAACATGGCAAGTCAGACTCCAACAATATATCAAGTTACACGTGATGGGGATATATGTGCTCTTTTGTATCTGTCTATTGTACTACTGGTAATAGGAAAAATTATAGAATCTTATTACGAAAATAAAATCAACATGTATTATGAAAAACATAGTAAAATTAGAATAAAAATACTTTCAAAAACTAAACGGTTTCAATGCCAGAATTGCTCTAGGAGCCACATGTCATTATCTGCATGGATACCACCTGTACTTCATGATGCTTGTTAGGACCATACAATGTACCTTTTTTCTCACACTTTTTGCTACCTTTACACCCTTATTTCACTCACATTTAAACTCACATTATCACCTTACCCTATCTTTCCAAAGGTATACAACGTCTCTTCTCTTTACTATATGTTTAATCTGTTTTGCATATAATTTTACATTACTCTTGTACTTAACCATTGATCAGAAATGTATAAGTGCTGAAACAGTTCGAACTGTAGATTAGCATTAAGGCCTGTTACTGAAACAGTTAAATCACGCAAACCCTGTGGCTGCAACAGTCTGTGGACTATGATGTTGAAACAACAACTCACACGGAAGAAGCTGTTACACTCTCTATGGTCTACAATGCTGAAACAACAACTCACACAGAAGAAGTTGCTACACTCTCTGTGGTCAACGATGCTGAAACAACAACTCACACAGAAGAAGTTGTTACATAGTCCATGGTCTACGATGCTGAAACAACAACTCACACAGAAGAAGTTGTTACACCCTCTGTGGTCTACGATGTTGAAACAACAACACAAAACTATTACATTGACCACAACAGCCACACCTTGAGCTAGCATTAACCATCGCTGCTACCTGACCAAGTTGCTGAAATAGTCGGAACGCAAATCTCGTGGCTGAACAACCCGCGATTTGTGATGCTGAAATAGCATACAACAACAGTAACAAGAATACAAATAAAGAAGTTGTTACTCCAGCCACAACAACAATACCTCACTCGGCACTTGTAATAGTATTCTGCTATGGGAGACTAGGATATCCTATTCTAGTATAGAAATCGGATCTGACTAAGAATAGGACTCAGATGTACACCTGTAAATTGTTGATCAAATTGTATCGAAGGGATTCTCCTCTTTAAATAAGATGAAATCATCATTAGAGATCACCTTCTTTTTAGTTAAGAAAGGATTTTACAGAGAAAGATGTGTTTTACTTCAGATTGTAATATGATACAGTTGACAGATGAATAAAAGACTGTTCTGAGGATTTCTCTCTAGTTCCTTTCATTTCAGGGGAATCTTGTGAGAAGGGAGGGCCCACCTTCTTCACAAGATTCACCCATTAGCTTTGTAGTGTGTTAGTGTTATTTTTGTTCATGCCTTGATTAAATTCTGTTTTGCTGAAACACTACTTTATTGAACTCTGTTTTGCTGAAACACTACTTTACTGAACTCTATCTTGCTGAAATTCTACTTTACTGATTGTTACATTGTTTTCATATGATTCATGCTTGGGTAACTGTTAATCATTCTAGTTAGTAATCTTGTTTGGTGAATTTATGAAATCTTGATAATCAGGGATAGGTGCTGAAGATTCTTGCTTGGGCAATAGGGTCCTATTCTCTGTTAGAGATAGTTAGCCTTCAGTGTATTTCAATTAGTAATGAGTTCATGAAAGTGTGCTAATCAAAAATAGGTGCTAAAGATTCCTTCTTGAGGAATAGGGTCCTGTTCTCTGTTAAGAGGTAGTTAGCCTTCAGTGTGTGTCAATCATTTCAATTAGCAATGAGTTCATAAAAGTGTGATGATCGGAAATAGGTGCTGAAGATTCCTGCTTTGGGAATAGGGTCTTGTTCTCTGTTATAAGATAGTTGGTCTTTCCTTATGTAGTGTCTTGAAGGATTTCTTTTCAGGTTGTTATTTTCTTAATGTAATCCAGGATTCTTTGGACAATTATTTCTTTAAACATTGAACTCTGCAATAGGTAGATTGCTTTCCTGTAATTCAAGTTAGAACTTCAGTTTGTTCAAGGCAAAAGTGTGATTAATATGTTTTTACTACAACTTTAGGTTGTTTTTGAGATTGAGCATATATAGTGCGTGATTACCTTTGAAATAAACAGACTTCCCTGGGTTGACAATTTATGTAGAACTTGATTGTTTAGTTAAATAAGCAATTATAGTGACCAACAATGCTTTCCATGTGTCCACTCCAGTTTCCATTTTCCTCTGTTGCTTATTCCCCGATATCTATGCATTTATTCCCATTCCAACTCGACAGGGATTGCACTTCCATGTAGCACTTGTTATATTAGCCACCCACAATACAATTAATTTATTTTGATTAAGTTTCAAGGATAAACTATGTAAGGAGGAAACACACGAAATATTTACATTATAGAAGGTTCCATGAAGCTCATTACTAAGGCTATCTATAGGTAATGGGATTGGTAAATGAGTTTAACCATTATTTATATAAACCTCATTAAACGTTGTTTGGTCATAATAGAGTGTATAGGCTAAAGATTAACTTTGAACAGTAAAAATTAATTGGTTGATTGTTATGATAAGGAATAAAGAGGAAGCATTATTTGAACTTGAAATTGTTTTAAGACGAGCAAAGGAACATCAAAATGCGAGAAATAGAAAAAAAATAAATTTTTTAAGAAGGACATTTTTAGCTACATCACCACATGTCCCTGATAGTCTTCTTTCTTGATAAATGAGGAATCAAGTGATACTTTACTCCATGTATAATGATGCACCAAACTTTCACATCCTACTGATTATGGATGACCAGTGTTGCCACATCTATTGGTGGAATTATCTGAGTATTAGTGAATTCGCAAATCCCATTCTTCATCAACACCAACATGATCCTCTCCTTCCAAGGACTGTAGTTGGAAACCCCATCGAACCTATCCTCAGATCGAAATCCAATTTCCATCTCCAAGATCTGATCTAATAATCCTCTATTGAAACTGCCTATGTACGACCCTATACACAACTATCACCACTACAACATGCGTATGTACATGACAATCACCACTATAACTCACATATGTACATGATTGTCACCATTGCAACCCACATATGTATGCGATTTTCACCACTACAACCCGCATATGTACATGAATGTACTCACATCATCTCATGTATGTACACGTCTATCCCTTTTGTGACTCATGTACACCTACGTACACCTACAAAAACCCATGCTCTACCTCAATACTATTGTTTCCCTGAAATGTGTCCTTTGATTTTAGCCTCTTGTTTATAGATCTGACTAGATCTTCTTGCAATTGCTGAGATTTGGCTTCTTCTCAGATTCCTTACTCTAATACCATGTTGAAATTTCTCCTACCCAACACTCGACAATTAATTCCAAATAAATCACTTATTGAATTAAAGCACAAATAAGTAATCAACTAAACATGAAACATAATCATAAACAAGGAAACCAAATCAAGCACACATAAACACCAATATTTTTGGGTAGATAACCATGGAAAAACCTTGGAGGGAAAACTGGTTCCAAGATTCTTTTATTAAGGTCAAATCAAGGCTCTCCTAATAGGGAAAATGGCCCACTAAGAGAATATACACTACAAACAAACCTGGCAATGCTTATGTTATTGTACGACCCTGTACCAACACGTTTCTTAAGGTGTGTGTGTATTTCCTTTAGCGAACCCGCATACATAGGTGGTTGTCTCCATTGAGACCAGTGTACATGTATGAATACTCTGTAAAAAAAAATTCATACGACACACCCATTTCTTATGGCTTCGATCAGGTTAAACCCACCTACGGGTGCCTCTGCTCTCTCTTCTGCTTGACCTGTTTGATCTCTAGATGAAAGTCCTTCTCCACCTATACAAGATATTGAATCATGGTCCTTCATGATCCAACCCTATTTGCATCAACACTTGGATGAAATCTCTTCACTCCAACTGTGAGATCTCCTCACTCATGTGTAAGAAAAAGTCCCTCTTTGCTTCTACACTCCTCAAAATAACAAAATTCCTTCTTTTTTATCCTTGACCTTGGTCTCTTACCAAAATTCTCGACCTTGATCTCTCACCAAAGTCTCCCACAAGTGTATCTCACACAAGTCTCTGACTTTGATCTCTCATAAAAAGTGTCTTCCTCCTTCACCCTAGCCTTGCTTCTATAATCATGATTTATAATCTAAATCTAATCTTCAAAGTGATTGACGAGTGATATTACTTCTTACTCACTTAAGAGTTACATGCTTAGATTACATGCTAATTATTTTTAACACTTTCTATAAACAACTCAATTAATTGATAAAAACACTTTTAATTTAATTAATTCATTTTAACTAATCTCAAGGATAGAAGGATTTCAACGAATTCCACATCCTAGACACATGCTAATGCAGAAGTACCTATCTAATGCTACCACTAACATCAACATTGGGCTTGAACCCTCACTGTTTTTCTTAATTTGGGGATGACGTAGCACATTTCTAGCATGATGTCCTAGCCTTTGGAGGCTTACCTTTAGGCATTCCACCTTGGAGAGGAGTCTTGTGGGCTTACATGTCATTATTTTGTCATTTTTCATCATATTGTAGCCTATGTGGGAAAAAAGAGAAAAACAATTTGCTAATTAAGCATGGTAGCTTTGGTTTCGACCTAAAATTAAGTATTTAATTGTAATGTGGACGAACATGACTTGGGTTTTCCTCTATAAATAGAAGCAAGTAATTTTCATTTGAACATAGCTCACTTGTTAGGTTTCTCCCTCTCTAAGGGAAATTTCAGCCTCTTTATTTTCTCTTGTGCATTGTGGAAAATGGCGTGTCTTTGGAATTTTGGAGCAAATTGATTTCTCTTGAGGTTTTATCTTGGATGAATGTGGATGATCTTTGGTAAGGAATATGCTTTAGCGTCTATCTTCTTGGATTTTTTTAATATATTTTTGCAATTGCTTATCTCATTCAAAGATTTTAAATTTTAAACCCTAGGAGAAGTACAAAGGTGTACACCCTCCACTAGAAATATTTCATTGTTTATCTTATAATTGTTCAAGATTTTATATAGGAAGTAGAAGGGACTACATGCCTAGGGCAAAGGCTTGACTAGGATTGATCCTCTAGAAAGTAAGAGGGTTTACACCCCTAGAAGATTTTTCCCTAGTTCAATTTAAATCACTAGAACATCTTGAGGAAAGGAGGACAACATGGTTTTCTAAGGGTTCAAAACCAAGGTTCAATTTGGCCCCCCCTCTTGATTTTTTATCTATTATTTGACTCCATTTCCCAAGGATAAATTGTTTTAATTTCATTGGAGAATGTAAATTGTTGCATTGGAATACGTGAAGTAAGCTCATTTTGAAATCGTTCTAATTTGGCTTGATTGCACTCATCATAAGCTAGTTTCCCTAGACAAGGCGTTTTGGTTGAAGGGGATTTACTTACTTTTGCAATTAAACTAACACTACAATCATTAGGGCTGAAGAAAAACACTCTCTTAAAGTTGTCTATCTCTCTATTCTGACCGCTGAAAGTTGCATACAAATATTGGAAACTAATGTATAAGTTAAGGGATTTTCATTGGAATATTTTTTTGTTGATTTTAACGGTTAGAAATAACTATTGTAACAAAATTTTGTTACAAACATATATTTTTTTTGATCCATATGGATGTCGGTGGTCTCCCACCTATTCCAACTGGTTCATTTTGACAGTTTTCTAGTTTAACAATTTTTTCCTAGCTTTCGGGTCCCTGACTTGCAGGGCCGTTTTGAGGCCCTAAACAACATTTTTAGGTCTCGCCATAATCAAAAATTTGTATTCCTCAGATAGACCTTTTCAATGAGCTATCGTGTTCCTGAAATGAAGATTGTCTGCAAAAGTTATGACCCTGAGAAGTTGATGTATTAACTTACCCAAACGGGACCCACATGACTTTTGGCGATTCATCTCCTAGGGTTAGGGTTTTGGATGTCTAGGGGTTTTGAAATTCCTGTTTATTGTAAAAAGGCCTTTACAGACTCATTGTAATAATCTTCTTGTGAATGAGCACAGTCATCACATCTCTTCTCATAGATAAGTCACCGCCATTCCAACAAGCTTGTTTTCCACTGCATTTTGCAGATTCATCTTATTTCCTTATTGAATACAAAATCAGTTTTATTGTACCTCTGTTATTATGTGTTAAGCATATTTTAATAATCTGTATTCATTTCATTCTTCTCATAAAATATGGATCAGTGGTATCAGATCGGTCTACTCCTTGTCATCTTAATGCATGTCCCTAACGAGGCCAGGGTACAAATAATTGGGTATTGAGCTTGTTTCTCTTGAGGACAAAATCTTTTGCATGCCCAAACGACCTCTCATGGCAGGAGAAAATAAATATGATGGGATAGGATATCCTTTAAAAATGTTTCTTGAGGAAGAACTCACACAACAAAGGAACGAGATGATGGATAGTTTTGCGCAAATCCTTCGGCGACTACCAACAGGTGATGCATCTTCCTCGAGCGGAGGCACCGCCCCCTTCAAGGTACAAATCAACTTCGATATTCCTATATTTGAAGGTCAAATAGACACAAATTTTGTAAACAAGTGGTTGAATCTACTAGATGGGTATTTTTCTATCCATAACTTTTCAAATAGAGAAAAAATTACTTTTTTGCTCCTCAAAGTCGTTCTCCATGTCAAAGATTGGTGGGAAACTTTCTTTGAGCAAAAGGAAACAGAGGAACCCTCAATATTTACGTTCACAACCACCTGGGAATCCTTCAAGGATGTTATTAAGGAAAAATACTACCCTTTCATAATTTATGATGGCTTGTATAACAAATGGACCACACTGCGGCAAGAAAGAGACCAAGCAATGCCAGATTTCACAAATATCTTCTATACCATGTGCACCAAGTTGGGCATCAAAGATTCAAAGAGATATCTGAGTGATCAAGTATCATTGTGCTATAAATAGATACATCTAGACCAAAATGGAATTTCTGGACATCTCATCCTTGGGCGTGGACTATTGATATGACATCAAAATCAAGCATAAGCTCAAACAAAAGATGCGACAATTTGGGCCTAGGAACCCCTTGCAGCAAAAACTAGGAAAGGGCAGACCAAAACTATAGAACAAAGGACAGAGAAAGTATGGATAGTATCAGGACAACCAGTCCAAGCCACAAGAAAAGAATGACACCAAAAAGACAAAGAAGGATACCGGGAAGTGGTGTGACTTCCATAAGAGCCCTTGGCATAACACTGTTGATTTCTGCTCAAAGCAGTCACTGGTTGCTGAAGTGAAAACCTATGAATCATATGTGGGTTCTGGTTCTGAGTTGAAACGAGAAAGGGGAAGACAGATCATTGACGTGGAACCTAGTGCCACCATTGCTACCACCAAGCTCCATCCTGGTAAAGCAAACAGTCCAGAAGAAGGTGAGCACCTTTTCCATTCACAAATGTGGGCAAAAGACGCCCCGTTGCACTTCATCGTTGATAGCGGTAGCCAGAAGAACATCATCTCAACAGAGGTCGTCCAACGATTGGCCCTGTTGATAAAACTGTACCCACAACCTTACACCATTTTATGGCTCTGCCAAGGAAGCGATCCTTGCATCATCCAATAGTGTCGACTATCGTAAGACATCAATCCCTTCAAAGACGAGGTATTGCATGATGTTACTCCTCTCGAAGTTTGTAATGTTCTTTTGGGCCAACCTTATTTATGGAAACCTCATGTTGTATGTGAGTCTAGGCCTCATAGTAGTATTATTATTATTTTGAATAGGAAATTGTATAGGATACCCGAGCAAGTCCCTCCTAGTGTTATTTCCTTGATCTATGCCAAGCAATGCAGGAAGCTCATCTCTCAGACCAGGAAATTTTTCTTCTTCGTGATTCACTCTGAGAATAATTGAAATATCATAGCCACATCCAGGGCCTCCGTGGTCAATCTCTCCACACAAAAGAAGCAAGTGGATAAGTTTGTGGAAGAATACTTGGATATCTTCTCCTCTCTTACCAGGGTACCTTTGCATTGCCAGGTCAAGCATCCCATCAATATGACCCCAGGTGCACCGCTACCCAATGGGTTGGTCTACCATCGCTCTCTGTTAGAAAATGAGGATATCAAGAAGCAAATCCAAGAACTTCTCCACAAGGGGCACATCCATCCTATATCATCGCATTGTGGGAGACAAATCGTATTGGTGCAGAAGAAAGGTAGGACCTAACAACTCAACATTGATTGTCAGGCTCTAAATAAAATCATAGTCCGGAAATGGTACTCGATTCCCCAAATCGACAACCTCCTTGATCAGCTCACAGAGGCCAAATACTTCAGTAAGATTGATCTGAAGTCTGGCTACCACCATGTCCCAATAGAACATACAGATATATGGAAGACCACCTTCAAGTCAAAAGAAGGTGTTTTTTAATGGTTGGTCATGCCCTTTGGTTTGAGAAATGCTCCAACAAATTTTATGAGGATGATGGATGATATCCTGCGACCTTTCACTAGTACTTTGGTAGTGGTTTATCGGGATGAAATCCTCATCTACAACAAAACTTGGGCATAACACTTGTAGCATATTCAACAGGTTCTACACACTCTGCGGCACCATAAACTATATGAAAACTTGGAAAAATGCTCCTTGGGCATGGAAAAGGTCCATTACTTAGGCTACATCGTTTATCAACATGGTGTGCATGTGGATCCAACCAAGATCAAGGTCATCCGTGACTAGCTAGCCCCAACCACACTCACTGAGCTTCGGAGCTTCTTGGGCCTTGTCAATTTCTATCGCAGGTTCATGTTGGGCTTCTCTCATATCGCATGGGGCCCCATCCAAGTAACCAGGGGTGGCGGTACGGAAATATTTGTGTGGGGCTTGTCCCAAAAACAAGCCTTCGATGACTTGAAGCAACGTTTTTTCTCATCCCCAGTACTTTCATTACCGGACCTGCATCATCCCTTTGAGATCGAGATAGATGCTTCAGACTATGTTGTGGGTGTCGTTCTCACTCAACACGACCACCCCGTGGTGTATCATAGTGAGACACTATCAGATGTTGTCCATAAGTACCCTAATCATGACAAATAAATGTACTCCATTATGCAAGCCTGCCGCTAATGGAGACATTACATTCTGGGTGAGGAGACAGTCATCCAAACTGATCACAAGCCACTATAGTTCATGTAGACCTAAGGAAAATTAAATAATGACCACTATCATAAGTGGTCCACATACTTACAATAGTTCCACCTCAACATCAACTATAAAATAGGAAGTGTCAACTGAGTTGTTGATTCCCTCAACCGACCTCCAGTCGCGACACTCACCATGGTGCTAGACTCTTGTAGCCATGAGACCTCTAGATGGCCCCACCTCTATGCGACAGACCTTGAATTCTCCACCACCTACAAAATGTTGCGATAAAACTCAGTGGTCACTAATTTCCATCTTCAGGACATGATGTTGTTTTATCTGGGCCATCTCTGTGTTCCATCAAGTGAGCGTGTGAAGATGATTTGGGAAGCTCACTACAGTTGGGTGGCAAGACACTTTGTCATCGAAAATACAGTGGTGGTGTTGTAGAAGCATTTCTACTGGTCAAAAATTCGACAAGATGTCGGCAAGTATATTAGGTCCTGCACCACCTGCACTATTTCCAAATCGACCACTAAGAAACATGGCATGTACACCCCTCTTCCTACTCTTGAAAAAGTTGTGGGAATCCATCTCAATGGACTACATGTCGGGCCTCCCATCCACCAAGAGGGCCAATGACTGTCTTTTTTTGGTTGTTGATCGTTTCTCCAAGATGGCGATTTTGGCTGCCTGCAAGAAGAACATCATTGCAGAGGCCACTGCTAAGATATTATTTGAATGCGTTTGGGTACACCTTAGGATCCCACAAACCATTTTCTTAGATCGGGACAGTCATTTCCTCAACACATTCGGGTCGATCCTCTGGTCACTGCTAGATACCAAGCTCACCAAATACACTACCTTCCAGCCCCCAGATAGATGGACAAACTAAGGTCATCAATCAGATGATCGTACATATCCTGCGCATGTACAATTCCAAGCACCCCCGCACATGGGATGAGATTCTTCCCTATGTCCATAATAGCTACAATCAAGCCTTGCATAGCTCAACTGACCAAAGCCCCTTTTAGGTGGGGTTGGGTTTCCAACTATTGGGTCCCATGGATGTTGCACTACCCCTGGAAAACACCTCGATTGACTCATCTCCTACTCCGCTAGAAGTTGAAAAGGCCACCCGGTTCATTGAGAGGATCCATCACATCCACCAATAGGTTCAAGATATTTTACAGAAGTCCAATGCCAAGTACAAGAAGTTCCATGATTAACACCGGGTGCCACATAAGTTTCAGGTGGGTGACAAAGTTTGGTTGCACTTGCAGAAAAAACACCTTACAGGGCCCCATAGGAAGCTTCGCCCACTCCGGTATGGGCCATACCATCACCAAGTTTGTGGGTAACAATGATTTTGCAGTCAACATTCCCACTTTCCTTGGCCTACACCCAGTCTTCAACATGGCTCTCCTCTGGCCATATTTCCCACCATTATTGGACACCTCAGAGATAACATAGCAGTTGACACCAACAGATCTCAAACCTGAATGCATGCAACATGCATCCAGTGATCATATTTTGGACACACAGATCAAGGGCACCCAGAGCAAAGGAACCAACTTTGTTGAGTTGTCAAAGAAGGGTAGCTCTTGCACCAAGGCAAGTGGCTCACCTGGGGACAAAATCAACAGAAATTTCCTCATTTGATGGGGGAACTCAACGAAATGGAGACCGTTGCTTCTTAATGGGGATGGATTGATCCAAATGGATGTCGGTGGCCTCCCACCTATTCCAACTAGTTCATTTTGGCAGTTTTCTAGCTTGGCAGTTTTTTTGCTAGTTTTCGGGTCCTTGACTTGCAGGGTCATTTTGAGTAGATCGTATGCAAAAGTTATGACCCCGGGAAGTTGATGTACTAACTTACCCAAACAGGGCCCACATGAATTTTGGCAATTCATCTCCTAGGGTTAGGTTTTTGGATGTCTAGGGTTTTTGACATTCCTTTTTATTGTAAAAGGGCCTTTAGAGCCTCATTGTAATCATCTTCTTGGGAATGAGCGTAGTCATCACATCTCTTCTCAAAGATAAGTCATCACCATTCTAGCAAGCTTATTTTTTGCTGCATTTTATAGTTTCAACTTCCTTCCTTATTGAATAGAAAACTAGTTTTACTGTATCTCTGTTATTTTGTGTTAAGCATATTTTAATAATATATAGTCATTTCATTCTTCTCATAAAATATGGATCAGTGGTATCAGAGTGGTCTTCTCCTTGTTGTCTTAACGCATGTCCCCAACTAGGTCAAGGTAAAAAGAATTGGGTCTTGAGCTTGTTTCTCTTTAGGAAAAAATATCTTGCAGGCCTAAATGACCTCTCAGGGTAAGAGAAGAGAAAGATGATGGGATAGGATATCCTTTCAAAATGTTGCATGAGGAATCCCTCACGCAACAGAGGAATGAGATGATGGATAGTTTCACACAAATCCTTCAGCGGCTACCAATAGGAGACGCATATTCCTCAAGCGAAGGCACCTCCCCCTTCAAGGTACAAATCAACATCAATATTCCTATATTTGAAGGTCAGATAGACACAAATGTTGTAGAAGAGTGGTTGAATCTACTAGAAGGGTATTTTTCTATCCATAACTTTTTAAATAAAGAAAAAAATACTTTTGTGCTCCTCAAAGTCATTCCCCATGTCAAAGATTGGTGGGAAACTTTCTATGAGCAAAAGAAAACAAAGGAACCCTCATTATTTACAGTCACGACCACCTGGGAATCCTTCAGGGATTCTATTAAGGAACAATACTACCCTGTCGGAATTTATGATGACTTGTATACCAAATGAACCACACTGCGGCAAGAAAGAGACCAAGCAATGACAGATTTCACAAATATCTTCCATACCCTACACACCAATATGGGTATCAAAGATTCAGAGCGACATCTAGTGCTCAAGTATCACGGTGATATTCATAGATACATCTAGAATGAAATGGAATTTATGGACATCTCGTCCTTGGGCGCAACCTATCGATATGTTGTCAAAATCGAGCGGAAGCTAAAAAGAAAGAAGCGACAATTTGGGCCTGGGAACCCTAGCAAAAACTAGGAAAGGGCGGCCCCAACCTACAGAACAAAGGACAGAGCAAAGATGAACAGTATTAGGACAACCAGTCCAATCCACAAGAAAATAAGGACACCAGAAAGACAAATAAGGATATCGGGAAATGGTGTGACTTCTATAAGAGCCCTCGGCATAACACTGTTGATTGTTGCTCAAAGCAGTCGTTGGTGGCCAAAGTGAAAGCCTCTGAATCAAATGTGGGTTCTGACTCCGAGTTGGAACCAGATAGGGGAAGACAGATCATTGATGTGGAACCCAGTGCCACTGTTGATACCACCAAGGTCCATCCTGGTGAACCAAATGAGCTAGAAGAAGGTGGGATCCTTTTCCATTCACATATGTGGGTAAAAGGCACCTCGTTGTGCTTCATTTTTGATAGAGGTAGCTAGAAGAACCTCATCTTAGCAAAGGTCATCAAGTGACTAGACATGCTGACAATGACACACCCACAACCCTACACCATTGGATGGCTCCGCCAAGGAAGCAATCTCTGCATCAACCAATGGGTTTGACTGTCATACGACATCAATCCCTTCAAAGACGAGGTATTGTGTGATCTTTCTCCTCTCAAATTTTTTCATGTTCTTTTGAGCCAACCTTATTTATGGAAACGTCATGTTGTATATGATTCTAGGCCTTGTAGTGTTATTATTATTTTGAACAAGAAATTGTAAAGGATACCTAAGGAAGTCCCTCCTAGTGTTATTTCCTTTATCTATGCCAAGCAATGCAAGAAGCTCATCTCTCAGACTGAGAAATTTGTCTTCTTTGTGATTGGATCTCAGAGTAAGAGAAATATCGTAGCCACATCCAGGGCCTCCGTAACCGATCTCTTCACACAACAGAAGCAAGTGGATAAGGTCATGGAATAATACTCAGATATCTTCTCCTCTCCTACAGGGGTACCTCTGCACTGCTAGGTCAAGAATCTTATCAATCTATCGCCGCTCTCCGTTATAAAATGAGAAGATCAAGAGATAGATCCAAGAATTGCTCCATAAGGGGAACATCCGTCCCAGCTCATCGCCTTGTGGAAGCCCAATCATACCGGTGCAGAAGAAAGATGGGACTTGGCAACTCTGCATTAATTATTGGGCCCTAAATAAAATCCTAGTCCGGGACCGATACCCGATGATCCAGGTGGATATCAGTGGCCACCCACCTTTTTCGACTGGCTCAAAGCAGTTTTCTGCCAATTTTGGCAATTTACTATTTTTAGCAAGTTTTAACTTCTGGGGCCATTTTGAGGGCCTAAATGAAGGTTTTTCAAGATAAAGGTTCTAAATTATAGTTGGAGGCATTATTTATCCCCCAAAATTAATCTCCTCAACAATGCCTTTCCAACGAGCTATCATA